>CM059441.1:51908736-52439921 GCA_030390025.1 Squalus acanthias | reverse complement strand
GGGTACTGTCTCTCTCAGGTAGGGGCATTGGCTCTCTCGGGTAGGGGCACTGTATCTCTCGGGTAGGGGTACTGTCTCTCTCGGGTAGGGGTACTGTCTCACTCGGGTAGGGGTACTGTCTCTCTCGGGTAGGGGCACTGTCTCTCTCGGGTAGGGGTGCTGTCTCTCTCGGGTAGGGGTACTGTCTCTCTCGGGTAGGTGTACTGCCTCTCACGGGTAGGTGCACTGTCTCTCTTGGGGAGGGTTACTGTCTCTCTCTGCTTGGGTTACTGTCTCGGGTAGGGGTACTGTCTCTCTCGGATAGGGGTACGGTCTCTCTCGGGTAGGGGCACTGTCTCTCTCGGGTAGGGGTACTGTCTCTCTCGGGTAGCGGTACTGTCTCTCTCGGGTAGGTGTACTGCCTCTCACGGGTAGGTGCACTGTCTCTCTTGGGGAGGGTTACTGTCTCTCTCTGCTTGGGTTACTGTCTCGGGTAGGGGTACTGTCTCTCTCGGATAGGGGTACTGTCTCTCTCGGGTAGGGGCACTGTTTCTCTCGGGTAGGGGTACTGTCTCTCTCGGGTAGCGGTACTGTCTCTCTCGAATAGGGGCATTGTCTCTCTCGGGTAGGGGTACTGACTCTCCCGGGTAGGGGTACTGACTCTCTCGGGTAAGGGTACAGTCTCTCTTGGTAGGGGCACTGTCTCTCTCGGGTAGGAGTACTGTCTCTCTCGGGTAGGGGCACTTTCTCTCTCGGGTAGGGGCACTGGCTCTCTCGGGTAGGTGTGCTGTCTCTCTCGGGTAGGGGCACTTTCAGTCTCGGGTAGGGACACTTTCTCTCTCGGGTAGGGGCACTGGCTCTCTCGGGTAGGGGTACTGTCTCTCTCGGGTAGGGGTAATGTCTCTCTCGGGTAGGGGTACTGTATCTCTCGGGTAGGGGCACTGTCTTCCTCTGGTAGTTGTACTGTCTCTCTCGGGTAGGGGCCACTGTCTTCCTCGGGTAGGGGTACTGTCTCTCTCGGGTAGTGGCATTGTCTCTCTCGGGTAGGGGCACTGTCTCTCTTGGGTAGGGCCACTATCTCCCTCGGGTAGTTGTACTGTCTCTCTCATTAGGGCACAGTCTCTCTCGTGTTGGGGTACTGTCTCTCTCGGGTAGGGTCACTGTCTCTCTCGGGTAGGGGCACTTTCTCTCTCAGGTAGGGGCACTGTCTCTCTCGGGTAGGGGTACTGTCTCTCGCGGGTAGGGACACTGTCTCTCTCAGGTAGGGGCACTGTCTCTCTCTGGTAGGGATACTGTCTCTCTCGTGTAGGGGCAATGTCTCTCTCGGTTAGGGGTACTCTCTCTCTCGGGCAGGGGTACTGTCTCTCTTGGGTAGAGGTACTGTCTCTCTCGGGTAGGGCCACTGTCTCCCTCGGGTAGGGCCCCTGTCTCCCTCGGGTAGGGGTACTGTCTCTCTCGGGTAGGGCCACTGTCTCCCTCGGTAGGGGCACTGTCTCTCTCGTGTAGGGGCATTGTCTCTCTCAGGTAGGGGCACTGGCTCTCTCGGGTAGGGGCAATGTATCTCTCGGGTAGGGGTACTGTCTCTCTCGGGTAGCGGCACTGTCTCTCTCGGGTAGGGATACTCTCTCTCTCGGGTAGGGGTACTGTCTCTCTCGGGAAGGGGTACTGTCTCTCTCGGGTAGGGGCACTGTCTCTCTCGGGTAGGGGTACTCTCTCTCTCGGGTAGGGGTACTGTATCTCTCGGGTAGGTGTACTGTCTCTCTCGAGTAAGGGTACAGTCTCTCTTGGGTAGGGGAACTGTCTCTCTCGGGTAGGTGTACTGTCTCTCTCGGGTAGGGGCACTTTCTCTCTCGGGTAGGGGCACTGGCTCTCTCGGGTAGGTGTACTGTCTCTCTCGGGTAGGGGCACTTTCTCTCTCGGGTAGGGACACTGTCTCTCTCGGGTAGGGGCACTGTCTCTCTCGGGTACGGGTACTGTCTCTCTCAGGTAGGGGTACTGTCTCTCTCGTGTAGGGGCATTGTCTCTCTCGGGTAGGGATACTGTCTCTCTCGGTTAGGGTTACTATCTCCTTCGGGTAGGGGTACTGTCTCTCTCGGGTAGGGGCATTTTCTCTCTCGGGTAGGGGCACTGTCTCTCTCGGGTAGGGGTACTGTCTCTCTCGGGTAGGGGTACAGTCTCTCTCGGTTAGGGTTACTATCTCCCTCGGGTAGGGGCACTGTCTCTCTCGGGTAGGGGTACTGTCTCTCTCGTGTAGGGGCATTGTCTCTTTCGGGTAGGGGTACTGTCTCTCTCGGTTAGGGTTACTATCTCCCTCGGGTAGGAGCACTGTCTCTCCCGGGTAGGGGTACTGTCTCTCTCGGTTAGGGTTACTATCTCCCTCGGGTAGGGGCACTGTCTCTCTCGGGTAGGGGTACTGTCTCTCTCGTGTAGGGGCATTGTCTCTTTCGGGTAGGGGTACTGTCTCTCTCGGTTAGGGTTACTATCTCCCTCGGGTAGGGGTACTGTCTCTCTCGGGCAGGGGTACTGTCGCATTCGGGTTGGTGTACTTTCTCTCTCGTGTAGGGGCACTCTCTCTCTCGGGTTGAGGCACTTTCTCTCTCGGGTAGGGGTACTGTTTCTCTCGGGTAGGGGCACTGTCTCTCTCGGGTACGGGTACTGTCTCTCTCGGGTAGGGGTACTGTCTCTCTCGGGTAGGTGTACTGTCTCTCTCGTGTTGGGGCACTGTCTCTCTCGGGTAGGGGCACTTTCTCTCTCGGGTAAGGGTACTGTCTCTCTCGGGTAGGGATACTTTCTCTCTCGGGTAAGGGTATAGTCTCTCTTGGGTAGGGGTACTGTCTCTCTCGGGTAGGGGTACTGTCTCTCTAGGGTAAGGGTACAGTCTCTCTTGGGTAGGGGCACTGTCTCTCTCGGGTAGGTGTACTGTCTCTCTCGGGTAGGGGCACTGTCTCTCTTGGGTAGGGGTAATGTCTCTCTCGGGTAGGGGTACTGTCTCTCTCGGGTAGATGTACAGTCTCTCTCGGGTAGGGGTACTGTCTCTCTCGGGTAGGGGCACTGTCTATCTCGGGTAGGGGCACTGTCTATCTCGGGTAGGGGCACTGTCTCTCTCGGGTAGGTGTTCTGTCTCTCTCGGGTAGGGGTACTGTCTCTCTCGGTAAGGGGTACTGTCTCTCTCGGGTAGGGGTACTGTCTCTCTCGGGTAGTGGTACTGTCTCTCTCAGGTAGGGGCACTGGCTCTCTCGGGTAGGGGCACTATATCTCTCGGGTAGGGGCACTGTATCTCTCGGGTAGGGATACTTTCTCTCTCGGGTAAGGGTGCAGCCTCTCTTGGGTAGGGGTACTGTCTCTCTCGGGTAGGTGTACTGTCTCTCTCGGGTAAGGGTACAGTCTCTCTTGGGTAGGGGCACTGTCTCTCTCGGGTAGGTGTACTGTCTCTCTCGGGTAGGGACACTTTCTCTCTCGGGTAGGGGCACTGGCTCTCTCGGGTAGGTGTACTGTCTCTCTCGGGTAGGGGCACTTTCTCTCTCGGGTAGGGACACTTTCTCTCTCGGGTAGGGGCACTGTCTCTCTCGGGTAGGGGTACTGTCTCTCTCAGGTAGGGGACTGTCTCTCTCGGGTAGGGGCATTTTCTCTCTCGGATAGGGGCACTGTCTCTCTCGGGTAGGGGTCCTGTCTCTCTCGGGTAGGGGTACAGTCTCTCTCGGTTAGGGTTACTATCTCCCTCGGGTAGGGGCACTGGCTCTCTCGGTAGGTGTACTGTCTCTCTCGTGTAGGGGCATTGTCTCTTTCGGGTAGGGGTACTGTCTCTCTCGGTTAGGGTTACTATCTCCCTCGGGTTGGGGTACTGTCTCTCTATGGCAGGGCACTGTCTCTCTATGGCAGGGCACTGTCTCTCTGAGGTAGGGGCACTGTCTCTCTATGGCAGGTCACTGTCTCTCTGTGGTACGGACACTGTCTCTCTGTGGTAGGGGCACTGTCTCTCTGTGGTAGGGGCACTGTCTCTCTGTGGTAGGGGCACTGTCTCTCTGTGTTAGGGGCACTGTCTCTCTGTGTTAGGGGCACTGTCTCTCTGTGTTAGGGGCACTGTCTCTCTGTGTTAGGGGCACTGTCTCTCTGTGTTAGGGGCAATGTCTCTCTGTGGTAGGGGCACTGTATCTCTGTGTTAGGGGCACTGTCTCTCTATGTTAGGGGCACTGTCTCTCTGTGGTAGGGGCAATGTCTCTCTGTGCTAGTGGCACTGTCTCTCTGTGGTAGGGGCACTGTCTCTCTGTGGTAGGGGCACTGTCTCTCTGTGGTAGGGGCACTGTCTCTCTGTGTTAGGGGCACTGTCTCTCTGTGTTAGGGGCACTGTCTCTCTGTGGTAGGGGCACTGTCTCTCTCTGGTAGGGGCACTGTCTCTCTATGGCAGGGCACTGTCTCTCTGTGGTAGGGGCACTGTCTCTCTCTGGTAGGGGCAATTTCTCTCTGCGGTAGGGGCACTGTCTCTCTGTGGTAGGGGCACTGTCTCTCTGTGGTAGGGGCACTGTCCCTCTGTGGTAGGGGCACTGTCTCTCTGTGATTGGCACACTGTCTCTCTGTGTTTGGGACACTGTCTCTCTGTGGTAGGGGCACTGTCTCTCTGTGGTAGGGGCACTTTCTCTCTCGGTATGGGCACTGTCTCTCTCGGGTAAGGGTACTGTCTCTCTCGGGTAGGGGCAATGTCTGTCTCGGGTAGGTGTTCTGTCTCTCTCGGGTAGGGGTACTGTCTCCTTCGGTAAGGGGTACTGTCTCTCTCGGGTAGGGGCATTTTCTCTCTCGGGTAGGGGCACTGACTCTCTCGGGTAGGGGCATTGTCTCTTTCGGGTAGGGGTACTGTCTCTCTCGGTTAGGGTTACTATCTCCCTCGGGTAGGGGTACTGTCTCTCTCGGGTAGGGGTACTGTCTCTCTCGGTTAGGGTTACTATCTCCCTCGGTAGGGGCACTGGCTCTCTCGGGTAGGGGCACTGTATCTCTCGGGTAGGGGCACTGTATCTCTCGGGTAGTGGTACTATCTCTCTCGGATAGGGGTACTGTCTCTCTCGGGTAGGGGCACTGTCTCTCTCGGATAGGGGTACTGTCTCTCTCGGGTAAGGGTACAGTCTCTCTTGGGTAGGGGCACGGTCTCTCTCGGGTAGGGGTACTGCCTCTCTCGGGTAGGGGCACTTTCTCTCTCGGGTATGGGCACTGGCTCTCTCGGGTAGGGGCACTGTATCTCTTGGGTAGGGGTACTGTCTCTCTCAGGTAGGGGCACTGGCTCTCTCGCGTAGGGGCACTGCATCTCTTGGGTAGGGGCATTGTATCTCTCGGGTAGGTGTACTGTCTCTCTCGGGTAAGGGTACAGTCTCTCTTGGGTAGGGGCACTGTCTCTCTCGGGTAGGTGTACTGTCCCTCTCGGGTAGGGGCACTTTCTCTCTCGGGTAGGGGCACTGGCTCTCTCGGGTAGGTGTACTGTCTCTCTCGGGTAGGGGCACTTTCTCTCTCGGGTAGGGGTACTGTCTCTCTCGTGTAGGGGCATTGTCTCTCTCGGGTAGGGATACTGTCTCTCTCGGTTAGGGTTACTATCTCCCTCGGGTAGGGGACTGTCTCTCTCGGGTAGGGGCATTTTCTCTCTCGGGTCGGGGCACTGTCTCTCTCGGGTAGGGCTACTGTCTCTCTCGGGTAGGGGTACAGTCTCTCTCGGTTAGGGTTACTATCTCCCTCGGGTAGGGGCACTGTCTCTCTCGGGTAGGGCTACTGTCTCTCTCGGGTAGGGGTACAGTCTCTCTCGGTTAGGGTTACTATCTCCCTCGGGTAGGGGCACTGTCTCTCTCGGGTAGGGGTACTGTCTCTCTCGGGTAGCGGTACTGTCTCTTTCGGGTAGGGGTACTTTCTCTCTCGGGTAAGGGTACTGTCTCTCTCGGGTAGGGATACTTTCTCTCTCGGGTAAGGGTACAGTCTCTCTTGGGTAGGGGTACTGTCTCTCTCGGGTAGGGGTACTGTCTCTCTCTGGTAGGAGTACTGTCTCTCTCGGGTAGGGGTACTGTCTCTCTCGGGTAGGGGTACCGTCTCTCACGGGTAGGGGTGCTGTCTCTCTCGGGTAGGGACACTGTCTCTCTCGGGTAGGGGCACTGTCTCTCTTGGGTAGGGGTACTGTCTCTCTCGGGTAGGTGTACAGTCTATCTCGGGTGGGGTACTGTCTCTCTCGGGTAGGGGTACTGTCTCTCTCGGGTAGGTGTACAGTCTCTCTCGGGTAGGGGTACCGTCTCTCTCGGGTAGGGGCACTGTCTATCTCGGGTAGGGGTACTGTCTCTCTCGGGTAGGTGTACAGTCTCTCTCGGGTAGGGGGTACTGTCTCTCTCGGGTAGGGGCACTGTCTCTCTCGGGTAGGTGTACAGTCTCTCTTGGGTAGGGGTACTGTCTCTCTCGGGTAGGGGTACTGTCTCTCTCGGGTAAGGGTACTGTCTCTCTCGGGTAGGTGTACAGTCTCTCTTGGGTAGGGGTACTGTCTCTCTCGGGTAGGGGTACTGTCTCTCTCGGGTAAGGGTACAGTCTCTCTTGGGTAGGGGCACTGTCTCTCTCGGGTAGGTGTACTGTCTCTCTCGGGTAGGGGCACTTTCTCTCTCGGGTAGGTGCACTGGCTCTCTCGGGTAGGTGTACTGTCTCTCTCGGGTAGGGGCGCTTTCTCTCTCGGGTAGGGACACTTTCTCTCTCGTGTAGGGGTACTGTCTCTCTCGGGTAGGGGTACTGTCTCTCTCAGGTAGGGGTACTGTCTCTCTCGTGTAGGGGCATTGTCTCTCTCGGGTAGGGATACTGTGTCTCTCTGTTAGGGTTATTATCTCCCTCGGGTAGGGGCACTGTCTCTCTCGGGTAGGGGCATTTTCTCTCTCGGGTAGGGGTACTGTCTCTCTCGGGTAGGGGTACTGTCTCTCTCGGGTAAGGGTACAGTCTCTCTTGGGTAGGGGCACTGTCTCTCTCGGGTAGGTGTACTGTCTCTCTCGGGTAGGGGCACTTTCTCTCTCGGGTAGGGGCACTGGCTCTCTCGGGTAGGTGTACTGTCTCTCTCGGGTAGGTGTACAGTCTCTCTCGGGTAGGGGTACTGTCTCTCTCGGGTAGGGGCGCTGTCTATCTCGGGTAGGGGTACTGTCTCTCTCGGGTAGGTGTACAGTCTCTCTCGGGTAGGGGTGCTGTCTCTCTCGGGTAGGGGCACTGTCTATCTCGGGTAGGGGCACTGTCTCTCTCGGGTAGGGGTACTGTCTCTCTCGGTATGGGCACTGTCTCTCTCGTGTAAGGGTACTGTCTCTCTCGGGTAGGGGCACTGTCTCTCTTGGGTAGGGGTACTGTCTCTCTCGGGTAGGTGTACAGTCTATCTCGGGTGGGGTACTGTCTCTCTCGGGTAGGGGTACTGTCTCTCTCGGGTAGGTGTACAGTCTCTCTCGGGTAGGGGTACCGTCTCTCTCGGGTAGGGGCACTGTCTATCTCGGGTAGGGGTACTGTCTCTCTCGGGTCGGTGTACAGTCTCTCTCGGGTAGGGGGTACTGTCTCTCTCGGGTAGGGGCACTGTCTCTCTCGGGTAAGGGTACAGTCTCTCTCGGGTAGGTGTACAGTCTCTCTTGGGTAGGGGTACTGTCTCTCTCGGGTAGGGGTACTGTCTCTCTCGGGTAAGGGTACAGTCTCTCTTGGGTAGGGGCACTGTCTCTCTCGGGTAGGTGTACTGTCTCTCTCGGGTAGGGGCACTTTCTCTCTCGGGTAGGGGCACTGGCTCTCTCGGGTAGGTGTACTGTCTCTCTCGGGTAGGTGTACAGTCTATGTCGGGTGGGGTACTGTCTCTCTCGGGTAGGGGTACTGTCTCTCTCGGGTAGGTGTACAGTCTCTCTCGGGTAGGGGTACCGTCTCTCTCGGGTAGGGGCACTGTCTATCTCGGGTAGGGGTACTGTCTCTCTCGGGTCGGTGTACAGTCTCTCTCGGGTAGGGGGTACTGTCTCTCTCGGGTAGGGGCACTGTCTCTCTCGGGTAAGGGTACAGTCTCTCTCGGGTAGGTGTACAGTCTCTCTTGGGTAGGGGTACTGTCTCTCTCGGGTAGGGGTACTGTCTCTCTCGGGTAAGGGTACAGTCTCTCTTGGGTAGGGGCACTGTCTCTCTCGGGTAGGTGTACTGTCTCTCTCGGGTAGGGGCACTTTCTCTCTCGGGTAGGGGCACTGGCTCTCTCGGGTAGGTGTACTGTCTCTCTCTGGTAGGGGCGCTTTCTCTGTCGGGTAGGGACACTTTCTCTCTCGGGTAGGGGTACTGTCTCTCTCGGGTAGGTGTACTGTCTCTCTCAGGTAGGGGTACTGTCTCTCTCGTGTAGGGGCATTGTCTCTCTCGGGTAGGGATACTGTCTCTCTCTGTTAGGGTTATTATCTCCCTCGGGTAGGGGCACTGTCTCTCTCGGGTAGGGGCATTTTCTCTCTCGGGTAGGGGTACTGTCTCTCTCGGTTAGGGTTACTATCTCCCTCGGGTAGGGGCACTGTCTCTCTCGGGTAGGGGTACTGTCTCCCTCGGGTAGGGGACCTGTCTCTCTCGGGTAGGGGTACTGTCTCTCTTGGGTAGGGGTACAGTCTCTCTCGGTTAGGGTTACTATCTCCCTCGGGTAGGGGCACTGTCTCTCTCGGGTAGGGGTACTGTCTCTCTCGGTTAGGGTTACTATCTCTCTTGGGTAGGGGTAATGTCTCTCTCGGGTAGGGGTACTGTCTCTCTCGGGTAGATGTACAGTCTCTCTCGGGTAGGGGTACTGTCTCTCTCGTGTAGGGGCACTGTCTCTCTTGGGTAGGGGTAATGTCTCTCTCGGGTAGGGGTACTGTCTCTCTCGGGTAGATGTACAGTCTCTCTCGGGTAGGGGTACTGTATCTCTCGGGTAGGGGCACTGTCTATCTCGGGTAGGGGCACTGTCTATCTCGGGTAGGGGCACTCTCTCTCTCGGGTAGGTGTTCTGTCTCTCTCGGGTAGGGGTACTGCCTCTCTCGGTAAGGGGTACTGTCTCTCTCGGGTAGGGGTACTGTGTCTCTCGGGTAGGCGCACTTTCTCTCTCGGGTATGGGCACTGGCTCTCTCGGGTAGGGGCACTGTATCTCTTGGGTAGGGGTACTGTCTCTCTCTGGTAGGGGCACTGGCTCTCTCGGGTAGGGGCACTGTATCTCTCGGGTAGGGCACTGTATCTCTCGGGTAGGTGCACTGTCTCTCTCGGGTAGGTGCACTGTCTCTCTCGGGTAGGGGCACTGTCTCTCTCGGGTAGGGGTACTGTCTCTCTCAGGTAGCGGTACTGTCCTCTTTCGGGTAGGGGGTTCTTTCTCTCTCGGGTAAGGGTACTGTCTCTCTCGGGTAGGGGCATTGTCTCTCTCGGGTAGGGGTACTGTCTCTCTCGGTTAGGGTTACTATCTCCCTTGGGTGGGGGTACTGTCTCCCTCGGGTAGGGGTACCTTCTCCCTCGGGTAGGGGTAATGTCTCCCTCGGGTAGGGGTACCTTCTCCCTCGGGTAGGGGCACTGTCTCTCTCGGGTAGGGGTACAGTCTCTCTCGGGTAGGGGTACTGTCTCTCTCGGTTAGGGTTACTATCTCCCTCGGGTAGGGGTAATGTCTCCCTCGGGTAGGGGTACCTTCTCCCTCGGGTAGGGGCACTGTCTCTCTCGGGTAGGGGTACAGTCTCTCTCGGGTAGGGGTACTGTCTCTCTCGGGTAGGGGCACTGTCTCTCTCGGGTAGGGGTACTTTCTCTCTCGGGTAGCGGTACTGTTTCTCTCGGGTAGGGGCATTGTCTCTCTCGGGTAGGGGCACTGTCTCTCTCGTGTAGGGGCATTGTCTCTCTCGGGTAGGGGTACTGTCTCTCTCGGGTAGGGGTACTGTCTCTCTCGGGTAGAGTCATTTTCACTCTCGGGTAGGGGTGCTGTTTCTCTCGGGCAGGGGCACTGTCTCCCTCGGGTAGGGGTACTGTCTCTCTCGGGTAGGGGTACTGTCTCTCTCGGGTAGGGGTACTGTCTCTCTCAGGTAGGGGTACTGTCTCTCTCGGGTAGGGGTACTGTCTCTCTCAGGTAGGGGTACCGTCTCTCTCGGGCAGGGGCACTGTCTCTCTCGGGTAAGGGTACTGTCTCTCTCGGGTAGGGGCACTGTCTCTCTTGGGTAGGTGTTCTGTCTCTCTCGGGTAGGGGTACCGTCTCTCTCGGTAAGGGGTACTGTCTCTCTCGGGTAGGGGTACTGTCTCTCTCGGGTAGGGGCACTTTCTCTATTGGGTATGAGCACTGGCTCTCTCGGGTAGGGGCACTGTATCTCTTGGGTAGGGGTACTGTCTCTCTCAGGTAGGGGCATTGGCTCTCTCGGGTAGGGGCACTGTATCTCTCGGGTAGGGGTACTGTCTCTCTCGGGTAGGGGTACTGTCTCACTCGGGTAGGGGTACTGTCTCTCTCGGGTAGGGGCACTGTCTCTCTCGGGTAGGGGTACTGTCTCTCTCGGGTAGGGGTACTGTCTCTCTCGGGTAGGTGTACTGCCTCTCACGGGTAGGTGCACTGTCTCTCTTGGGGAGGGTTACTGTCTCTCTCTGCTTGGGTTACTGTCTCGGGTAGGGGTACTGTCTCTCTCGGATAGGGGTACGGTCTCTCTCGGGTAGGGGCACTGTCTCTCTCGGGTAGGGGTACTGTCTCTCTCGGGTAGCGGTACTGTCTCTCTCGGGTAGGTGTACTGCCTCTCACGGGTAGGTGCACTGTCTCTCTTGGGGAGGGTTACTGTCTCTCTCTGCTTGGGTTACTGTCTCGGGTAGGGGTACTGTCTCTCTCGGGTAGGGGTACTGTCTCTCTCAGGTAGGGGTACTGTCTCTCTCGTGTAGGGGCATTGTCTCTCTCGGGTAGGGATACTGTCTCTCTCTGTTAGGGTTATTATCTCCCTCGGGTAGGGGCACTGTCTCTCTCGGGTAGGGGCATTTTCTCTCTCGGGTAGGGGTACTGTCTCTCTCGGTTAGGGTTACTATCTCCCTCGGGTAGGGGCACTGTCTCTCTCGGGTAGGGGTACTGTCTCCCTCGGGTAGGGGCACTGTCTCTCTCGGGTAGGGGTACTGTCTCTCTTGGGTAGGGGTACAGTCTCTCTCGGTTAGGGTTACTATCTCCCTCGGGTAGGGGCACTGTCTCTCTCGGGTAGGGGTACTGTCTCTCTCGGTTAGGGTTACTATCTCTCTTGGGTAGGGGTAATGTCTCTCTCGGGTAGGGGTACTGTCTCTCTCGGTTAGGGTTACTATCTCTCTTGGGTAGGGGTAATGTCTCTCTCGGGTAGGGGTACTGTCTCTCTCGGGTAGATGTACAGTCTCTCTCGGGTAGGGGTACTGTCTCTCTCGTGTAGGGGCACTGTCTCTCTTGGGTAGGGGTAATGTCTCTCTCGGGTAGGGGTACTGTCTCTCTCGGGTAGATGTACAGTCTCTCTCGGGTAGGGGTACTGTATCTCTCGGGTAGGGGCACTGTCTATCTCGGTTAGGGGCACTGTCTATCTCGGGTAGGGGCACTCTCTCTCTCGGGTAGGTGTTCTGTCTCTCTCGGGTAGGGGTACTGCCTCTCTCGGTAAGGGGTACTGTCTCTCTCGGGTAGGGGTACTGTGTCTCTCGGGTAGGCGCACTTTCTCTCTCGGGTATGGGCACTGGCTCTCTCGGGTAGGGGCACTGTATCTCTTGGGTAGGGGTACTGTCTCTCTCAGGTAGGGGCACTGGCTCTCTCGGGTAGGGGCACTGTATCTCTCGGGTAGGGGCACTGTATCTCTCGGGTAGGTGCACTGTCTCTCTCGGGTAGGTGCACTGTCTCTCTCGGGTAGGGGCACTGTCTCTCTCGGGTAGGGGTACTGTCTCTCTCAGGTAGTGGTACTGTCTCTTTCGGGTAGGGGTTCTTTCTCTCTCGGGTAAGGGTACTGTCTCTCTCGGGTAGGGGCATTGTCTCTCTCGGGTAGGGGTACTGTCTCTCTCGGTTAGGGTTACTATCTCCCTTGGGTGGGGGTACTGTCTCCCTCGGGTAGGGGCATTGTCTCTCTCGGGTAGGGGTACTGTCTCTCTCGGTTAGGGTTACTATCTCCCTCGGGTAGGGGTAATGTCTCCCTCGGGTAGGGGTACTGTCTCTCTCGGGTAGGGGTACTGTCTCTCTCGGGTAGGGGTACTGTCTCTCTCGGGTAGGGGCACTGTCTCTCTCGGGTAGGGGTACTTTCTCTCTCGGGTAGCGGTACTGTTTCTCTCGGGTAGGGGCATTGTCTCTCTCGGGTAGGGGTACTGTCTCTCTCGTGTAGGGGCATTGTCTCTCTCGGGTAGGGGTACTGTCTCTCTCGGGTAGAGTCATTTTCACTCTCGGGTAGGGGTGCTGTTTCTCTCGGGCAGGGGCACTGTCTCCCTCGGGTAGGGGTACTGTCTCTCTCGGGTAGGGGTACTGTCTCTCTCAGGTAGGGGTACCGTCTCTCTCGGGTAGGGGTGCTGTTTCTCTCGGGCAGGGGCACTGTCTCCCTCGGGTAAGGGTACTGTCTCTCTCGGGTAGGGGTACTGTCTCTCTCGGATAGGGGTACTGTCTCTCTCGGGTAGGGGCACTGTTTCTCTCGGGTAGGGGTACTGTCTCTCTCGGGTAGCGGAACTGTCTCTCTCGAATAGGGGCATTGTCTCTCTCGGGTAGGGGTACTGACTCTCCCGGGTAGGGGTACTGACTCTCTCGGGTAAGGGTACAGTCTCTCTTGGTTGGGGCACTGTCTCTCTCGGGTAGGAGTACTGTCTCTCTCGGGTAGGGGCACTTTCTCTCTCGGGTAGGGGCACTGGCTCTCTCGGGTAGGTGTGCTGTCTCTCTCGGGTAGGGGCACTTTCACTCTCGGGTAGGGACACTTTCTCTCTCGGGTAGGGGCACTGGCTCTCTCGGGTAGGGGTACTGTCTCTCTCGGGTAGGGGTAATGTCTCTCTCGGGTAGGGGTACTGTATCTCTCGGGTAGGGGCACTGTCTCCCTCTGGTAGGGGTACTGTCTCTCTCGGGTAGTGGCATTGTCTCTCTCGGGTAGGGGCACTGTCTCTCTTGGGTAGGGCCACTATCTCCCTCGGGTAGTTGTACTGTCTCTCTCATTAGGGCACAGTCTCTCTCGTGTTGGGGTACTGTCTCTCTCGGGTAGGGTCACTGTCTCTCTCGGGTAGGGGCACTGTCTCTCTTGGGTAGGGCCACTATCTCCCTCGGGTAGTTGTACTGTCTCTCTCATTAGGGCACAGTCTCTCTCGTGTTGGGGTACTGTCTCTCTCGGGTAGGGTCACTGTCTCTCTCAGGTAGGGGCACTGTCTCTCTCGGGTAGGGGTACTGTCTCTCGCGGGTAGGGACACTGTCTCTCTCAGGTAGGGGCACTGTCTCTCTCTGGTAGGGATACTGTCTCTCTCGTGTAGGGGCAATGTCTCTCTCGGTTAGGGGTACTCTCTCTCTCGGGCAGGGGTACTGTCTCTCTTGGGTAGAGGTACTGTCTCTCTCGGGTAGGGCCACTGTCTCCCTCGGGTAGGGCCCCTGTCTCCCTCGGGTAGGGGTACTGTCTCTCTCGGGTAGGGCCACTGTCTCCCTCGGTAGGGGCACTGTCTCTCTCGTGTAGGGGCATTGTCTCTCTCAGGTAGGGGCACTGGCTCTCTCGGGTAGGGGCACTGTATCTCTCGGGTAGGGGCACTGTATCTCTCGGGTAGGGGTACTGTCTCTCTCGGGTAGCGGCACTGTCTCTCTCGGGTAGGGATACTCTCTCTCTCGGGTAGGGGTACTGTCTCTCTCGGGAAGGGGTACTGTCTCTCTCGGGTAGGGGCACTGTCTCTCTCGGGTAGGGGTACTCTCTCTCTCGGGTAGGGGTACTGTATCTCTCGGGTAGGTGTACTGTCTCTCTCGAGTAAGGGTACAGTCTCTCTTGGGTAGGGGCACTGTCTCTCTCGGGTAGGGACACTGTCTCTCTCGGGTAGGGGCACTGTCTCTCTCGGGTAGGGGTACTGTCTCTCTCAGGTAGGGGTACTGTCTCTCTCGTGTAGGGGCATTGTCTCTCTCGGGTAGGGATACTGTCTCTCTCGGTTAGGGTTACTATCTCCTTCGGGTAGGGGTACTGTCTATCTCGGGTAGGGGCATTTTCTCTCTCGGGTAGGGGCACTGTCTCTCTCGGGTAGGGGTACTGTCTCTCTCGGGTAGGGGTACAGTCTCTCTCGGTTAGGGTTACTATCTCCCTCGGGTAGGGGTACTGTCTCTCTCGGTTAGGGTTACTATCTCCCTCGGGTAGGAGCACTGTCTCTCCCGGGTAGGGGTACTGTCTGTCTCGGTTAGGGTTACTATCTCCCTCGGGTAGGGGCACTGTCTCTCTCGGGTAGGGGTACTGTCTCTCTCGTGTAGGGGCATTGTCTCTTTCGGGTAGGGGTACTGTCTCTCTCGGTTAGGGTTACTATCTCCCTCGGGTAGGGGTACTGTCTCTCTCGGGCAGGGGTACTGTCGCATTCGGGTTGGTGTACTTTCTCTCTCGTGTAGGGGCACTCTCTCTCTCGGGTCGAGGCACTTTCTCTCTCGGGTAGGGGTACTGTTTCTCTCGGGTAGGGGCACTGTCTCTCTCGGGTACGGGTACTGTCTCTCTCGGGTAGGGGTACTGTCTCTCTCGGGTAGGTGTACTGTCTCTCTCGTGTTGGGGCACTGTCTCTCTCGGGTAGGGGCACTTTCTCTCTCGGGTAAGGGTACTGTCTCTCTCGGGTAGGGATACTTTCTCTCTCGGGTAAGGGTATAGTCTCTCTTGGGTAGGGGTACTGTCTCTCTCGGGTAGGGGTACTGTCTCTCTAGGGTAAGGGTACAGTCTCTCTTGGGTAGGGGCACTGTCTCTCTCGGGTAGGTGTACTGTCTCTCTCGGGTAGGGGCACTGTCTCTCTTGGGTAGGGGTAATGTCTCTCTCGGGTAGGGGTACTGTCTCTCTCGGGTAGATGTACAGTCTCTCTCGGGTAGGGGTACTGTCTCTCTCGGGTAGGGGCACTGTCTATCTCGGGTAGGGGCACTGTCTATCTCGGGTAGGGGCACTGTCTCTCTCGGGTAGGTGTTCTGTCTCTCTCGGGTAGGGGTACTGTCTCTCTCGGTAAGGGGTACTGTCTCTCTCGGGTAGGGGTACTGTCTCTCTCGGGTAGTGGTACTGTCTCTCTCAGGTAGGGGCACTGGCTCTCTCGGGTAGGGGCACTGTATCTCTCGGGTAGGGGCACTGTATCTCTCGGGTAGGGATACTTTCTCTCTCGGGTAAGGTTGCAGCCTCTCTTGGGTAGGGGTACTGTCTCTCTCGGGTAGGTGTACTGTCTCTCTCGGGTAAGGGTACAGTCTCTCTTGGGTAGGGGCACTGTCTCTCTCGGGTAGGTGTACTGTCTCTCTCGGGTAGGGGCACTTTCTCTCTCGGGTAGGGGCACTGGCTCTCTCGGGTAGGTGTACTGTCTCTCTCGGGTAGGGGCACTTTCTCTCTCGGGTAGGGACACTTTCTCTCTCGGGTAGGGGCACTGTCTCTCTCGGGTAGGGGTACTGTCTCTCTCAGGTAGGGGACTGTCTCTCTCGGGTAGGGGCATTTTCTCTCTCGGATAGGGGCACTGTCTCTCTCGGGTAGGGGTCCTGTCTCTCTCGGGTAGGGGTACAGTCTCTCTCGGTTAGGGTTACTATCTCCCTCGGGTAGGGGCACTGTCTCTCTCGGGTAGGGGTACTGTCTCTCTCGGTTAGGGTTACTATCTCCCTCGGGTAGGGGCACTGTCTCTCTCGGTAGGGGTACTGTCTCTCTCGTGTAGGGGCATTGTCTCTTTCGGGTAGGGGTACTGTCTCTCTCGGTTAGGGTTACTATCTCCCTCGGGTTGGGGTACTGTCTCTCTATGGCAGGGCACTGTCTCTCTGTGGTAGGAGCACTGTATCTCTGTGGTAGTGGAACTGTCTCTCTGAGGTAGGGGCACTGTCTCTCTATGGCAGGGCACTGTCTCTCTGTGGTACGGACACTGTCTCTCTGTGGTAGGGGCACTGTCTCTCTGTGGTAGGGGCACTGTCTCTCTGTGGTAGGGGCACTGTCTCTCTGTGGTAGGGGCACTGTCTCTCTGTGTTAGGGGCACTGTCTCTCTGTGTTAGGGGCACTGTCTCTCTGTGTTAGGGGCACTGTCTCTCTGTGTTAGGGGCACTGTCTCTCTGTGTTAGGGGCAATGTCTCTCTGTGGTAGGGGCACTGTATCTCTGTGTTAGGGGCACTGTCTCTCTGTGTTAGGGGCACTGTCTCTCTGTGGTAGGGGCAATGTCTCTCTGTGCTAGTGGCACTGTCTCTCTGTGGTAGGGGCACTGTCTCTCTGTGGTAGGGGCACTGTCTCTCTGTGGTAGGGGCACTGTCTCTCTGTGTTAGGGGCACTGTCTCTCTGTGTTAGGGGCACTGTCTCTCTGTGGTAGGGGCACTGTCTCTCTCTGGTAGGGGCACTGTCTCTCTATGGCAGGGCACTGTCTCTCTGTGGTAGGGGCACTGTCTCTCTGTGTTAGGGGCACTGTCTCTCTGTGGTAGGGGCACTGTCTCTCTCTGGTAGGGGCAATTTCTCTCTGCGGTAGGGGCACTGTCTCTCTGTGGTAGGGGCACTGTCTCTCTGTGGTAGGGGCACTGTCCCTCTGTGGTAGGGGCACTGTCTCTCTGTGATTGGCACACTGTCTCTCTGTGTTTGGGACACTGTCTCTCTGTGGTAGGGGCACTGTCTCTCTGTGGTAGGGGCACTTTCTCTCTCGGTATGGGCACTGTCTCTCTCGGGTAAGGGTACTGTCTCTCTCGGGTAGGGGCAATGTCTCTCTCGGGTAGGTGTTCTGTCTCTCTCGGGTAGGGGTACTGTCTCCTTCGGTAAGGGGTACTGTCTCTCTCGGGTAGGGGCATTTTCTCTCTCGGGTAGGGGCACTGACTCTCTCGGGTAGGGGCATTGTCTCTTTCGGGTAGGGGTACTGTCTCTCTCGGTTAGGGTTACTATCTCCCTCGGGTAGGGGTACTGTCTCTCTCGGGTAGGGGTACTGTCTCTCTCGGTTAGGGTTACTATCTCCCTCGGTAGGGGCACTGGCTCTCTCGGGTAGGGGCACTGTATCTCTCGGGTAGGGGCACTGTATCTCTCGGGTAGTGGTACTATCTCTCTCGGATAGGGGTACTGTCTCTCTCGGGTAGGGGCACTGTCTCTCTCGGATAGGGGTACTGTCTCTCTCGGGTAAGGGTACAGTCTCTCTTGGGTAGGGGCACGGTCTCTCTCGGGTAGGGGTACTGTCTCTCTCGGGTAGGGGCACTTTCTCTCTCGGGTATGGGCACTGGCTCTCTCGGGTAGGGGCACTGTATCTCTTGGGTAGGGGTACTGTCTCTCTCAGGTAGGGGCACTGGCTCTCTCGCGTAGGGGCACTGCATCTCTTGGGTAGGGGCATTGTATCTCTCGGGTAGGTGTACTGTCTCTCTCGGGTAAGGGTACAGTCTCTCTTGGGTAGGGGCACTGTCTCTCTCGGGTAGGTGTACTGTCCCTCTCGGGTAGGGGCACTTTCTCTCTCGGGTAGGGGCACTGGCTCTCTCGGGTAGGTGTACTGTCTCTCTCGGGTAGGGGCACTTTCTCTCTCGGGTAGGGGTACTGTCTCTCTCGTGTAGGGGCATTGTCTCTCTCGGGTAGGGATACTGTCTCTCTCGGTTAGGGTTACTATCTCCCTCGGGTAGGGGACTGTCTCTCTCGGGTAGGGGCATTTTCTCTCTCGGGTCGGGGCACTGTCTCTCTCGGGTAGGGCTACTGTCTCTCTCGGGTAGGGGTACAGTCTCTCTCGGTTAGGGTTACTATCTCCCTCGGGTAGGGGCACTGTCTCTCTCGGGTAGGGGCATTGTCTCTTTCGGGTAGGGGTACTGTCTCTCTCGGTTAGGGTTACTATCTCCCTCGGGTAGGGGTACTGTCTCTCTCGGGTAGGGGTACTGTCTCTCTCGGTTAGGGTTACTATCTCCCTCGGGTAGGGGCACTGTCTCTCTCGGGTAGGGGTACTGTCTCTCTCGTGTAGGGGCATTGTCTCTTTCGGGTAGGGGTACTGTCTCTCTCGGTTAGGGTTACTATCTCCCTCGGGTAGGGGTACTGTCTCTCTATGGCAGGGCACTGTCTCTCTGTGGTAGGAGCACTGAATCTCTGTGGTAGTGGAACTGTCTCTCTGTGGTAGGAGCACTGTATCTCTGTGGTAGTGGAACTGTCTCTCTGTGGTAGGGGCAATGTCTCTCTGTGGTAGGGGCACTGTCTCTCTGTGGTAGGGGCACTGTCTCTCTGTGGTAGGGGCAATGTCTCTCTGTGGTAGGGGCACTGTCTCTCTGTGGTAGGGGCACTGTCTCTCTGTGGTAGGGGCAATGTCTCTCTGTGGTAGGGGCACTGTCTCTCTGTGGTAGGGGCACTGTCTCTCTGTGGTAGGGGCAATGTCTCTCTGTGGTAGGGGCACTGTCTCTCTGTGGTATGGGCACTGTCTCCCTGTGGTAGGGGCACTGTCTCTCTGTGGTAGGGGCACTGTCTCTCTGTGGTAGGGGCACTGTCTCTCTGTGTTAGGGGCACTGTCTCTCTGTGGTAGGGGCTCTGTCTCTCTGTGGTAGGGGCAATGTCTCTCTGTGGTAGGGGCACTGTCTCTCTGTGGTAGGAGCACTGTCTCTCGGTGGTAGGGGTACTGTCTCTCATAGGTAGGGGCACTGTCTCTCTGTGGTAGGGGCACTGTCTCTCTGTGGTAGGGGCACTGTCTCTCTGTGTTAGGGGCACTGTCTCTCTGTGTTAGGGGCACTGTCTCTCTGTGGTAGGGGCACTGTCTCTCTGTGTTAGGGGCACTGTCTCTCTGTGGTAGGGGCACTGTCTCTCTGTGTTAGGGGCACTGTCTCTCTGTGGTAGGGGCAATGTCTCTCTGTGGTAGGGGCACTGTCTCTCTGTGGTAGGGGCACTGTCTCTCGGTGGTAGGGGTACTGTCTCTCATGGGTAGGGGCACTGTCTCTCTGTGGTAGGGGCACTGTCTCTCTGTGGTAGGGGCACTGTCTCTCTGTGGTAGGGGCACTGTCTCTCTGTGTTAGGGGCACTGTCTCTCTGTGTTAGGGGCACTGTCTCTCTGTGTTAGGGGCACTGTCTCTCTGTGGTAGGGGCACTGTCTCTCTGTGTTAGGGGCACTTTCTCTCGGTGGTAGGGGCAATGTCTCTCTGTGGTAGGGGCACTGTCTCTCTGTGGTAGGGGCACTGTCTCTCTGTGTTAGGGGCACTGTCTCTCTGTGGTAGGGGCACTGTCTCTCTATGGCAGGGCACTGTCTCTCTGTGGTACGAGCACTGTCTCTCTCTGTTAGGGGCACTGTCTCTCTGTGGTAGGGGCACTGTCTCTCTCTGGTAGGTGTACTTTCTCTCTGTGGTAGGGGCACTGTCCCTCTGTGGTAGGGGCACTTTCTCTCTGTGGTAGGGGCACTGTCTCTCTGTGGTAGGGGCACTGTCCCTCTGTGGTAGGGGCACTTTCTCTCTGTGGTAGGGGCACTGTCCCTCTGTGGTAGGGGCACTTTCTCTCTGTGGTAGGTGTACTTTCTCTCTGTGGTAGGGGCACTGTCCCTCTGTGGTAGGGGCACTTTCTCTCTGTGGTAGGGGCACTGTCTCTCTGTGGTAGGGGCACTGTCCCTCTGTGGTAGGGGCACTTTCTCTCTGTGATTGGCACACTGTCTCTCTGTGTTTGGGACACTGTCTCTCTGTGGTAGGGGCACTGTCTCCCTGTGGTAGGGGCACTGTCTCTCCCGGTATGGGCACTGTCTCTCTCGGGTAAGGGTACTGTCTCTCTCGGGTAGGGGCACTGTCTCTCTCGGGTAGGGGCACTGGCTCTCTCGGGTAGGGGCACTGGCTCTCTCGGGTAGGTGTTCTGTCTCTCTCGGGTAGGGGTACTGTCTCCTTCGGTAAGGGGTACTGTCTCTCTCGGGTAGGGGCACTTTCTCTCTCGGGTATGGGCACTGTCTCTCTCGGGTAGGGGCACTGGCTCTCTCGGGTAGGGGCACTGTATCTCTCGGGTAGGGGCACTGTATCTCTCGGGTAGGTGTACTGTCTCTCTCGGGTAGGTGCACTGTCTCTCTTGGGTAGGGGTACTATCTCTCTCGGATAGGGGTACTGTCTCTCTCGGGTAGGGGCACTGTCTCTCTCGGGTAGGGGTACTGTCTCTCTCGGGTAGCGGTACTGTCTCTTTCGGGTAGGGGTACCTTCTCTCTCGGGTAAGGGTGCTGTCTCTCTCGGGTAGGGATACTTTCTCTCTCGGGTAAGGGTACAGTCTCTCTTGGGTAGGGGTACTGTCTCTCTCGGGTAGGGGTACTGTCTCTCTCGGGTAAGGGTACAGTCTCTCTTGGGTAGGGGCACTGTCTCTCTCGGGTAGGTGTACTGTCTCTCTCGGGTAGGGGCACTGTCTCTCTTGGGTAGGGGTAATGTCTCTCTCGGGTAGGGTTGCTGTCTCTCTCGGGTAGATGTACAGTCTCTCTCGGGTAGGGGTACTGTCTCTCTCGGGTAGGGGCACTGGTTATCTCGGATAGGGGCACTGTCTATCTCGGGTAGGGGCACTGTCTCTCTCGGGTCGGTGTTCTGTCTCTCTCGGGTAGGGGTACTGTCTCTCTCGGTAAGTGGTACTGTCTCTCTCGGGTAGGGGTACTGTCTCTCTCGGGTAGGGGCACTTTCTCTCTCGGGTATGGGCACTGGCTCTCTCGGGTAGGGCCGCTGTATCTCTTGGGTAGGGGTACTGGCTCTCTCGGGTACTGGCACTGTATCTCTCGGGTAGGGGCACTGTATCTCTCGGGTAGGTGTACTGTCTCTCTCGGGTAAGGGTACAGTCTCTCTTGGGTAGGGGCACTGTCTCTCTCGGGTAGGTGTACTGTCTCTCTCGGGTAGGGGCACTTTCTCTCTCGGGTAGTGGCACTGGCTCTCTCGGGTAGGTGTACTGTCTCTCTCGGGTAGGGGCACTTTCTCTCTCGGGTAGGGACACTGTCTCTCTCGGGTAGGGGCACTGTGTCTCTCGGGTAGGGGTACTGTCTCTCTCAGGTAGGGGTACTGTCTCTCTCGTGTAGGGGTATTGTCTCTCTCGGGTAGGGATACTGTCTCTCTCGGTTAGGGTTACTATCTCCCTCGGGTAGGGGTACTGTCTCTCTCGGGTAGGGGCATTTTCTCTCTCGGGTAGGGGCACTCTCTCTCTCGGGTAGGGGTACTGTCTCTCTCGGGTAGGGGTACAGTCTCTCTCGGTTAGGGTTACTATATCCCTCGGGTAGGGGCACTGTCTCTCTCGGGTAGGGGTACAGTCTCTCTGTGTTAGGGGCACTGTCTCTCTGTGGTAGGGGCTCTGTCTCTCTGTGGTAGGGGCAATGTCTCTCTGTGGTAGGGGCACTGTCTCTCTGTGGTAGGAGCACTGTCTCTCGGTGGTAGGGGTACTGTCTCTCATAGGTAGGGGCACTGTCTCTCTGTGGTAGGGGCACTGTCTCTCTGTGGTAGGGGCACTGTCTCTCTGTGTTAGGGGCACTGTCTCTCTGTGTTAGGGGCACTGTCTCTCTGTGGTAGGGGCACTGTCTCTCTGTGTTAGGGGCACTGTCTCTCTGTGGTAGGGGCACTGTCTCTCTGTGTTAGGGGCACTGTCTCTCTGTGGTAGGGGCAATGTCTCTCTGTGGTAGGGGCACGGTCTCTCTCGGGTAGGGGTACTGTCTCTCTCGGGTAGGGGCACTTTCTCTCTCGGGTATGGGCACTGGCTCTCTCGGGTAGGGGCACTGTATCTCTTGGGTAGGGGTACTGTCTCTCTCAGGTAGGGGCACTGGCTCTCTCGCGTAGGGGCACTGCATCTCTTGGGTAGGGGCATTGTATCTCTCGGGTAGGTGTACTGTCTCTCTCGGGTAAGGGTACAGTCTCTCTTGGGTAGGGGCACTGTCTCTCTCGGGTAGGTGTACTGTCCCTCTCGGGTAGGGGCACTTTCTCTCTCGGGTAGGGGCACTGGCTCTCTCGGGTAGGTGTACTGTCTCTCTCGGGTAGGGGCACTTTCTCTCTCGGGTAGGGGTACTGTCTCTCTCGTGTAGGGGCATTGTCTCTCTCGGGTAGGGATACTGTCTCTCTCGTGGTAGGGCACTGTCTCCCTGTGGTAGGGGCACTGTCTCTCTGTGGTAGGGGCATGTTTCTCTCTCGTGGTCGGGGCACTGTCTCTCTGGGTAGGGTACTGTCTCTCTGTGGTAGGGGCACTGTCTCTCGTGGTAGGGCACTGTCTCTCTGTGGTAGGGGCACTGTCCTCTCTGGGTAGGGCACTGTCTCTCGTGGTAGGGGCACTGTCTCTCTGTGTAGGGTACTGTCTCTCTGGTAGGGGTACTGTCTCTTCTGTGGTAGGGCACTGTCTCTCTGTGGTTAGGCATCTGTCTCTCTGGTAGGGGCACTGTCTCTCTCGGGTAGGGGTACTGTCTCTCTCTGTGGTCGGGGCACTGTCTCTCTTGGTAGGGGACTGTCTCTCTGTAGGGGCACTGTCTCTCTTGGTAGGGGCACTGTCTCTCTGTGGTCGGGGCACTGTCTCTCTGTGGTAGGGCACTGCTCTCTGTGGTAGGGCCACTGTCTCTCTGTGGTAGGAGCACTGTATCTCTGTGGTAGTGGAACTGTCTCTCTGTGGTAGGGGCAATGTCTCTCTGTGGTAGGGGCACTGTCTCTCTGTGGTAGGGGCACTGTCTCTCTGTGGTAGGGGCAATGTCTCTCTGTGGTAGGGGCACTGTCTCTCTGTGGTAGGGGCACTGTCTCTCTGTGGTAGGGGCAATGTCTCTCTGTGGTAGGGGCACTGTCTCTCTGTGGTAGGGGCACTGTCTCTCTGTGGTAGGGGCAATGTCTCTCTGTGGTAGGGGCACTGTCTCTCTGTGGTATGGGCACTGTCTCCCTGTGGTAGGGGCACTGTCTCTCTGTGGTAGGGGCACTGTCTCTCTGTGGTAGGGGCACTGTCTCTCTGTGTTAGGGGCACTGTCTCTCTGTGGTAGGGGCTCTGTCTCTCTGTGGTAGGGGCAATGTCTCTCTGTGGTAGGGGCACTGTCTCTCTGTGGTAGGAGCACTGTCTCTCGGTGGTAGGGGTACTGTCTCTCATAGGTAGGGGCACTGTCTCTCTGTGGTAGGGGCACTGTCTCTCTGTGGTAGGGGCACTGTCTCTCTGTGTTAGGGGCACTGTCTCTCTGTGTTAGGGGCACTGTCTCTCTGTGGTAGGGGCACTGTCTCTCTGTGTTAGGGGCACTGTCTCTCTGTGGTAGGGGCACTGTCTCTCTGTGTTAGGGGCACTGTCTCTCTGTGGTAGGGGCAATGTCTCTCTGTGGTAGGGGCACTGTCTCTCTGTGGTAGGGGCACTGTCTCTCGGTGGTAGGGGTACTGTCTCTCATGGGTAGGGGCACTGTCTCTCTGTGGTAGGGGCACTGTCTCTCTGTGGTAGGGGCACTGTCTCTCTGTGGTAGGGGCACTGTCTCTCTGTGTTAGGGGCACTGTCTCTCTGTGTTAGGGGCACTGTCTCTCTGTGTTAGGGGCACTGTCTCTCTGTGGTAGGGGCACTGTCTCTCTGTGTTAGGGGCACTTTCTCTCGGTGGTAGGGGCAATGTCTCTCTGTGGTAGGGGCACTGTCTCTCTGTGGTAGGGGCACTGTCTCTCTGTGTTAGGGGCACTGTCTCTCTGTGGTAGGGGCACTGTCTCTCTATGGCAGGGCACTGTCTCTCTGTGGTAGGAGCACTGTCTCTCTCTGTTAGGGGCACTGTCTCTCTGTGGTAGGGGCACTGTCTCTCTCTGGTAGGTGTACTTTCTCTCTGTGGTAGGGGCACTGTCCCTCTGTGGTAGGGGCACTTTCTCTCTGTGGTAGGGGCACTGTCTCTCTGTGGTAGGGGCACTGTCCCTCTGTGGTAGGGGCACTTTCTCTCTGTGGTAGGGGCACTGTCCCTCTGTGGTAGGGGCACTTTCTCTCTGTGGTAGGTGTACTTTCTCTCTGTGGTAGGGGCACTGTCCCTCTGTGGTAGGGGCACTTTCTCTCTGTGGTAGGGGCACTGTCTCTCTGTGGTAGGGGCACTGTCCCTCTGTGGTAGGGGCACTTTCTCTCTGTGATTGGCACACTGTCTCTCTGTGTTTGGGACACTGTCTCTCTGTGGTAGGGGCACTGTCTCCCTGTGGTAGGGGCACTGTCTCTCCCGGTATGGGCACTGTCTCTCTCGGGTAAGGGTACTGTCTCTCTCGGGTAGGGGCACTGTCTCTCTCGGGTAGGGGCACTGGCTCTCTCGGGTAGGGGCACTGGCTCTCTCGGGTAGGTGTTCTGTCTCTCTCGGGTAGGGGTACTGTCTCCTTCGGTAAGGGGTACTGTCTCTCTCGGGTAGGGGCACTTTCTCTCTCGGGTATGGGCACTGTCTCTCTCGGGTAGGGGCACTGGCTCTCTCGGGTAGGGGCACTGTATCTCTCGGGTAGGGGCACTGTATCTCTCGGGTAGGTGTACTGTCTCTCTCGGGTAGGTGCACTGTCTCTCTTGGGTAGGGGTACTATCTCTCTCGGATAGGGGTACTGTCTCTCTCGGGTAGGGGCACTGTCTCTCTCGGGTAGGGGTACTGTCTCTCTCGGGTAGCGGTACTGTCTCTTTCGGGTAGGGGTACCTTCTCTCTCGGGTAAGGGTGCTGTCTCTCTCGGGTAGGGATACTTTCTCTCTCGGGTAAGGGTACAGTCTCTCTTGGGTAGGGGTACTGTCTCTCTCGGGTAGGGGTACTGTCTCTCTCGGGTAAGGGTACAGTCTCTCTTGGGTAGGGGCACTGTCTCTCTCGGGTAGGTGTACTGTCTCTCTCGGGTAGGGGCACTGTCTCTCTTGGGTAGGGGTAATGTCTCTCTCGGGTAGGGTTGCTGTCTCTCTCGGGTAGATGTACAGTCTCTCTCGGGTAGGGGTACTGTCTCTCTCGGGTAGGGGCACTGGTTATCTCGGATAGGGGCACTGTCTATCTCGGGTAGGGGCACTGTCTCTCTCGGGTCGGTGTTCTGTCTCTCTCGGGTAGGGGTACTGTCTCTCTCGGTAAGTGGTACTGTCTCTCTCGGGTAGGGGTACTGTCTCTCTCGGGTAGGGGCACTTTCTCTCTCGGGTATGGGCACTGGCTCTCTCGGGTAGGGCCGCTGTATCTCTTGGGTAGGGGTACTGGCTCTCTCGGGTACTGGCACTGTATCTCTCGGGTAGGGGCACTGTATCTCTCGGGTAGGTGTACTGTCTCTCTCGGGTAAGGGTACAGTCTCTCTTGGGTAGGGGCACTGTCTCTCTCGGGTAGGTGTACTGTCTCTCTCGGGTAGGGGCACTTTCTCTCTCGGGTAGTGGCACTGGCTCTCTCGGGTAGGTGTACTGTCTCTCTCGGGTAGGGGCACTTTCTCTCTCGGGTAGGGACACTGTCTCTCTCGGGTAGGGGCACTGTGTCTCTCGGGTAGGGGTACTGTCTCTCTCAGGTAGGGGTACTGTCTCTCTCGTGTAGGGGTATTGTCTCTCTCGGGTAGGGATACTGTCTCTCTCGGTTAGGGTTACTATCTCCCTCGGGTAGGGGTACTGTCTCTCTCGGGTAGGGGCATTTTCTCTCTCGGGTAGGGGCACTCTCTCTCTCGGGTAGGGGTACTGTCTCTCTCGGGTAGGGGTACAGTCTCTCTCGGTTAGGGTTACTATATCCCTCGGGTAGGGGCACTGTCTCTCTCGGGTAGGGGTACAGTCTCTCTGTGTTAGGGGCACTGTCTCTCTGTGGTAGGGGCTCTGTCTCTCTGTGGTAGGGGCAATGTCTCTCTGTGGTAGGGGCACTGTCTCTCTGTGGTAGGAGCACTGTCTCTCGGTGGTAGGGGTACTGTCTCTCATAGGTAGGGGCACTGTCTCTCTGTGGTAGGGGCACTGTCTCTCTGTGGTAGGGGCACTGTCTCTCTGTGTTAGGGGCACTGTCTCTCTGTGTTAGGGGCACTGTCTCTCTGTGGTAGGGGCACTGTCTCTCTGTGTTAGGGGCACTGTCTCTCTGTGGTAGGGGCACTGTCTCTCTGTGTTAGGGGCACTGTCTCTCTGTGGTAGGGGCAATGTCTCTCTGTGGTAGGGGCACTGTCTCTCTGTGGTAGGGGCACTGTCTCTCGGTGGTAGGGGTACTGTCTCTCATGGGTAGGGGCACTGTCTCTCTGTGGTAGGGGCACTGTCTCTCTGTGGTAGGGGCACTGTCTCTCTGTGGTAGGGGCACTGTCTCTCTGTGTTAGGGGCACTGTCTCTCTGTGTTAGGGGCACTGTCTCTCTGTGTTAGGGGCACTGTCTCTCTGTGGTAGGGGCACTGTCTCTCTGTGTTAGGGGCACTTTCTCTCGGTGGTAGGGGCAATGTCTCTCTGTGGTAGGGGCACTGTCTCTCTGTGATAGGGGCACTGTCTCTCTGTGTTAGGGGCACTGTCTCTCTGTGGTAGGGGCACTGTCTCTCTATGGCAGGGCACTGTCTCTCTGTGGTAGGAGCACTGTCTCTCTCTGTTAGGGGCACTGTCTCTCTGTGGTAGGGGCACTGTCTCTCTCTGGTAGGTGTACTTTCTCTCTGTGGTAGGGGCACTGTCCCTCTGTGGTAGGGGCACTTTCTCTCTGTGGTAGGGGCACTGTCTCTCTGTGGTAGGGGCACTGTCCCTCTGTGGTAGGGGCACTTTCTCTCTGTGGTAGGGGCACTGTCCCTCTGTGGTAGGGGCACTTTCTCTCTGTGGTAGGTGTACTTTCTCTCTGTGGTAGGGGCACTGTCCCTCTGTGGTAGGGGCACTTTCTCTCTGTGGTAGGGGCACTGTCTCTCTGTGGTAGGGGCACTGTCCCTCTGTGGTAGGGGCACTTTCTCTCTGTGATTGGCACACTGTCTCTCTGTGTTTGCGACACTGTCTCTCTGTGGTAGGGGCACTGTCTCCCTGTGGTAGGGGCACTGTCTCTCCCGGTATGGGCACTGTCTCTCTCGGGTAAGGGTACTGTCTCTCTCGGGTAGGGGCACTGTCTCTCTCGGGTAGGGGCACTGGCTCTCTCGGGTAGGGGCACTGGCTCTCTCGGGTAGGTGTTCTGTCTCTCTCGGGTAGGGGTACTGTCTCCTTCGGTAAGGGGTACTGTCTCTCTCGGGTAGGGGCACTTTCTCTCTCGGGTATGGGCACTGTCTCTCTCGGGTAGGGGCACTGGCTCTCTCGGGTAGGGGCACTGTATCTCTCGGGTAGGGGCACTGTATCTCTCGGGTAGGTGTACTGTCTCTCTCGGGTAGGTGCACTGTCTCTCTTGGGTAGGGGTACTATCTCTCTCGGATAGGGGTACTGTCTCTCTCGGGTAGGGGCACTGTCTCTCTCGGGTAGGGGTACTGTCTCTCTCGGGTAGCGGTACTGTCTCTTTCGGGTAGGGGTACCTTCTCTCTCGGGTAAGGCTGCTGTCTCTCTCGGGTAGGGATACTTTCTCTCTCGGGTAAGGGTACAGTCTCTCTTGGGTAGGGGTACTGTCTCTCTCGGGTAGGTGTACTGTCTCTCTCGGGTAGGGGCACTGTCTCTCTTGGGTAGGGGTAATGTCTCTCTCGGGTAGGGTTGCTGTCTCTCTCGGGTAGATGTACAGTCTCTCTCGGGTAGGGGTACTGTCTCTCTCGGGTAGGGGCACTGGTTATCTCGGATAGGGGCACTGTCTATCTCGGGTAGGGGCACTGTCTCTCTCGGGTCGGTGTTCTGTCTCTCTCGGGTAGGGGTACTGTCTCTCTCGGTAAGTGGTACTGTCTCTCTCGGGTAGGGGTACTGTCTCTCTCGGGTAGGGGCACTTTCTCTCTCGGGTATGGGCACTGGCTCTCTCGGGTAGGGCCGCTGTATCTCTTGGGTAGGGGTACTGGCTCTCTCGGGTACTGGCACTGTATCTCTCGGGTAGGGGCACTGTATCTCTCGGGTAGGTGTACTGTCTCTCTCGGGTAAGGGTACAGTCTCTCTTGGGTAGGGGCACTGTCTCTCTCGGGTAGGTGTACTGTCTCTCTCGGGTAGGGGCACTTTCTCTCTCGGGTAGTGGCACTGGCTCTCTCGGGTAGGTGTACTGTCTCTCTCGGGTAGGGGCACTTTCTCTCTCGGGTAGGGACACTGTCTCTCTCGGGTAGGGGCACTGCGTCTCTCGGGTAGGTGTACTGTCTCTCTCAGGTAGGGGTACTGTCTCTCTCGTGTAGGGGTATTGTCTCTCTCGGGTAGGGATACTGTCTCTCTCGGTTAGGGTTACTATCTCCCTCGGGTAGGGGTACTGTCTCTCTCGGGTAGGGGCATTTTCTCTCTCGGGTAGGGGCACTCTCTCTCTCGGGTAGGGGTACTGTCTCTCTCGGGTAGGGGTACAGTCTCTCTCGGTTAGGGTTACTATATCCCTCGGGTAGGGGCACTGTCTCTCTCGGGTAGGGGTACAGTCTCTCTCGGTTCGGGTTACTATCTCCCTCGGGTAGGGGTACTGTCTCTCTCGTGTAGGGGCATTGTCTCTTTCGGGTTGGGGTACTGTCTCTCTCGGTTAGGGTTACTATCTCCCTCGGGTAGGGGCACTGTCTCTCTCGGCTAGGGGTACTGTCTCTCTCGGTTAGGGTTACTATCTCCCTCGGGTAGGGGCACTGTCTCTCTCGGGTAGGGGTACTGTCTCTCTCGTGTAGGGGCATTGTCTCTTTCGGGTAGGGGTACTGTCTCTCTCGGTTAGGGTTACTATCTCCCTCGGGTAGGGGTACTGTCTCTCTCGGGCAGGGGTACTGTCTCATTCGGGTTGGTGTAATTTCTCTCTCGTGTAGGGGCACTGTCTCTCTCGGGTCGAGGCACTTTCTCTCTCGGGTAGGGGTACTGTCTCTCTCGGGTAGGGGCACTGTCTCTCTCGGGTACGGGTACTGTCTCTCTCGGGTAGGGGTACTGTCTCTCTCGGGTAGGTGTACTGTCTCTCTCGTGTTGGGGCACTGTCTCTCTCGGGTAGGGGCACTTTCACTCTCGGGTAAGGGTACTGTCTCTCTCGGGTAGGGATACTTTCTCTCTCGGGTAAGTGTACAGTCTCTCTTGGGTAGGGGTACTGTCTCTCTCGGGTAGGGGTACTGTCTCTCTCGGGTAAGGGTACAGTCTCTCTCGGGTAGGGGCACTGTCTCTCTCGGGTAGGTGTACTGTCTCTCTTGGGTAGGGGCACTGTCTCTCTTGGGTAGGGGTAATGTCTCTCTCGGGTAGGGGTACTGTCTCTCTCGGGTAGATGTACAGTCTCTCTCGGGTAGAGGCACTGTCTATCTCGGGTAGGGGCACTGTCTATCTCGGGTAGGGGCACTGTCTCTCTCGGGTAGGTGTTCTGTCTCTCTCGGGTAGGGGTACTGTCTCTCTCGGTAAGGGGTACTGTCTCTCTCGGGTAGGGGTACTGTCTCTCTCGGGTAGGGGCACTTTCTCTCTCGGGTATGGGCACTGGCTCTCTCGGGTAGGGGCACTGTATCTCTTGGGTAGGGGTACTGTCTCTCTCAGGTAGGGGCACTGGCTCTCTCGGGTAGGGGCACTGTATCTCTCGGGTAGGGGCACTGTATCTCTCGGGTAGGTGTACTGTCTCTCTCGGATAAGGGTACAGTCTCTCTTGGCTAGGGGCACTGTCTCTCTCGGGTAGGTGTACTGTCTCTCTCGGGTAGGGGCACTTTCTCTCTCGGGTAGGGGCACTGGCTCTCTCGGGTAGGTGTACTGTCTCTCTCGGGTAGGGGCACTTTCTCTCTCGGGTAGGGACACTTTCTCTGTCGGGTAGGGGCACTGTCTCTCTCGGGTAGGGGTACTGTCTCTCTCAGGTAGGGGTACTGTCTCTCTCGTGTAGGGGCATTGTCTCTCTCGGGTAGGGATACTGTCTCTCTGGGTTAGGGTTACTATCTCCCTCGGGTAGGGGTACTGTCTCTCTCGGGTAGGGGCATTTTCTCTCTCGGGTAGGGGCACTGTCTCTCTCGGGTAGGGGTACTGTCTCTCTCGGGTAGGGGTACAGTCTCTCTCGGGTAGGTGTACTGTCTCTCTCGGGTAAGGGTACAGTCTCTCTTGGGTAGGGGCACTGTCTCTCTCGGGTAGGTGTACTGTCTCTCTCGGGTAGGGGCACTTTCTCTCTCGGGTAGGGGCACTGTCTCATTCGGGTAGGTGTACTGTCTCTCTCGGGTAGGGGCACTTTCTCTCTCGGGTAGGGACACTGTCTCTCTCGGGTAGGGGCACTGTGTCTCTCGGGTAGGGGTACTGTCTCTCTCAGGTAGGGGTACTGTCTCTCTCGTGTAGGGGTATTGTCTCTCTCGGGTAGGGATACTGTCTCTCTCGGTTAGGGTTACTATCTCCCTCGGGTAGGGGTACTGTCTCTCTCGGGCAGGGGTACTGTCTCATTCGGGTTGGTGTACTTTCTCTCTCGGGTAGGGGCACTGTCTCTCTCGGGTCGAGGCACTTTCTGTCTCGGGTAGGGGTACTGTCTCTGTCGCGTAGGGGCACTGTCTCTCTCGGGTACGGGTACTGTCTCTCTCGGTTAGGGTTACTATCTCCCTCGGGTAGGGGTACTGTCTCTCTCGTGTAGGGGCATTGTCTCTTTCGGGTAGGGGTACTGTCTCTCTCGGTTAGGGTTACTATCTCCCTCGGGTAGGTGCACTGTCTCTCTCGGGTAGGGGTACTGTCTCTCTCGGTTAGGGTTACTATCTCCCTCGGGTAGGGGCACTGTCTCTCTCGGGTAGGGGTACTGTCTCTCTCGTGTAGGGGCATTGTCTCTTTCGGGTAGGGGTACTGTCTCTCTCGGTTAGGGTTACTATCTCCCTCGGTAGGGGTACTGTCTCTCTCGGGCAGGGGTACTGTCTCATTCGGGTTGGTGTACTTTCTCTCTCGTGTAGGGGCACTGTCTCTCTCGGGTCGAGGCACTTTCTCTCTCGGGTAGGGGTACTGTCTCTCTCGGGTAGGGGCACTGTCTCTCTCGGGTACGGGTACTGTCTCTCTCGGGTAGGGGTACTGTCTCTCTCGGGTAGGTGTACTGTCTCTCTCGTGTTGGGGCACTGTCTCTCTCGGGTAGGGGCACTTTCTCTCTCGGGTAAGGGTACTGTCTCTCTCGGGTTGGGATACTTTCTCTCTCGGGTAAGTGTACAGTCTCTCTTGGGTAGGGGTACTGTCTCTCTCGGGTAGGGGTACTGTCTCTCTCGGGTAAGGGTACAGTCTCTCTTGGGTAGGGGCACTGTCTCTCTCGGGTAGGTGTACTGTCTCTCTTGGGTAGGGGCACTGTCTCTCTTGGGTAGGGGTAATGTCTCTCTCGGGTAGGGGTACTGTCTCTCTCGGGTAGATGTACAGTCTCTCTCGGGTAGGGGCACTGTCTATCTCGGGTAGGGGCACTGTCTATCTCGGGTAGGGGCACTGTCTCTCTCGGGTAGGTGTTCTGTCTCTCTCGGGTAGGGGTACTGTCTCTCTCGGTAAGGGGTACTGTCTCTCTCGGGTAGGGGTACTGTCTCTCTCGGGTAGGGGCACTTTCTCTCTCGGGTATGGGCACTGGCTCTCTCGGGTAGGGGCACTGTATCTCTTGGGTAGGGGTACTGTCTCTCTCAGGTAGGGGCACTGGCTCTCTCGGGTTGGGGCACTGTATCTCTCGGGTAGGGGCACTGTATCTCTCGGGTAGGTGTACTGTCTCTCTCGGATAAGGGTACAGTCTCTCTTGGGTAGGGGCACTGTCTCTCTCGGGTAGGTGTACTGTCTCTCTCGGGTAGGGGCACTTTCTCACTCGGGTAGGGGCACTGGCTCTCTCGGGTAGGTGTACTGTCTCTCTCGGGTAGGGGCACTTTCTCTCTCGGGTAGGGACACTTTCTCTCTCGGGTAGGGGCACTGTCTCTCTCGGGTAGGGGTACTGTCTCTCTCAGGTAGGGGTACTGTCTCTCTCGTGTAGGGGCATTGTCTCTCTCGGGTAGGGATACTGTCTCTCTGGGTTAGGGTTACTATCTCCCTCGGGTAGGGGTACTGTCTCTCTCGGGTAGGGGCATTTTCTCTCTCGGGTAGGGGCACTGTCTCTCTCGGGTAGGGGTACTGTCTCTCTCGGGTAGGGGTACAGTCTCTCTCGGGTAGGTGTACTGTCTCTCTCGGGTAAGGGTACAGTCTCTCTTGGGTAGGGGCACTGTCTCTCTCGGGTAGGTGTACTGTCTCTCTCGGGTAGGGGCACTTTCTCTCTCGGGTAGGGGCACTGGCTCTCTCGGGTAGGTGTACTGTCTCTCTCGGGTAGGGGCACTTTCTCTCTCGGGTAGGGACACTGTCTCTCTCGGGTAGGGGCACTGTGTCTCTCGGGTAGGGGTACTGTCTCTCTCAGGTAGGGGTACTGTCTCTCTCGTGTAGGGGTATTGTCTCTCTCGGGTAGGGATACTGTCTCTCTCGGTTAGGGTTACTATCTCCCTCGGGTAGGGGTACTGTCTCTCTCGGGCAGGGGTACTGTCTCATTCGGGTTGGTGTACTTTCTCTCTCGGGTAGGGGCACTGTCTCTCTCGGGTCGAGGCACTTTCTGTCTCGGGTAGGGGTACTGTCTCTGTCGGGTAGGGGCACTGTCTCTCTCGGGTACGGGTACTGTCTCTCTCGGTTAGGGTTACTATCTCCCTCGGGTAGGGGTACTGTCTCTCTCATGTAGGGGCATTGTCTCTTTCGGGTAGGGGTACTGTCTCTCTCGGTTAGGGTTACTATCTCCCTCGGGTAGGGGCACTGTCTCTCTCGGGTAGGGGTACTGTCTCTCTCGGTTAGGGTTACTATCTCCCTCGGGTAGGGGCACTGTCTCTCTCGGGTAGGGGTACTGTCTCTCTCGTGTAGGGGCATTGTCTCTTTCGGGTAGGGGTACTGTCTCTCTCGGTTAGGGTTACTATCTCCCTCGGTAGGGGTACTGTCTCTCTCGGGCAGGGGTACTGTCTCATTCGGGTTGGTGTACTTTCTCTCTCGTGTAGGGGCACTGTCTCTCTCGGGTCGAGGCACTTTCTCTCTCGGGTAGGGGTACTGTCTCTCTCGGGTAGGGGCACTGTCTCTCTCGGGTACGGGTACTGTCTCTCTCGGGTAGGGGTACTGTCTCTCTCGGGTAGGTGTACTGTCTCTCTCGTGTTGGGGCACTGTCTCTCTCGGGTAGGGGCACTTTCTCTCTCGGGTAAGGGTACTGTCTCTCTCGGGTTGGGATACTTTCTCTCTCGGGTAAGTGTACAGTCTCTCTTGGGTAGGGGTACTGTCTCTCTCGGGTAGGGGTACTGTCTCTCTCGGGTAAGGGTACAGTCTCTCTTGGGTAGGGGCACTGTCTCTCTCGGGTAGGTGTACTGTCTCTCTTGGGTAGGGGCACTGTCTCTCTTGGGTAGGGGTAATGTCTCTCTCGGGTAGGGGTACTGTCTCTCTCGGGTAGATGTACAGTCTCTCTCGGGTAGGGGCACTGTCTATCTCGGGTAGGGGCACTGTCTATCTCGGGTAGGGGCACTGTCTCTCTCGGGTAGGTGTTCTGTCTCTCTCGGGTAGGGGTACTGTCTCTCTCGGTAAGGGGTACTGTCTCTCTCGGGTAGGGGTACTGTCTCTCTCGGGTAGGGGCACTTTCTCTCTCGGGTATGGGCACTGGCTCTCTCGGGTAGGGGCACTGTATCTCTTGGGTAGGGGTACTGTCTCTCTCAGGTAGGGGCACTGGCTCTCTCGGGTTGGGGCACTGTATCTCTCGGGTAGGGGCACTGTATCTCTCGGGTAGGTGTACTGTCTCTCTCGGATAAGGGTACAGTCTCTCTTGGGTAGGGGCACTGTCTCTCTCGGGTAGGTGTACTGTCTCTCTCGGGTAGGGGCACTTTCTCACTCGGGTAGGGGCACTGGCTCTCTCGGGTAGGTGTACTGTCTCTCTCGGGTAGGGGCACTTTCTCTCTCGGGTAGGGACACTTTCTCTCTCGGGTAGGGGCACTGTCTCTCTCGGGTAGGGGTACTGTCTCTCTCAGGTAGGGGTACTGTCTCTCTCGTGTAGGGGCATTGTCTCTCTCGGGTAGGGATACTGTCTCTCTGGGTTAGGGTTACTATCTCCCTCAGGTAGGGGTACTGTCTCTCTCGGGTAGGGGCATTTTCTCTCTCGGGCAGGGGCACTGTCTCTCTCGGGTAGGGGTACTGTCTCTCTCGGGTAGGGGTACAGTCTCTCTCGGGTAGGTGTACTGTCTCTCTCGGGTAAGGGTACAGTCTCTCTTGGGTAGGGGCACTGTCTCTCTCGGGTAGGTGTACTGTCTCTCTCGGGTAGGGGCACTTTCTCTCTCGGGTAGGGGCACTGGCTCTCTCGGGTAGGTGTACTGTCTCTCTCGGGTAGGGGCACTTTCTCTCTCGGGTAGGGACACTGTCTCTCCCGGGTAGGGGCACTGTGTCTCTCGGGTAGGGGTACTGTCTCTCTCAGGTAGGGGTACTGTCTCTCTCGTGTAGGGGTATTGTCTCTCTTGGGTAGGGGCACTGTCTCTCTCGGGTAGGTGTACTGTCTCTCTCGGGTAGGGGCACTTTCTCTCTCGGGTAGGGGCACTGGCTCTCTCGGGTAGGTGTACTGTCTCTCTCGGGTAGGGGCACTTTCTCTCTCGGGTAGGGAAACTGTCTCTCTCGGGTAGGGGCACTGTGTCTCTCGGGTAGGGGTACTGTCTCTCTCAGGTAGGGGTACTGTCTCTCTCGTGTAGGGGTATTGTCTCTCTCGGGTAGGGATACTGTCTCTCTCGGTTAGGGTTACTATCTCCCTCGGGTAGGGGTACTGTCTCTCTCGGGTAGGGGCATTTTCTCTCTCGGGTAGGGGCACTGTCTCTCTCGGGTAGGGGTACTGTCTCTCTCGGGTAGGGGTACAGTCTCTCTCGGTTAGGGTTACTATCTCCCTCGGGTAGGGGCACTGTCTCTCTCGGGTAGGGGTACAGTCTCTCTCGGTTAGGGTTACTATCTCCCTCGGGTAGGGGTACTGTCTCTCTCGTGTAGGGGCATTGTCTCTTTCTGGTAGGGGTACTGTCTCTCTCGGTTAGGGTTACTATCTCCCTCGGGTAGGGGTACTGTCTCTCTCGGGCAGGGGTACTGTCTCATTCGGGTTGGTGTACTTTCTCTCTCGTGTAGGGGCACTGTCTCTCTCGGGTCGAGGCACTTTCTGTCTCGGGTAGGGGTACTGTCTCTCTCGGGTAGGGGCACTGTCTCTCTCGGGTACGGGTACTGTCTCTCTCGGGTAGGGGTACTGTCTCTCTCGGGTAGGTGTACTGTCTCTCTCGTGTTGGGGCACTGTCTCTCTCGGGTAGGGGCACTTTCTCTCTCGGGTAAGGGTACTGTCTCTCTCGGGTAGGGATACTTTCTCTCTCGGGTAAGTGTACAGTCTCTCTTGGGTAGGGGTACTGTCTCTCTCGGGTAGGGGTACTGTCTCTCTCGGGTAAGGGTACAGTCTCTCTTGGGTAGGGGCATTGTCTCTCTCGGGTAGGTGTACTGTCTCTCTTGGGTAGGGGCACTGTCTCTCTTGGGTAGGGGTAATGTCTCTCTCGGGTAGGGGTACTGTCTCTCTCGGGTAGATGTACAGTCTCTCTCGGGTAGGGGCACTGTCTATCTCGGGTAGGGGCACTGCCTATCTCGGGTAGGGGCACTGTCTCTCTCGGGTAGGTGTTCTGTCTCTCTCGGGTAGGGGTACTGTCTCTCTCGGTAAGGGGTACTGTCTCTCTCGGGTAGGGGTACTGTCTCTCTCGGGTAGGGGCACTTTCTCTCTCGGGTATGGGCACTGGCTCTCTCGGGTAGGGGCACTGTATCTCTTGGGTAGGGGTACTGTCTCTCTCAGGTAGGGGCACTGGCTCTCTCGGGTAGGGGCACTGTATCTCTCGGGTAGGGGCACTGTATCTCTCGGGTAGGTGTACTGTCTCTCTCGGATAAGGGTACAGTCTCTCTTGGGTAGGGGCACTGTCTCTCTCGGGTAGGTGTACTGTCTCTCTCGGGTAGGGGCACTGGCTCTCTCGGGTTGGTGTACTGTCTCTCTCGGGTAGGGGCACTTTCTCTCTCGGGCAGGGACACTTTCTCTCTCGGGTAGGGGCACTGTCTCTCTCGGGTTGGGGTACTGTCTCTCTCAGGTAGGGGTACTGTCTCTCTCGTGTTGGGGCATTGTCTCTCTCGGGTAGGGATACTGTCTCTCTCGGTTAGGGTTACTATCTCCCTCGGGTAGGGGTACTGTCTTTCTCGGGTAGGGGCATTTTCACTCTCGGGTAGGGGCACTGTCTCTCTCGGGTAGGGGTACTGTCTCTCTCGGGTAGGGGCACTGTCTCTCTCGGGTAGGGGTACTGTCTCTCTCGTGTAGGGGCATTGTCTCTTTCGGGTAGGGGTACTGTCTCTCTCGGTTAGGGTTACTATCTCCCTCGGGTAGGGGCACTGTCTCTCTCGGGTAGGGGTACTGTCTCTCTCGGTTAGGGTTGCTATCTCCCTCGGGTAGGGGCACTGTCTCTCTCGGGTAGGGGTACTGTCTCTCTCGTGTAGGGGCATTGTCTCTTTCGGGTAGGGGTACTGTCTGTCTCGGTTAGGGTTACTATCTCCCTCGGGTAGGGGTACTGTCTCCCTCGGGTAGGGGCATTGTCTCTCTCGGGTAGGGGTACTGTCTCTCTCGGTTAGGGTTACTATCTCCCTCGGGTAGGGGTACTGTCTCCCTCGGGTAGGGGTACTGTCTCTCTCGAGTAGAGTCACTGTCACTCTCGGATAGGGGCACTGTCTCTCTCGGGTAGGAGTACTGTCTCTCTCGGGTAGGGGTACTGTCTCTCACGGGTAGGGGTGCTGTCTCTCTCGGGTAGGGACACTGTCTCTCTCGGGTAGGGGCACTGTCTCTCTTGGGTAGGGGTAATGTCTCTCTCGGGTAGGGGTACTGTCTCTCACGGGTAGATGTACAGTCTCTCTCGGGTAGGGGTACTGTCTCTCTCGGGTAGGGGCACTGTCTATCTCGGGTAGGGGCACTGTCTATCTCGGGTAGGGGCACTGTCTCTCTCGGGTAGGTGTTCTGTCTCTCTCGGGTAGGTGTTCTGTCTCTCTCGGTAAGGGGTACTGTCTCTCTCGGGTAGGGGTACTGTCTCTCTCGGGTAAGTGCACTTTCTCTCTCGGGTATGGGCACTGGCTCTCTCGGGTAGGGGCACTGTATCTCTTGGGTAGGGGTACTGTCTCTCTCAGGTAGGGGCACTGGCTCTCTCGGGTAGGGGCACTGTATCTCTCGGGTAGGGGCACTGTATCTCTCAGGTAGGGGTACTGTCTCTCTCGGGTAGGTGCACTGTCTCTCTTGGGTAGGGGTACTGTATCTCTTGGGTAGGGGTACTGTCTCTCTCAGGTAGGTGTACTGTCTCTCTCGGGTAGGGGCACTTTCTCTCTCGGGTAGGGCCACTGGCTCTCACGTGTAGGTGTACTGTCTCTCTCGGGTAGGGGCACTTTCTCTCTCGGGTAGGGACACTTTCTCTCTCGGGTAGGGGCACTGGCTGTCTCGGGTAGGGGTACTGTCTCTCTCGGTTAGGGGTACTGTCTCTCTCGGGTAGGGGTACTGTCTCTCTCGGGTAGGGGTACTGCCTCTCTCGGGTAGGGGTACTGTCTCTCTCGGGTAAGGGTACTGTCTCTCTCGGGTAGGGTACTGTCTCTCTCGGGTAGGGGTACTGTCTCTCTTGGGTAGGGGTACTGTCTCTCTCGGGTAGGGGCACTGTCTATCTCGGGTAGGGGCACTGTCTCTCTCGGGTAGGTGTACTGTCTCTCTCGGTAAGGGGTACTGTCTCTCTCGGGTAGGGGTACTGTCTCTCTCGGGTAAGTGCACTTTCTCTCTCGGGTATGGGCACTGGCTCTCTCGGGTAGGGGCACTGTATCTCTTGGGTAGGGGTATTGTCTCTCTCAGGTAGGGGCACTGGCTCTCTCGGGTAGGGGCACTGTATCTTTCAGGTAGGGGCACTGTATCTCTCAGGTAGGGGTACTGTCTCTCTCGGGTAGGTGCACTGTCTCTCTCGGGTAGGGGTACTGTCTCTCTCGGGTAGCGGTACTGTCTCTTTCGGGTAGGGGTACTGACTCTCTCGGGTAAGGGTACAGTCTCTCTTGGGTAGGGGTACTGACTCTCTCGGGTAGGGGTACTGTCTCTCTCGGGTAAGGGTACAGTCTTTCTTGGGTCGGGGCACTGTCTCTCTCAGGTAGGTGTACTGTCTCTCTCGGGTAGGGGCACTTTCTCTCTCGGGTAGAGGCACTGGCTCTCACGTGTAGGTGTACTGTCTCTCTCGGGTAGGGGCACTTTCTCTCTCGGGTAGGGACACTTTCTCTCTCGGGTAGGGGCACTGGCTGTCTCGGGTAGGGGTACTGTCTCTCTCGGTTAGGGGCACTGTATCTCTCGGGTAGGGGCACTGTATCTCTCAGGTAGGGGTACTGTCTCTCTCGGGTAGGTGCACTGTCTCTCTTGGGTAGGGGTACTGTATCTCTTGGGTAGGGGTACTGTCTCTCTCAGGTAGGGGCACTGGCTCTCTCGGGTAGGGGCACTGTATCTCTCAGGTAGGGGCACTGTATCTCTCAGGTAGGGGTACTGTCTCTCTCGGGTAGGTGCACTGTCTCTCTTGGGTAGGGGCACTTTCTCTCTCGGGTAGGGACACTTTCTCTCTCGGGTAGGGGCACATTCTCTCTCGGGTAGGGGTACTGTCTCTCTCAGGTAGGGGTATTGTCTCTCTCGTGTAGGGGCATTGTCTCTCTCGGGTAAGGATACTGTCTCTCTGGGTTAGAACATAAGAACATAAGAACATAAGAAATAGGAGCAGGAGTAGGCCAATCGGCCCCTCGAGCCTGCTCCGCCATTCAATAAGATCATGGCTGATCTGATCCTAACCGCCAATCTACTATCTATCACAGAACCATCTCCTGCATCTAACAGAATTGCACACACGAAATAGGAGCAGAATCAGGCTACACAGTCCCTGGGCCCGCTCCACTACCCACAGCGCCATGACCGATCCGAACCTAGACTCATGTCCAAATTCCTGCCCGCTCCCCGTAACCCTTAATGCCCTTTACTTCTAGGAAACTGTCTATTTCTGTTTTAAATTTAATTAATGTTGTAGCTTCTACAGCTTTTTGTGGAAGCATATTCCATGGACCTACCACCCTCTGAGTGAAGTAGTTCCTCCTCATCTCAGTTTTGAAAGAGCAGCCCCTTATTCTAAGACTATGTCCCCTAGTTCTCGTCTCACCCGTCATCGGGAACATCCTCCCCGCATCCACCCGATCCAACCCCTTCACAATCTTATATGTTTCAATAAGATCGCCTCTCATTCTTCTGAACTCCAATGAGTAGAGTCCCAATCTACCCAACCTCTCCTCATATGACCACCCCCTCATCCCCGGGATTAACCGAGTGAACCTTTTTTGCACTGCCTCGAGAGCAAGGATGTCTTTCCTTAAGTAAGGACACCAAAACTGTATGCAGTATTCCAGGTGCGGTCTCACCAATACCTTGTACAACTGAAGCAATACCTCCCTATTTTTATATTCTATCCCCCTAGCAATGAAAGCCAACATTCCATTTGCCTTCTTAATCACTTGCTGCACCTGCATACTAACCTTTTGAGTTTCGTGCACCAGGACCCCCAGATCCCTTTGCACTTCAGTACTCTCCAGTTTCTTGCCATTAAGATAATAAATTGCTCTAGGATTTTTCCTGCCAAAGTGCATCACCTCACACTTTCCAGTGTTGTATTCCATCTGCCAAATCTCTGCCCACTTACTTAGCCTGTCTATGTCCCCTTGCAGGTTTTTTATGTCCTCCTCACTCACTACTTTCCCTCCCATCTTTGTATCATCTGCAAATTTTGATATGTTACACTTGGTCCCTTCCTCCAAATCGTTAATATAGATTGTGAAGAGTTGGGGACCCAGCACTGACCCCTGTGGAACACCACTAGTTACTGATTGCCAGTCTGAGAATGAACCATTTATCCCAACTCTTTGCTTTCTGTTAGATAGCCAATCCTCTATCCATGCCAGAATATTACCCCCAATCCCGTGATTTTTTACCTTAAGCAATAATCTTTTGTGTGGCACCTTGTCAAATGCCTTTTGGAAGTCTAAATACACTACGTCCACTGGTTCCCCTTTATCCACTCTATATGTTACTTCCTCAAAGAACTCCAGCAAATTTGTCAAACATGACTTCCCCTTCGTAAAACCATGCTGACTTTGTCCTATTAAATTATGATTATCCAAATGTCCTGTTACTGTTTCCTTAATAATGGACTCCAAAATTTTACCTACCACAGATGTTAGGCTAACCGGTCTATAGTTACCAGCCTTCTGTCTACTGCCCTTTTTAAATAAGGGTGTTACATTAGCAGTTTTCCAGTCTGCCGGGACCTTAGCGGAATCCAGGGAGTTTTGAAAAATTATTACCAATGCATCTACAATCCCTACCGCCACTTCCTTCAAGACTCTAGGATGTAAGCCATCAGGTCCAGGTGATTTATCCGCCTTGAGTCCCATTATTTTACCGAGTACCACTTCCTTAGTGATTTTGATCGTGTTTAGCTCCTCTCCCCCTATAGCCCCCTGTTTGTCCAGTGTTGGGATATTCTTAGTGTCCTCTACTGTAAAGACTGATACAAAATATTCATTCAGTGTTTTTGCCATCTCCATATTTCCCACCATTAATTTCCCGGTCTCATCCTCTAAGGGACCAACATTTACTTTAGCCACCCTTTTTCTTTTTATATAACTATAAAAACTCTTACTATCTGTTTTTATATTTTTTGCTAATTTACTTTCATAATCTATCTTCCCTTTCTTAATCAATCTTTTTGTTATTTTTTGCTGCCTTTTAAAGTTTTCCCAATCCTCTGTCCTCCCACTAGATTTCGCTACCTTATATGCCCTTGTTTTTAGTCGAATACTATCCTTAATTTCTTTACTTAGCCACGGATGACTGTCCTTTCTTTTACACCCTTTTCTTTTCAGTGGAATATATTTTTTTTGGAAGTTGTAAAATAACTCCTTGAATGTACACCACTGATCATGTGTCGTCTTACCCTTTAATCTATTTTCCCAATCCACTCTACTCAATTCCGCACGCATACCTTCATAGTCTCCTTTATTCAAGCTTAGCACGCTTGTTTGAGATCCAACCTTCTCACCCTCTAATTGAATATGGAATTCAACCATGTTATGGTCACTCATTCCAAGGGGATCCTTTACTAGGACATTTTTAATTAATCCTGTCTCGTTACACAGGACCAGATCTAAGGTTGCTTGCCCCCTGGTCGGTTCAGTTACATACTGCTCAAGAAACCCATCCCTAATACACTCAATGAACTCATCCTCAAGGCAGCCCTGCCCCATTTGATTTGTCCAATTAATATGATAGTTAAAATCCCCCATAATTATAGATGTTCCCTTATTACATGCCTCAACTATTTCCTGATTGATACTCCGTCCAATAGAGTTGCAACTGTTCGGAGGCCTATAGACTACGCCCACTAATGTTTTTTTCCCCTTATTATTCCTTATCTCCACCCAAACTGTTTCATTATCATGATTTTTTGACCCAATATCATTACTCTGTATTACAGTGATTCCTTCCTTTATTAACATAGCCACCCCACCTCCCCTTCCTTCCTGCCTGTCCTTCCTGATCGTTAAATAACCTGGTATGTTTAATTCCCAGGCATTGTCACCCTGCAGCCATGTTTCTGTAATGGCCACAATATCATAACCATATGTAGTTATTTGTGCCATTAACTCGTCTATTTTGTTACGAATGCTACGTGCATTCAGATAGAGAACTTTCAAATATGCTTTGTGGCACTTAGTTCCTGCTTTTTCACTTTTTACCAGTTTACCTTTTACTCCACACACTCTGTCCCTTCCTGCCACGCTCTGATTTGTGATTCCCCTACTGCTACCTATGTCTATGACTCTCTCTGTTGTCATTTTTATTTTTTGCTCTCTTGAAACCTCCCCCCCACTAATTAGTTTAAAGCCCTCTCCACAGCCCTAGTTATTCGATTCGCCAGGACACTAGTCCCAGCACTGGCCAAGTGAAGTCCGTCCCAACGGAACAGCTCTCTCCTGCCCCAGTACTGGTGCCAGTGTCCCAAGAAGCAAAACCCATTTTTCCCACACCAGTCTTTGAGCCACGCATTCAACTCCCTGATTTTATTTACCCTAGCCAAATTTGCTCGTGGCTCAGGTAGTAATCCAGAGATTATTACCCTCGAGGTTCTGCTTTTTAATTTGGCCCCTAGCTGCTCAAACTCCCTCAGCAGAACCTCTTTCCTTGTCCTATCTATGTCATTGGTACCAACATGGACCACGACAACTGGATCCTCCCCCTCCCACTCCAAGTTTCTCTCCAGCCCAGAGGAGATGTCCTTAACCCTGGCACCGGGCAGGCAACACAGCCTTCGGGACTCTCGCTCTTGGCTGCAAAGAACCCTATCTATCCCCCTAATGATACTATCCCCTACCACTACAACATTTCTTTTTACTCCCCCCACTTGAATGGCCCCCCTTACCACGGTGCTGTGGCCAGGTTGCTCATCCTCCCTGCAGTCCCCGCTCCTATCCACACAGGGAGTAAGAGCCTCGAACCTGTTGGACAAGAGCAAGGGCTGCGGCTCCTCCAACACTACCTCCTGGATCCCTGTACCTGCCTCACTCGTAGTCACACCTTCCTGTCCCTGACCACGGGCTACTTCTGAATTAGTTACTCTAATTGGTGTGACTACCTCCTGAAACACGGAGTCCAGGTAACTCTCCCCCTCCCTGATGTGTCGCAGTGTTTGAAGCTCGGACTCCAGCTCATCAACACGGAGCTGGAGTTCCTCGAGCAGCCAACACTTACTGCAAATGTGTTCACCGTGAACATCAATGGTGTCCACCAGCTCCCACATATTGCAGCAGTAACACATCACCTGCTCTCCCATTCTATGTAATTAATTAAAAATGTATTATTTACCCTTCAGTTAATTTATGCCAGCAGTCTCTGCTACACCACAGATACCCGAGAAACAATAAAATTGAAGTTTTGTATTAAAAAAAAGAGAAATACTCACCAACCAATCACTTACCTGCTTTCTGGTGACGTCACACTTCGATTATTTTTACCTCTCTCCTGCTCTCGGCTTGGTGAAAGCCTACCTGGTCGCTGCCGCCTTCTACCGCCGCCGCCTCGCCGCTGTTGCTCCACCCAGGTCCGCCGCCTCTGGTTAGGGTTACTATCTCCCTCGGGTAGGGGTACTGTCTCTCTCGGGTAGGGGCATTTTCTCTCTCGGGTAGGGGCACTGTCTCTCTCGGGTAGGGGTACTGTCTCTCTCGGGTAGGGGTACAGTCTCTCTCGGTTAGGGTTACTATCTCCCTCGGTTAGGGTTACTATCTCCCTCGGGTAGGGGTACTGTCTCTCTCGGGCAGGGGTACTGTCTCATTCGGGTTGGTGTACTTTCTCTCTCGTGTAGGGGTACTGTCTCTCACGGATAGGGGCACTGTCTCTCTCGGGTCGAGGCACTTTCTCTCTCGGGTAGGGGTACTGTCTCTCTCGGGAAGGGGCACTGTCTCTCTCGGGTACGGGTACTGTCTCTCTCGGGTAGGGGTACTGTCTCTCTCGGGTAGGTGTACTGTCTCTCTCGTGTTGGGGCACTGTCTCTCTCGGGTAGGGGCACTGTCTCTCTCGGGTAGGGGCACTGTCTCTCTCGGGTAGGGGTACTGTCTCTCTCGGGTAGGGGTACTGTCTCTCTCGGGTAGGGGCACTGTCTCTCTCGGGTAGGGGCACTGTCTCTCTCAGGTAGGGGTACTCTCTCCCTTGGGTAGGGGTACTGTCTCTCTCGGGTAGTGGTACTGTCTCTCTTGGGTAGGGGCGCTGTCTCTCTCGGGTAGGGGCACTGTCTCTCTTGGGTAGGGGCACTGTCTCTCTCGGGTAGGGGTACTGTCTCTCTCGGGTAGGGGTACTGTCTCTCTCGGGTAGGGGCACTGTCTCTCTCGGGTAGGGGTACTGTCTCTCTCGGGTAGGGGTACTGTCTCTCTCGGGTAGGGGTACTGTCTCTCTCGGGTAGGGGCACTGTCTCTCTCGGGTAGGGGCACTGTCTCTCTCGGGTAGGGGTACTCACTCTCTTGGGTAGGGGTACTGTCTCTCTCGGGTAGTGGTACTGTCTCTCTCGGGTAGGGGCACTGTCTCTCTCGGGTAGGGGTACTGTCTCTCTCGGGTTGGGGTACTGTCTCTCTCGGGTTGGGGTACTGTCTCTCTTGGGTAGGGGCACTGTCTCTCTCGGGTAGGGGTACCGTCTCTCTCGGGTAGGGGTACTGTCTCTCTCGGGTAGGGGCACTGTCTCTCTCGGGTAGGGGTACTGTCTCTCTTGGGTAGCGGTACTGTCTCTTTCGGGTGCGGGTACTTTCTCTCTCGGGTAAGGGTACTGTCTCTCTCGGGTAGGGATACTTTCTCTCTCGGGTAAGGGTACAGTCTCTCTTGGGTAGGGGTACTGTCTCTCTCGGGTAGGGGTACTGTCTCTCTCGGGTAAGGGTACAGTCTCTCTTGGGTAGGGGCACTGTCTCTCTCGGGTAGGTGTACTGTCTCTCTCGGGTAGGGGCACTGTCTCTCTTGGGTAGGGGTAATGTCTCTCTCGGGTAGGGGTACTGTCTCTCTCGGGTAGATGTACAGTCTCTCTCGGGTAGGGGTACTGTCTCTCTCGGGTAGGGGCACTGTCTATCTCGGGTAGGGGCACTGTCTATCTCGGGTAGGGGCACTGTATCTCTCGGGTAGGTGTTCTGTCTCTCTTGGGTAGGGGTACTGTCTCTCTCGGTAAGGGGTACTGTCTCTCTCGGGTAGGGGTACTGTCTCTCTCGGGTAGGGGCACTGTCTATCTCGGGTTGGGGCACTGTCTCTCTCGGGTAAGGGTACTGTCTCTCTTGGGTAGGGGTACTGTCTCTCTTGGGTAGGGGTACTGTCTCTCTCGGTAAGGGGTACTGTCTCTCTCGGGTAGGGGTACTGTCTCTCTCGGGTAGGGGCACTGTCTATCTCGGGTTGGGGCACTGTCTCTCTCGGGTAAGGGTACTGTCTCTCTTGGGTAGGGGTACTGTCTCTCTTGGGTAGGGGTACTGTCTCTCTCGGGTAGGGCCACTGTCTCCCACTGGTCGGGGCACTGTCTCTCTCGGGTAGGGGTACCGTCTCTCTCGGGTAGGGGTACTGTCTCTCTCGGGTCGGGGCACTGTCTCTGTCGGGTAGGGGTACCGTCTCTCTCGGGTAGGGGTACTGTCTCTCTCGGGTCGGGGCACTGTCTCTGTCGGGTAGGGGTACCGTCTCTCTCGGGTAGGGGTACTGCCTCTCTCCGGTAGGGGCACTGTCTCTCTCGGGTAGGGGTACTGCCTCTCTCCGGTTGGGGTACTATCTCTCTCGGGTAGGGGCACTGTCTCTCTCGGGTATTGGTTTCTGTCTCTCTGTGCTGTAGCGGTAAAGCCTCTCCAGTAGGGATACTGTCCCGCTTGGCTGGCGGTATTGTCTCTCACGGGAAGAGGAACTGTTCCTCTGAGGTATGGGGTTCGTCTCGTTCTCGTGGCGATGCTACCTCTCTCAGGTAGGGGTACTGTATCTCTGTGGTAGGGTGTCTGTCTCTCTGAGGTAGGGGCACTGTCTCTCTGAGGTAGGGGCACTGTATCTCTGTGGTAGGGTGTCTGTCTCTCTGAGGTAGTGGCACTGTATCTCTGTGGTAGTGGAACTGTCTCTCTGTGGTAGGGGCACTGTATCTCTGTGGTAGTGGAACTGTCTCTCTGAGGTAGGAGCACTGTCTCTCTGTGGTAGAGGCACTGTCTCTCTCTGGTAGGGGCACTGTCTCTCTGTGGTAGGGTCACTGTCTCTCTGTGGTAGGGGCACTGTCCCTCTGTGGTAGGGACACTTTCTCTCTGTGGTAGGGGCACTGTCTCTCTGTGGTAGGGGCACTGTCCCTCTGTGGTAGGGGCACTTTCTCTCTGTGATTGGCACACTGTCTCTCTGTGTTTGGGACACTGTCTCTCTGTGGTAGGGGCACTGTCTCTCTGTGGTAGGGGCACTGTCTCTCTCGGTATGGGCACTGTCTCTCTCGGGTAAGGGTACTATCTCTCTCGGGTAGGGGCACTGTCTCTCTCGGGTAGGTGTTCTGTCTCTCTCGAGTAGGGGTACTGTTTCTCTCGGTAAGGGGTACTGTCTCTCTCGGGTAGGGGCACTTTCTCTCTCGGGTATGGGCACTGGCTCTCTCGGGTAGGGGCACTGTATCTGTTGGGTAGGGGTACTGTCTCTCTCGGGTAGGGGCACTGGCTCTCTCGGGTAGGGGCACTGTCTCTCTCGGGTAGGTGTTCTGTCTCTCTCGGGTAGGGGTACTGTCTCTCTCGGTAAGGGGTACTGTCTCTCTCGGGTAGGGGTACTGTCTCTCTCGGGTAGGGGCACTTTCTCTCTCGGGTATGGGCACTGGCTCTCTCGGGTAGGGGCACTGTATCTCTTGGGTAGGGGTACTGTCTCTCTCAGGTAGGGGCACTGGCTCTCTCGGGTAGGGGCACTGTATCTCTCGGGTAGGGGCACTGTATCTCTCGGGTAGGTGTACTGTCTCTCTCGGGTAAGGGTACAGTCTCTCTTGGGTAGGGGCACTGTCTCTCTCGGGTAGGTGTACTGTCTCTCTCGGGTAGGGGCACTGGCTCTCTCGGGTTGGTGTACTGTCTCTCTCGGGTAGGGGCACTTTCTCTCTCGGGCAGGGACACTTTCTCTCTCGGGTAGGGGCACTGTCTCTCTCGGGTTGGGGTACTGTCTCTCTCAGGTAGGGGTACTGTCTCTCTCGTGTTGGGGCATTGTCTCTCTCGGGTAGGGATACTGTCTCTCTCGGTTAGGGTTACTATCTCCCTCGGGTAGGGGTACTGTCTTTCTCGGGTAGGGGCACTGTCTATCTCGGGTAGGGGCACTGTATCTCTCGGGTAGGTGTTCTGTCTCTCTTGGGTAGGGGTACTGTCTCTCTCGGTAAGGGGTACTGTCTCTCTCGGGTAGGGGTACTGTCTCTCTCGGGTAGGGGCACTGTCTATCTCGGGTTGGGGCACTGTCTCTCTTGGGTAAGGGTACTGTCTCTCTTGGGTAGGGGTACTGTCTCTCTTGGGTAGGGGTACTGTCTCTCTCGGGTAGGGCCACTGTCTCCCACTGGTCGGGGCACTGTCTCTCTCGGGTAGGGGTACCGTCTCTCTCAGGTAGGGGTACTGTCTCTCTCGGGTCGGGGCACTGTCTCTGTCGGGTAGGGGTACCGTCTCTCTCGGGTAGGGGTACTGTCTCTCTCGGGTCGGGGCACTGTCTCTGTCGGGTAGGGGTACCGTCTCTCTCGGGTAGGGGTACTGCCTCTCTCCGGTAGGGGCACTGTCTCTCTCGGGTAGGGGTACTGCCTCTCTCCGGTTGGGGTACTATCTCTCTCGGGTAGGGGCACTGTCTCTCTCGGGTATTGGTTTCTGTCTCTCTGTGCTGTAGCGGTAAAGCCTCTCCAGTAGGGATACTGTCCCGCTTGGCTGGCGGTATTGTCTCTCACGGGAAGAGGAACTGTTCCTCTGAGGTATGGGGTTCGTCTCGTTCTCGTGGTGATGCTACCTCTCTCAGGTAGGGGTACTGTATCTCTGTGGTAGGGTGTCTGTCTCTCTGAGGTAGGGGCACTGTCTCTCTGAGGTAGGGGCACTGTATCTCTGTGGTAGGGTGTCTGTCTCTCTGAGGTAGTGGCACTGTATCTCTGTGGTAGTGGAACTGTCTCTCTGTGGTAGGGGCACTGTATCTCTGTGGTAGTGGAACTGTCTCTCTGAGGTAGGAGCACTGTCTCTCTGTGGTAGAGGCACTGTCTCTCTCTGGTAGGGGCACTGTCTCTCTGTGGTAGGGTCACTGTCTCTCTGTGGTAGGGGCACTGTCCCTCTGTGGTAGGGACACTTTCTCTCTGTGGTAGGGGCACTGTCTCTCTGTGGTAGGGGCACTGTCCCTCTGTGGTAGGGGCACTTTCTCTCTGTGATTGGCACACTGTCTCTCTGTGTTTGGGACACTGTCTCTCTGTGGTAGGGGCACTGTCTCTCTGTGGTAGGGGCACTGTCTCTCTCGGTATGGGCACTGTCTCTCTCGGGTAAGGGTACTATCTCTCTCGGGTAGGGGCACTGTCTCTCTCGGGTAGGTGTTCTGTCTCTCTCGAGTAGGGGTACTGTTTCTCTCGGTAAGGGGTACTGTCTCTCTCGGGTAGGGGCACTTTCTCTCTCGGGTATGGGCACTGGCTCTCTCGGGTAGGGGCACTGTATCTGTTGGGTAGGGGTACTGTCTCTCTCGGGTAGGGGCACTGGCTCTCTCGGGTAGGGGCACTGTCTCTCTCGGGTAGGTGTTCTGTCTCTCTCGGGTAGGGGTACTGTCTCTCTCGGTAAGGGGTACTGTCTCTCTCGGGTAGGGGTACTGTCTCTCTCGGGTAGGGGCACTTTCTCTCTCGGGTATGGGCACTGGCTCTCTCGGGTAGGGGCACTGTATCTCTTGGGTAGGGGTACTGTCTCTCTCAGGTAGGGGCACTGGCTCTCTCGGGTAGGGGCACTGTATCTCTCGGGTAGGGGCACTGTATCTCTCGGGTAGGTGTACTGTCTCTCTCGGGTAAGGGTACAGTCTCTCTTGGGTAGGGGCACTGTCTCTCTCGGGTAGGTGTACTGTCTCTCTCGGGTAGGGGCACTGGCTCTCTCGGGTTGGTGTACTGTCTCTCTCGGGTAGGGGCACTTTCTCTCTCGGGCAGGGACACTTTCTCTCTCGGGTAGGGGCACTGTCTCTCTCGGGTTGGGGTACTGTCTCTCTCAGGTAGGGGTACTGTCTCTCTCGTGTTGGGGCATTGTCTCTCTCGGGTAGGGATACTGTCTCTCTCGGTTAGGGTTACTATCTCCCTCGGGTAGGGGTACTGTCTTTCTCGGGTAGGGGCATTTTCACTCTCGGGTAGGGGCACTGTCTCTCTCGGGTAGGGGTACTGTCTCTCTCGGGTAGGGTCACTGTCTCTCTCGGGTAGGGGTACTGTCTCTCTCGTGTAGGGGCATTGTCTCTTTCGGGTAGGGGTACTGTCTCTCTCGGTTAGGGTTACTATCTCCCTCGGGTAGGGGCACTGTCTCTCTCGGGTAGGGGTACTGTCTCTCTCGGTTAGGGTTGCTATCTCCCTCGGGTAGGGGCACTGTCTCTCTCGGGTAGGGGTACTGTCTCTCTCGTGTAGGGGCATTGTCTCTTTCGGGTAGGGGTACTGTCTGTCTCGGTTAGGGTTACTATCTCCCTCGGGTAGGGGTACTGTCTCCCTCGGGTAGGGGCATTGTCTCTCTCGGGTAGGGCTACTGTCTCTCTCGGTTAGGGTTGCTATCTCCCTCGGGTAGGGGTACTGTCTCCCTCGGGTAGGGGCACTGTCTCTCTCGGGTAGGGGTACTGTCTCTCTCGGTTAGGGTTGCTATCTCCCTCGGGTAGGGGCACTGTCTCTCTCGGGTAGGGGTACTGTCTCTCTCGTGTAGGGGCATTGTCTCTTTCGGGTAGGGGTACTGTCTGTCTCGGTTAGGGTTACTATCTCCCTCGGGTAGGGGTACTGTCTCCCTCGGGTAGGGGCACTGTCTCTCTCGGGTAGGGGTACTGTCTCTCTCGGTTAGGGTTGCTATCTCCCTCGGGTAGGGGCACTGTCTCTCTCGGGTAGGGGTACTGTCTCTCTCGTGTAGGGGCATTGTCTCTTTCGGGTAGGGGTACTGTCTGTCTCGGGTAGGGGTACTGTCTCCCTCGGGTAGGGGTACTGTCTCTCTCGAGTAGAGTCACTGTCACTCTCGGATAGGGGCACTGTCTCTCTCGGGTAGGAGTACTGTCTCTCTCGGGTAGGGGTACTGTCTCTCACGGGTAGGGGTGCTGTCTCTCTCGGGTAGGGACACTGTCTCTCTCGGGTAGGGGCACTGTCTCTCTTGGGTAGGGGTAATGTCTCTCTCGGGTAGGGGTACTGTCTCTCACGGGTAGATGTACAGTCTCTCTCGGGTAGGGGTACTGTCTCTCTCGGGTAGGGGCACTGTCTATCTCGGGTAGGGGCACTGTCTATCTCGGGTAGGGGCACTGTCTCTCTCGGGTAGGTGTTCTGTCTCTCTCGGGTAGGTGTTCTGTCTCTCTCGGTAAGGGGTACTGTCTCTCTCGGGTAGGGGTACTGTCTCTCTCGCGTAAGTGCACTTTCTCTCTCGGGTATGGGCACTGGCTCTCTCGGGTAGGGGCACTGTATCTCTTGGGTAGGGGTACTGTCTCTCTCAGGTAGGGGCACTGGCTCTCTCGGGTAGGGGCACTGTATCTCTCGGGTAGGGGCACTGTATCTCTCAGGTAGGGGTACTGTCTCTCTCGGGTAGGTGCACTGTCTCTCTTGGGTAGGGGTACTGTATCTCTTGGGTAGGGGTACTGTCTCTCTCAGGTAGGTGTACTGTCTCTCTCGGGTAGGGGCACTTTCTCTCTCGGGTAGGGCCACTGGCTCTCACGTGTAGGTGTACTGTCTCTCTCGGGTAGGGGCACTTTCTCTCTCGGGTAGGGACACTTTCTCTCTCGGGTAGGGGCACTGGCTGTCTCGGGTAGGGGTACTGTCTCTCTCGGTTAGGGGTACTGTCTCTCTCGGGTAGGGGTACTGTCTCTCTCGGGTAGGGGTACTGCCTCTCTCGGGTAGGGGTACTGTCTCTCTCGGGTAAGGGTACTGTCTCTCTCGGGTAGGGTACTGTCTCTCTCGGGTAGGGGTACTGTCTCTCTTGGGTAGGGGTACTGTCTCTCTCGGGTAGGGGCACTGTCTATCTCGGGTAGGGGCACTGTCTCTCTCGGGTAGGTGTACTGTCTCTCTCGGTAAGGGGTACTGTCTCTCTCGGGTAGGGGTACTGTCTCTCTCGGGTAAGTGCACTTTCTCTCTCGGGTATGGGCACTGGCTCTCTCGGGTAGGGGCACTCTATCTCTTGGGTAGGGGTATTATCTCTCTCAGGTAGGGGCACTGGCTCTCTCGGGTAGGGGCACTGTATCTTTCAGGTAGCCGCACTGTATCTCTCAGGTAGGGGTACTGTCTCTCTCAGGTAGGTGCACTGTCTCTCTTGGGTAGGGGTACTGTCTCTCTCGGGTAGCGGTACTGTCTCTTTCGGGTAGGGGTACTGACTCTCTCGGGTAAGGGTACAGTCTCTCTTGGGTAGGGGTACTGACTCTCTCGGGTAGGGGTACTGTCTCTCTCGGGTAAGGGTACAGTCTTTCTTGGGTCGGGGCACTGTCTCTCTCAGGTAGGTGTACTGTCTCTCTCGGGTAGGGGCACTTTCTCTCTCGGGTAGAGGCACTGGCTCTCACGTGTAGGTGTACTGTCTCTCTCGGGTAGGGGCACTTTCTCTCTCGGGTAGGGACACTTTCTCTCTCGGGTAGGGGCACTGGCTGTCTCGGGTAGGGGTACTGTCTCTCTCGGTTAGGGGTACTGTCTCTCTCGGGTAGGGGCACTGGCTCTCTCGGGTAGGGGCACTGTATCTCTCGGGTAGGGGCACTGTATCTCTCAGGTAGGGGTACTGTCTCTCTCGGGTAGGTGCACTGTCTCTCTTGGGTAGGGGTACTGTATCTCTTGGGTAGGGGTACTGTCTCTCTCAGGTAGGGGCACTGGCTCTCTCGGGTAGGGGCACTGTATCTCTCAGGTAGGGGCACTGTATCTCTCAGGTAGGGGTACTGTCTCTCTCGGGTAGGTGCACTGTCTCTCTTGGGTAGGGGCACTTTCTCTCTCGGGTAGGGACACTTTCTCTCTCGGGTAGGGGCACATTCTCTCTCGGGTAGGGGTACTGTCTCTCTCAGGTAGGGGTACTGTCTCTCTCGTGTAGGGGCATTGTCTCTCTCGGGTAAGGATACTGTCTCTCTGGGTTAGAACATAAGAACATAAGAACATAAGAAATAGGAGCAGGAGTAGGCCAATCGGCCCCTCGAGCCTGCTCCGCCATTCAATAAGATCATGGCTGATCTGATCCTAACCGCCAATCTACTATCTATCACAGAACCATCTCCTGCATCTAACAGAATTGCACACACGAAATAGGAGCAGAATCAGGCTACACAGTCCCTGGGCCCGCTCCACTACCCACAGCGCCATGACCGATCCGAACCTAGACTCATGTCCAAATTCCTGCCCGCTCCCCGTAACCCTTAATGCCCTTTACTTCTAGGAAACTGTCTATTTCTGTTTTAAATTTAATTAATGTTGTAGCTTCTACAGCTTTTTGTGGAAGCATATTCCATGGACCTACCACCCTCTGAGTGAAGTAGTTCCTCCTCATCTCAGTTTTGAAAGAGCAGCCCCTTATTCTAAGACTATGTCCCCTAGTTCTCGTCTCACCCGTCATCGGGAACATCCTCCCCGCATCCACCCGATCCAACCCCTTCACAATCTTATATGTTTCAATAAGATCGCCTCTCATTCTTCTGAACTCCAATGAGTAGAGTCCCAATCTACCCAACCTCTCCTCATATGACCACCCCCTCATCCCCGGGATTAACCGAGTGAACCTTTTTTGCACTGCCTCGAGAGCAAGGATGTCTTTCCTTAAGTAAGGACACCAAAACTGTATGCAGTATTCCAGGTGCGGTCTCACCAATACCTTGTACAACTGAAGCAATACCTCCCTATTTTTATATTCTATCCCCCTAGCAATGAAAGCCAACATTCCATTTGCCTTCTTAATCACTTGCTGCACCTGCATACTAACCTTTTGAGTTTCGTGCACCAGGACCCCCAGATCCCTTTGCACTTCAGTACTCTCCAGTTTCTTGCCATTAAGATAATAAATTGCTCTAGGATTTTTCCTGCCAAAGTGCATCACCTCACACTTTCCAGTGTTGTATTCCATCTGCCAAATCTCTGCCCACTTACTTAGCCTGTCTATGTCCCCTTGCAGGTTTTTTATGTCCTCCTCACTCACTACTTTCCCTCCCATCTTTGTATCATCTGCAAATTTTGATATGTTACACTTGGTCCCTTCCTCCAAATCGTTAATATAGATTGTGAAGAGTTGGGGACCCAGCACTGACCCCTGTGGAACACCACTAGTTACTGATTGCCAGTCTGAGAATGAACCATTTATCCCAACTCTTTGCTTTCTGTTAGATAGCCAATCCTCTATCCATGCCAGAATATTACCCCCAATCCCGTGATTTTTTACCTTAAGCAATAATCTTTTGTGTGGCACCTTGTCAAATGCCTTTTGGAAGTCTAAATACACTACGTCCACTGGTTCCCCTTTATCCACTCTATATGTTACTTCCTCAAAGAACTCCAGCAAATTTGTCAAACATGACTTCCCCTTCGTAAAACCATGCTGACTTTGTCCTATTAAATTATGATTATCCAAATGTCCTGTTACTGTTTCCTTAATAATGGACTCCAAAATTTTACCTACCACAGATGTTAGGCTAACCGGTCTATAGTTACCAGCCTTCTGTCTACTGCCCTTTTTAAATAAGGGTGTTACATTAGCAGTTTTCCAGTCTGCCGGGACCTTAGCGGAATCCAGGGAGTTTTGAAAAATTATTACCAATGCATCTACAATCCCTACCGCCACTTCCTTCAAGACTCTAGGATGTAAGCCATCAGGTCCAGGTGATTTATCCGCCTTGAGTCCCATTATTTTACCGAGTACCACTTCCTTAGTGATTTTGATCGTGTTTAGCTCCTCTCCCCCTATAGCCCCCTGTTTGTCCAGTGTTGGGATATTCTTAGTGTCCTCTACTGTAAAGACTGATACAAAATATTCATTCAGTGTTTTTGCCATCTCCATATTTCCCACCATTAATTTCCCGGTCTCATCCTCTAAGGGACCAACATTTACTTTAGCCACCCTTTTTCTTTTTATATAACTATAAAAACTCTTACTATCTGTTTTTATATTTTTTGCTAATTTACTTTCATAATCTATCTTCCCTTTCTTAATCAATCTTTTTGTTATTTTTTGCTGCCTTTTAAAGTTTTCCCAATCCTCTGTCCTCCCACTAGATTTCGCTACCTTATATGCCCTTGTTTTTAGTCGAATACTATCCTTAATTTCTTTACTTAGCCACGGATGACTGTCCTTTCTTTTACACCCTTTTCTTTTCAGTGGAATATATATTTTTTGGAAGTTGTAAAATAACTCCTTGAATGTACACCACTGATCATGTGTCGTCTTACCCTTTAATCTATTTTCCCAATCCACTCTACTCAATTCCGCACGCATACCTTCATAGTCTCCTTTATTCAAGCTTAGCACGCTTGTTTGAGATCCAACCTTCTCACCCTCTAATTGAATATGGAATTCAACCATGTTATGGTCACTCATTCCAAGGGGATCCTTTACTAGGACATTTTTAATTAATCCTGTCTCGTTACACAGGACCAGATCTAAGGTTGCTTGCCCCCTGGTCGGTTCAGTTACATACTGCTCAAGAAACCCATCCCTAATACACTCAATGAACTCATCCTCAAGGCAGCCCTGCCCCATTTGATTTGTCCAATTAATATGATAGTTAAAATCCCCCATAATTATAGATGTTCCCTTATTACATGCCTCAACTATTTCCTGATTGATACTCCGTCCAATAGAGTTGCAACTGTTCGGAGGCCTATAGACTACGCCCACTAATGTTTTTTTCCCCTTATTATTCCTTATCTCCACCCAAACTGTTTCATTATCATGATTTTTTGACCCAATATCATTACTCTGTATTACAGTGATTCCTTCCTTTATTAACATAGCCACCCCACCTCCCCTTCCTTCCTGCCTGTCCTTCCTGATCGTTAAATAACCTGGTATGTTTAATTCCCAGGCATTGTCACCCTGCAGCCATGTTTCTGTAATGGCCACAATATCATAACCATATGTAGTTATTTGTGCCATTAACTCGTCTATTTTGTTACGAATGCTACGTGCATTCAGATAGAGAACTTTCAAATATGCTTTGTGGCACTTAGTTCCTGCTTTTTCACTTTTTACCAGTTTACCTTTTACTCCACACACTCTGTCCCTTCCTGCCACGCTCTGATTTGTGATTCCCCTACTGCTACCTATGTCTATGACTCTCTCTGTTGTCATTTTTATTTTTTGCTCTCTTGAAACCTCCCCCCCACTAATTAGTTTAAAGCCCTCTCCACAGCCCTAGTTATTCGATTCGCCAGGACACTAGTCCCAGCACTGGCCAAGTGAAGTCCGTCCCAACGGAACAGCTCTCTCCTGCCCCAGTACTGGTGCCAGTGTCCCAAGAAGCAAAACCCATTTTTCCCACACCAGTCTTTGAGCCACGCATTCAACTCCCTGATTTTATTTACCCTAGCCAAATTTGCTCGTGGCTCAGGTAGTAATCCAGAGATTATTACCCTCGAGGTTCTGCTTTTTAATTTGGCCCCTAGCTGCTCAAACTCCCTCAGCAGAACCTCTTTCCTTGTCCTATCTATGTCATTGGTACCAACATGGACCACGACAACTGGATCCTCCCCCTCCCACTCCAAGTTTCTCTCCAGCCCAGAGGAGATGTCCTTAACCCTGGCACCGGGCAGGCAACACAGCCTTCGGGACTCTCGCTCTTGGCTGCAAAGAACCCTATCTATCCCCCTAATGATACTATCCCCTACCACTACAACATTTCTTTTTACTCCCCCCACTTGAATGGCCCCCCTTACCACGGTGCTGTGGCCAGGTTGCTCATCCTCCCTGCAGTCCCCGCTCCTATCCACACAGGGAGTAAGAGCCTCGAACCTGTTGGACAAGAGCAAGGGCTGCGGCTCCTCCAACACTACCTCCTGGATCCCTGTACCTGCCTCACTCGTAGTCACACCTTCCTGTCCCTGACCACGGGCTACTTCTGAATTAGTTACTCTAATTGGTGTGACTACCTCCTGAAACACGGAGTCCAGGTAACTCTCCCCCTCCCTGATGTGTCGCAGTGTTTGAAGCTCGGACTCCAGCTCATCAACACGGAGCTGGAGTTCCTCGAGCAGCCAACACTTACTGCAAATGTGTTCACCGTGAACATCAATGGTGTCCACCAGCTCCCACATATTGCAGCAGTAACACATCACCTGCTCTCCCATTCTATGTAATTAATTAAAAATGTATTATTTACCCTTCAGTTAATTTATGCCAGCAGTCTCTGCTACACCACAGATACCCGAGAAACAATAAAATTGAAGTTTTGTATTAAAAAAAAGAGAAATACTCACCAACCAATCACTTACCTGCTTTCTGGTGACGTCACACTTCGATTATTTTTACCTCTCTCCTGCTCTCGGCTTGGTGAAAGCCTACCTGGTCGCTGCCGCCTTCTACCGCCGCCGCCTCGCCGCTGTTGCTCCACCCAGGTCCGCCGCCTCTGGTTAGGGTTACTATCTCCCTCGGGTAGGGGTACTGTCTCTCTCGGGTAGGGGCATTTTCTCTCTCGGGTAGGGGCACTGTCTCTCTCGGGTAGGGGTACTGTCTCTCTCGGGTAGGGGTACAGTCTCTCTCGGTTAGGGTTACTATCTCCCTCGGTTAGGGTTACTATCTCCCTCGGGTAGGGGTACTGTCTCTCTCGGGCAGGGGTACTGTCTCATTCGGGTTGGTGTACTTTCTCTCTCGTGTAGGGGTACTGTCTCTCACGGATAGGGGCACTGTCTCTCTCGGGTCGAGGCACTTTCTCTCTCGGGTAGGGGTACTGTCTCTCTCGGGAAGGGGCACTGTCTCTCTCGGGTACGGGTACTGTCTCTCTCGGGTAGGGGTACTGTCTCTCTCGGGTAGGTGTACTGTCTCTCTCGTGTTGGGGCACTGTCTCTCTCGGGTAGGGGCACTGTCTCTCTCGGGTAGGGGCACTGTCTCTCTCGGGTAGGGGTACTGTCTCTCTCGGGTAGGGGTACTGTCTCTCTCGGGTAGGGGCACTGTCTCTCTCGGGTAGGGGCACTGTCTCTCTCAGGTAGGGGTACTCTCTCCCTTGGGTAGGGGTACTGTCTCTCTCGGGTAGTGGTACTGTCTCTCTTGGGTAGGGGCGCTGTCTCTCTCGGGTAGGGGCACTGTCTCTCTTGGGTAGGGGCACTGTCTCTCTCGGGTAGGGGTACTGTCTCTCTCGGGTAGGGGTACTGTCTCTCTCGGGTAGGGGCACTGTCTCTCTCGGGTAGGGGTACTGTCTCTCTCGGGTAGGGGTACTGTCTCTCTCGGGTAGGGGTACTGTCTCTCTCGGGTAGGGGCACTGTCTCTCTCGGGTAGGGGCACTGTCTCTCTCGGGTAGGGGTACTCACTCTCTTGGGTAGGGGTACTGTCTCTCTCGGGTAGTGGTACTGTCTCTCTCGGGTAGGGGCACTGTCTCTCTCGGGTAGGGGTACTGTCTCTCTCGGGTTGGGGTACTGTCTCTCTCGGGTTGGGGTACTGTCTCTCTTGGGTAGGGGCACTGTCTCTCTCGGGTAGGGGTACCGTCTCTCTCGGGTAGGGGTACTGTCTCTCTCGGGTAGGGGCACTGTCTCTCTCGGGTAGGGGTACTGTCTCTCTTGGGTAGCGGTACTGTCTCTTTCGGGTGCGGGTACTTTCTCTCTCGGGTAAGGGTACTGTCTCTCTCGGGTAGGGATACTTTCTCTCTCGGGTAAGGGTACAGTCTCTCTTGGGTAGGGGTACTGTCTCTCTCGGGTAGGGGTACTGTCTCTCTCGGGTAAGGGTACAGTCTCTCTTGGGTAGGGGCACTGTCTCTCTCGGGTAGGTGTACTGTCTCTCTCGGGTAGGGGCACTGTCTCTCTTGGGTAGGGGTAATGTCTCTCTCGGGTAGGGGTACTGTCTCTCTCGGGTAGATGTACAGTCTCTCTCGGGTAGGGGTACTGTCTCTCTCGGGTAGGGGCACTGTCTATCTCGGGTAGGGGCACTGTCTATCTCGGGTAGGGGCACTGTATCTCTCGGGTAGGTGTTCTGTCTCTCTTGGGTAGGGGTACTGTCTCTCTCGGTAAGGGGTACTGTCTCTCTCGGGTAGGGGTACTGTCTCTCTCGGGTAGGGGCACTGTCTATCTCGGGTTGGGGCACTGTCTCTCTCGGGTAAGGGTACTGTCTCTCTTGGGTAGGGGTACTGTCTCTCTTGGGTAGGGGTACTGTCTCTCTCGGTAAGGGGTACTGTCTCTCTCGGGTAGGGGTACTGTCTCTCTCGGGTAGGGGCACTGTCTATCTCGGGTTGTGGCACTGTCTCTCTCGGGTAAGGGTACTGTCTCTCTTGGGTAGGGGTACTGTCTCTCTTGGGTAGGGGTACTGTCTCTCTCGGGTAGGGCCACTGTCTCCCACTGGTCGGGGCACTGTCTCTCTCGGGTAGGGGTACCGTCTCTCTCGGGTAGGGGTACTGTCTCTCTCGGGTCGGGGCACTGTCTCTGTCGGGTAGGGGTACCGTCTCTCTCGGGTAGGGGTACTGTCTCTCTCGGGTCGGGGCACTGTCTCTGTCGGGTAGGGGTACCGTCTCTCTCGGGTAGGGGTACTGCCTCTCTCCGGTAGGGGCACTGTCTCTCTCGGGTAGGGGTACTGCCTCTCTCCGGTTGGGGTACTATCTCTCTCGGGTAGGGGCACTGTCTCTCTCGGGTATTGGTTTCTGTCTCTCTGTGCTGTAGCGGTAAAGCCTCTCCAGTAGGGATACTGTCCCGCTTGGCTGGCGGTATTGTCTCTCACGGGAAGAGGAACTGTTCCTCTGAGGTATGGGGTTCGTCTCGTTCTCGTGGCGATGCTACCTCTCTCAGGTAGGGGTACTGTATCTCTGTGGTAGGGTGTCTGTCTCTCTGAGGTAGGGGCACTGTCTCTCTGAGGTAGGGGCACTGTATCTCTGTGGTAGGGTGTCTGTCTCTCTGAGGTAGTGGCACTGTATCTCTGTGGTAGTGGAACTGTCTCTCTGTGGTAGGGGCACTGTATCTCTGTGGTAGTGGAACTGTCTCTCTGAGGTAGGAGCACTGTCTCTCTGTGGTAGAGGCACTGTCTCTCTCTGGTAGGGGCACTGTCTCTCTGTGGTAGGGTCACTGTCTCTCTGTGGTAGGGGCACTGTCCCTCTGTGGTAGGGACACTTTCTCTCTGTGGTAGGGGCACTGTCTCTCTGTGGTAGGGGCACTGTCCCTCTGTGGTAGGGGCACTTTCTCTCTGTGATTGGCACACTGTCTCTCTGTGTTTGGGACACTGTCTCTCTGTGGTAGGGGCACTGTCTCTCTGTGGTAGGGGCACTGTCTCTCTCGGTATGGGCACTGTCTCTCTCGGGTAAGGGTACTATCTCTCTCGGGTAGGGGCACTGTCTCTCTCGGGTAGGTGTTCTGTCTCTCTCGAGTAGGGGTACTGTTTCTCTCGGTAAGGGGTACTGTCTCTCTCGGGTAGGGGCACTTTCTCTCTCGGGTATGGGCACTGGCTCTCTCGGGTAGGTGCACTGTATCTGTTGGGTAGGGGTACTGTCTCTCTCGGGTAGGGGCACTGGCTCTCTCGGGTAGGGGCACTGTCTCTCTCGGGTAGGTGTTCTGTCTCTCTCGGGTAGGGGTACTGTCTCTCTCGGTAAGGGGTACTGTCTCTCTCGGGTAGGGGTACTGTCTCTCTCGGGTAGGGGCACTTTCTCTCTCGGGTATGGGCACTGGCTCTCTCGGGTAGGGGCACTGTATCTCTTGGGTAGGGGTACTGTCTCTCTCAGGTAGGGGCACTGGCTCTCTCGGGTAGGGGCACTGTATCTCTCGGGTAGGGGCACTGTATCTCTCGGGTAGGTGTACTGTCTCTCTCGGGTAAGGGTACAGTCTCTCTTGGGTAGGGGCACTGTCTCTCTCGGGTAGGTGTACTGTCTCTCTCGGGTAGGGGCACTGGCTCTCTCGGGTTGGTGTACTGTCTCTCTCGGGTAGGGGCACTTTCTCTCTCGGGCAGGGACACTTTCTCTCTCGGGTAGGGGCACTGTCTCTCTCGGGTTGGGGTACTGTCTCTCTCAGGTAGGGGTACTGTCTCTCTCGTGTTGGGGCATTGTCTCTCTCGGGTAGGGATACTGTCTCTCTCGGTTAGGGTTACTATCTCCCTCGGGTAGGGGTACTGTCTTTCTCGGGTAGGGGCACTGTCTATCTCGGGTAGGGGCACTGTATCTCTCGGGTAGGTGTTCTGTCTCTCTTGGGTAGGGGTACTGTCTCTCTCGGTAAGGGGTACTGTCTCTCTCGGGTAGGGGTACTGTCTCTCTCGGGTAGGGGCACTGTCTATCTCGGGTTGGGGCACTGTCTCTCTCGGGTAAGGGTACTGTCTCTCTTGGGTAGGGGTACTGTCTCTCTTGGGTAGGGGTACTGTCTCTCTCGGGTAGGGCCACTTTCTCCCACTGGTCGGGGCACTGTCTCTCTCGGGTAGGGGTACCGTCTCTCTCAGGTAGGGGTACTGTCTCTCTCGGGTCGGGGCACTGTCTCTGTCGGGTAGGGGTACCGTCTCTCTCGGGTAGGGGTACTGTCTCTCTCGGGTCGGGGCACTGTCTCTGTCGGGTAGGGGTACCGTCTCTCTCGGGTAGGGGTACTGCCTCTCTCCGGTAGGGGCACTGTCTCTCTCGGGTAGGGGTACTGCCTCTCTCCGGTTGGGGTACTATCTCTCTCGGGTAGGGGCACTGTCTCTCTCGGGTATTGGTTTCTGTCTCTCTGTGCTGTAGCGGTAAAGCCTCTCCAGTAGGGATACTGTCCCGCTTGGCTGGCGGTATTGTCTCTCACGGGAAGAGGAACTGTTCCTCTGAGGTATGGGGTTCGTCTCGTTCTCGTGGCGATGCTACCTCTCTCAGGTAGGGGTACTGTATCTCTGTGGTAGGGTGTCTGTCTCTCTGAGGTAGGGGCACTGTCTCTCTGAGGTAGGGGCACTGTATCTCTGTGGTAGGGTGTCTGTCTCTCTGAGGTAGTGGCACTGTATCTCTGTGGTAGTGGAACTGTCTCTCTGTGGTAGGGGCACTGTATCTCTGTGGTAGTGGAACTGTCTCTCTGAGGTAGGAGCACTGTCTCTCTGTGGTAGAGGCACTGTCTCTCTCTGGTAGGGGCACTGTCTCTCTGTGGTAGGGTCACTGTCTCTCTGTGGTAGGGGCACTGTCCCTCTGTGGTAGGGACACTTTCTCTCTGTGGTAGGGGCACTGTCTCTCTGTGGTAGGGGCACTGTCCCTCTGTGGTAGGGGCACTTTCTCTCTGTGATTGGCACACTGTCTCTCTGTGTTTGGGACACTGTCTCTCTGTGGTAGGGGCACTGTCTCTCTGTGGTAGGGGCACTGTCTCTCTCGGTATGGGCACTGTCTCTCTCGGGTAAGGGTACTATCTCTCTCGGGTAGGGGCACTGTCTCTCTCGGGTAGGTGTTCTGTCTCTCTCGAGTAGGGGTACTGTTTCTCTCGGTAAGGGGTACTGTCTCTCTCGGGTAGGGGCACTTTCTCTCTCGGGTATGGGCACTGGCTCTCTCGGGTAGGTGCACTGTATCTGTTGGGTAGGGGTACTGTCTCTCTCGGGTAGGGGCACTGGCTCTCTCGGGTAGGGGCACTGTCTCTCTCGGGTAGGTGTTCTGTCTCTCTCGGGTAGGGGTACTGTCTCTCTCGGTAAGGGGTACTGTCTCTCTCGGGTAGGGGTACTGTCTCTCTCGGGTAGGGGCACTTTCTCTCTCGGGTATGGGCACTGGCTCTCTCGGGTAGGGGCACTGTATCTCTTGGGTAGGGGTACTGTCTCTCTCAGGTAGGGGCACTGGCTCTCTCGGGTAGGGGCACTGTATCTCTCGGGTAGGGGCACTGTATCTCTCGGGTAGGTGTACTGTCTCTCTCGGGTAAGGGTACAGTCTCTCTTGGGTAGGGGCACTGTCTCTCTCGGGTAGGTGTACTGTCTCTCTCGGGTAGGGGCACTGGCTCTCTCGGGTTGGTGTACTGTCTCTCTCGGGTAGGGGCACTTTCTCTCTCGGGCAGGGACACTTTCTCTCTCGGGTAGGGGCACTGTCTCTCTCGGGTTGGGGTACTGTCTCTCTCAGGTAGGGGTACTGTCTCTCTCGTGTTGGGGCATTGTCTCTCTCGGGTAGGGATACTGTCTCTCTCGGTTAGGGTTACTATCTCCCTCGGGTAGGGGTACTGTCTTTCTCGGGTAGGGGCACTGTCTATCTCGGGTAGGGGCACTGTATCTCTCGGGTAGGTGTTCTGTCTCTCTTGGGTAGGGGTACTGTCTCTCTCGGTAAGGGGTACTGTCTCTCTCGGGTAGGGGTACTGTCTCTCTCGGGTAGGGGCACTGTCTATCTCGGGTTGGGGCACTGTCTCTCTCGGGTAAGGGTACTGTCTCTCTTGGGTAGGGGTACTGTCTCTCTTGGGTAGGGGTACTGTCTCTCTCGGGTAGGGCCACTTTCTCCCACTGGTCGGGGCACTGTCTCTCTCGGGTAGGGGTACCGTCTCTCTCAGGTAGGGGTACTGTCTCTCTCGGGTCGGGGCACTGTCTCTGTCGGGTAGGGGTACCGTCTCTCTCGGGTAGGGGTACTGTCTCTCTCGGGTCGGGGCACTGTCTCTGTCGGGTAGGGGTACCGTCTCTCTCGGGTAGGGGTACTGCCTCTCTCCGGTAGGGGCACTGTCTCTCTCGGGTAGGGGTACTGCCTCTCTCCGGTTGCGGTACTATCTCTCTCGGGTAGGGGCACTGTCTCTCTCGGGTATTGGTTTCTGTCTCTCTGTGCTGTAGCGGTAAAGCCTCTCCAGTAGGGATACTGTCCCGCTTGGCTGGCGGTATTGTCTCTCACGGGAAGAGGAACTGTTCCTCTGAGGTATGGGGTTCGTCTCGTTCTCGTGGCGATGCTACCTCTCTCAGGTAGGGGTACTGTATCTCTGTGGTAGGGTGTCTGTCTCTCTGAGGTAGGGGCACTGTCTCTCTGAGGTAGGGGCACTGTATCTCTGTGGTAGGGTGTCTGTCTCTCTGAGGTAGTGGCACTGTATCTCTGTGGTAGTGGAACTGTCTCTCTGTGGTAGGGGCACTGTATCTCTGTGGTAGTGGAACTGTCTCTCTGAGGTAGGAGCACTGTCTCTCTGTGGTAGAGGCACTGTCTCTCTCTGGTAGGGGCACTGTCTCTCTGTGGTAGGGTCACTGTCTCTCTGTGGTAGGGGCACTGTCCCTCTGTGGTAGGGACACTTTCTCTCTGTGGTAGGGGCACTGTCTCTCTGTGGTAGGGGCACTGTCCCTCTGTGGTAGGGGCACTTTCTCTCTGTGATTGGCACACTGTCTCTCTGTGTTTGGGACACTGTCTCTCTGTGGTAGGGGCACTGTCTCTCTGTGGTAGGGGCACTGTCTCTCTCGGTATGGGCACTGTCTCTCTCGGGTAAGGGTACTATCTCTCTCGGGTAGGGGCACTGTCTCTCTCGGGTAGGTGTTCTGTCTCTCTCGAGTAGGGGTACTGTTTCTCTCGGTAAGGGGTACTGTCTCTCTCGGGTAGGGGCACTTTCTCTCTCGGGTATGGGCACTGGCTCTCTCGGGTAGGGGCACTGTATCTGTTGGGTAGGGGTACTGTCTCTCTCGGGTAGGGGCACTGGCTCTCTCGGGTAGGGGCACTGTCTCTCTCGGGTAGGTGTTCTGTCTCTCTCGGGTAGGGGTACTGTCTCTCTCGGTAAGGGGTACTGTCTCTCTCGGGTAGGGGTACTGTCTCTCTCGGGTAGGGGCACTTTCTCTCTCGGGTATGGGCACTGGCTCTCTCGGGTAGGGGCACTGTATCTCTTGGGTAGGGGTACTGTCTCTCTCAGGTAGGGGCACTGGCTCTCTCGGGTAGGGGCACTGTATCTCTCGGGTAGGGGCACTGTATCTCTCGGGTAGGTGTACTGTCTCTCTCGGGTAAGGGTACAGTCTCTCTTGGGTAGGGGCACTGTCTCTCTCGGGTAGGTGTACTGTCTCTCTCGGGTAGGGGCACTGGCTCTCTCGGGTTGGTGTACTGTCTCTCTCGGGTAGGGGCACTTTCTCTCTCGGGCAGGGACACTTTCTCTCTCGGGTAGGGGCACTGTCTCTCTCGGGTTGGGGTACTGTCTCTCTCAGGTAGGGGTACTGTCTCTCTCGTGTTGGGGCATTGTCTCTCTCGGGTAGGGATACTGTCTCTCTCGGTTAGGGTTACTATCTCCCTCGGGTAGGGGTACTGTCTTTCTCGGGTAGGGGCATTTTCACTCTCGGGTAGGGGCACTGTCTCTCTCGGGTAGGGGTACTGTCTCTCTCGGGTAGGGGCACTGTCTCTCTCGGGTAGGGGCACTGTCTCTCTCGGGTAGGGGTACTGTCTCTCTCGGTTAGGGTTGCTATCTCCCTCGGGTAGGGGCACTGTCTCTCTCGGGTAGGGGTACTGTCTCTCTCGTGTAGGGGCATTGTCTCTTTCGGGTAGGGGTACTGTCTGTCTCGGTTAGGGTTACTATCTCCCTCGGGTAGGGGTACTGTCTCCCTCGGGTAGGGGCATTGTCTCTCTCGGGTAGGGGTACTGTCTCTCTCGGTTAGGGTTACTATCTCCCTCGGGTAGGGGTACTGTCTCCCTCGGGTAGGGGTACTGTCTCTCTCGAGTAGAGTCACTGTCACTCTCGGATAGGGGCACTGTCTCTCTCGGGTAGGAGTACTGTCTCTCTCGGGTAGGGGTACTGTCTCTCACGGGTAGGGGTGCTGTCTCTCTCGGGTAGGGACACTGTCTCTCTCGGGTAGGGGCACTGTCTCTCTTGGGTAGGGGTAATGTCTCTCTCGGGTAGGGGTACTGTCTCTCACGGGTAGATGTACAGTCTCTCTCGGGTAGGGGTACTGTCTCTCTCGGGTAGGGGCACTGTCTATCTCGGGTAGGGGCACTGTCTATCTCGGGTAGGGGCACTGTCTCTCTCGGGTAGGTGTTCTGTCTCTCTCGGGTAGGTGTTCTGTCTCTCTCGGTAAGGGGTACTGTCTCTCTCGGGTAGGGGTACTGTCTCTCTCGGGTAAGTGCACTTTCTCTCTCGGGTATGGGCACTGGCTCTCTCGGGTAGGGGCACTGTATCTCTTGGGTAGGGGTACTGTCTCTCTCAGGTAGGGGCACTGGCTCTCTCGGGTAGGGGCACTGTATCTCTCGGGTAGGGGCACTGTATCTCTCAGGTAGGGGTACTGTCTCTCTCGGGTAGGTGCACTGTCTCTCTTGGGTAGGGGTACTGTATCTCCTGGGTAGGGGTACTGTCTCTCTCAGGTAGGTGTACTGTCTCTCTCGGGTAGGGGCACTTTCTCTCTCGGGTAGGGCCACTGGCTCTCACGTGTAGGTGTACTGTCTCTCTCGGGTAGGGGCACTTTCTCTCTCGGGTAGGGACACTTTCTCTCTCGGGTAGGGGCACTGGCTGTCTCGGGTAGGGGTACTGTCTCTCTCGGTTAGGGGTACTGTCTCTCTCGGGTAGGGGTACTGTCTCTCTCGGGTAGGGGTACTGCCTCTCTCGGGTAGGGGTACTGTCTCTCTCGGGTAAGGGTACTGTCTCTCTCGGGTAGGGTACTGTCTCTCTCGGGTAGGGGTACTGTCTCTCTTGGGTAGGGGTACTGTCTCTCTCGGGTAGGGGCACTGTCTATCTCGGGTAGGGGCACTGTCTCTCTCGGGTAGGTGTACTGTCTCTCTCGGTAAGGGGTACTGTCTCTCTCGGGTAGGGGTACTGTCTCTCTCGGGTAAGTGCACTTTCTCTCTCGGGTATGGGCACTGGCTCTCTCGGGTAGGGGCACTCTATCTCTTGGGTAGGGGTATTGTCTCTCTCAGGTAGGGGCACTGGCTCTCTCGGGTAGGGGCACTGTATCTTTCAGGTAGGGGCACTGTATCTCTCAGGTAGGGGTACTGTCTCTCTCGGGTAGGTGCACTGTCTCTCTTGGGTAGGGGTACTGTCTCTCTCGGGTAGCGGTACTGTCTCTTTCGGGTAGGGGTACTGACTCTCTCGGGTAAGGGTACAGTCTCTCTTGGGTAGGGGTACTGACTCTCTCGGGTAGGGGTACTGTCTCTCTCGGGTAAGGGTACAGTCTTTCTTGGGTCGGGGCACTGTCTCTCTCAGGTAGGTGTACTGTCTCTCTCGGGTAGGGGCACTTTCTCTCTCGGGTAGAGGCACTGGCTCTCACGTGTAGGTGTACTGTCTCTCTCGGGTAGGGGCACTTTCTCTCTCGGGTAGGGACACTTTCTCCCTCGGGTAGGGGCACTGGCTGTCTCGGGTAGGGGTACTGTCTCTCTCGGTTAGGGGTACTGTCTCTCTCGGGTAGGGGCACTGGCTCTCTCGGGTAGGGGCACTGTATCTCTCGGGTAGGGGCACTGTATCTCTCAGGTAGGGGTACTGTCTCTCTCGGGTAGGTGCACTGTCTCTCTTGGGTAGGGGTACTGTATCTCTTGGGTAGGGGTACTGTCTCTCTCAGGTAGGGGCACTGGCTCTCTCGGGTAGGGGCACTGTATCTCTCAGGTAGGGGCACTGTATCTCTCAGGTAGGGGTACTGTCTCTCTCGGGTAGGTGCACTGTCTCTCTTGGGTAGGGGCACTTTCTCTCTCGGGTAGGGACACTTTCTCTCTCGGGTAGGGGCACATTCTCTCTCGGGTAGGGGTACTGTCTCTCTCAGGTAGGGGTATTGTCTCTCTCGTGTAGGGGCATTGTCTCTCTCGGGTAAGGATACTGTCTCTCTGGGTTAGAACATAAGAACATAAGAACATAAGAAATAGGAGCAGGAGTAGGCCAATCGGCCCCTCGAGCCTGCTCCGCCATTCAATAAGATCATGGCTGATCTGATCCTAACCGCCAATCTACTATCTATCACAGAACCATCTCCTGCATCTAACAGAATTGCACACACGAAATAGGAGCAGAATCAGGCTACACAGTCCCTGGGCCCGCTCCACTACCCACAGCGCCATGACCGATCCGAACCTAGACTCATGTCCAAATTCCTGCCCGCTCCCCGTAACCCTTAATGCCCTTTACTTCTAGGAAACTGTCTATTTCTGTTTTAAATTTAATTAATGTTGTAGCTTCTACAGCTTTTTGTGGAAGCATATTCCATGGACCTACCACCCTCTGAGTGAAGTAGTTCCTCCTCATCTCAGTTTTGAAAGAGCAGCCCCTTATTCTAAGACTATGTCCCCTAGTTCTCGTCTCACCCGTCATCGGGAACATCCTCCCCGCATCCACCCGATCCAACCCCTTCACAATCTTATATGTTTCAATAAGATCGCCTCTCATTCTTCTGAACTCCAATGAGTAGAGTCCCAATCTACCCAACCTCTCCTCATATGACCACCCCCTCATCCCCGGGATTAACCGAGTGAACCTTTTTTGCACTGCCTCGAGAGCAAGGATGTCTTTCCTTAAGTAAGGACACCAAAACTGTATGCAGTATTCCAGGTGCGGTCTCACCAATACCTTGTACAACTGAAGCAATACCTCCCTATTTTTATATTCTATCCCCCTAGCAATGAAAGCCAACATTCCATTTGCCTTCTTAATCACTTGCTGCACCTGCATACTAACCTTTTGAGTTTCGTGCACCAGGACCCCCAGATCCCTTTGCACTTCAGTACTCTCCAGTTTCTTGCCATTAAGATAATAAATTGCTCTAGGATTTTTCCTGCCAAAGTGCATCACCTCACACTTTCCAGTGTTGTATTCCATCTGCCAAATCTCTGCCCACTTACTTAGCCTGTCTATGTCCCCTTGCAGGTTTTTTATGTCCTCCTCACTCACTACTTTCCCTCCCATCTTTGTATCATCTGCAAATTTTGATATGTTACACTTGGTCCCTTCCTCCAAATCGTTAATATAGATTGTGAAGAGTTGGGGACCCAGCACTGACCCCTGTGGAACACCACTAGTTACTGATTGCCAGTCTGAGAATGAACCATTTATCCCAACTCTTTGCTTTCTGTTAGATAGCCAATCCTCTATCCATGCCAGAATATTACCCCCAATCCCGTGATTTTTTACCTTAAGCAATAATCTTTTGTGTGGCACCTTGTCAAATGCCTTTTGGAAGTCTAAATACACTACGTCCACTGGTTCCCCTTTATCCACTCTATATGTTACTTCCTCAAAGAACTCCAGCAAATTTGTCAAACATGACTTCCCCTTCGTAAAACCATGCTGACTTTGTCCTATTAAATTATGATTATCCAAATGTCCTGTTACTGTTTCCTTAATAATGGACTCCAAAATTTTACCTACCACAGATGTTAGGCTAACCGGTCTATAGTTACCAGCCTTCTGTCTACTGCCCTTTTTAAATAAGGGTGTTACATTAGCAGTTTTCCAGTCTGCCGGGACCTTAGCGGAATCCAGGGAGTTTTGAAAAATTATTACCAATGCATCTACAATCCCTACCGCCACTTCCTTCAAGACTCTAGGATGTAAGCCATCAGGTCCAGGTGATTTATCCGCCTTGAGTCCCATTATTTTACCGAGTACCACTTCCTTAGTGATTTTGATCGTGTTTAGCTCCTCTCCCCCTATAGCCCCCTGTTTGTCCAGTGTTGGGATATTCTTAGTGTCCTCTACTGTAAAGACTGATACAAAATATTCATTCAGTGTTTTTGCCATCTCCATATTTCCCACCATTAATTTCCCGGTCTCATCCTCTAAGGGACCAACATTTACTTTAGCCACCCTTTTTCTTTTTATATAACTATAAAAACTCTTACTATCTGTTTTTATATTTTTTGCTAATTTACTTTCATAATCTATCTTCCCTTTCTTAATCAATCTTTTTGTTATTTTTTGCTGCCTTTTAAAGTTTTCCCAATCCTCTGTCCTCCCACTAGATTTCGCTACCTTATATGCCCTTGTTTTTAGTCGAATACTATCCTTAATTTCTTTACTTAGCCACGGATGACTGTCCTTTCTTTTACACCCTTTTCTTTTCAGTGGAATATATTTTTTTTGGAAGTTGTAAAATAACTCCTTGAATGTACACCACTGATCATGTGTCGTCTTACCCTTTAATCTATTTTCCCAATCCACTCTACTCAATTCCGCACGCATACCTTCATAGTCTCCTTTATTCAAGCTTAGCACGCTTGTTTGAGATCCAACCTTCTCACCCTCTAATTGAATATGGAATTCAACCATGGTATGGTCACTCATTCCAAGGGGATCCTTTACTAGGACATTTTTAATTAATCCTGTCTCGTTACACAGGACCAGATCTAAGGTTGCTTGCCCCCTGGTCGGTTCAGTTACATACTGCTCAAGAAACCCATCCCTAATACACTCAATGAACTCATCCTCAAGGCAGCCCTGCCCCATTTGATTTGTCCAATTAATATGATAGTTAAAATCCCCCATAATTATAGATGTTCCCTTATTACATGCCTCAACTATTTCCTGATTGATACTCCGTCCAATAGAGTTGCAACTGTTCGGAGGCCTATAGACTACGCCCACTAATGTTTTTTTCCCCTTATTATTCCTTATCTCCACCCAAACTGTTTCATTATCATGATTTTTTGACCCAATATCATTACTCTGTATTACAGTGATTCCTTCCTTTATTAACATAGCCACCCCACCTCCCCTTCCTTCCTGCCTGTCCTTCCTGATCGTTAAATAACCTGGTATGTTTAATTCCCAGGCATTGTCACCCTGCAGCCATGTTTCTGTAATGGCCACAATATCATAACCATATGTAGTTATTTGTGCCATTAACTCGTCTATTTTGTTACGAATGCTACGTGCATTCAGATAGAGAACTTTCAAATATGCTTTGTGGCACTTAGTTCCTGCTTTTTCACTTTTTACCAGTTTACCTTTTACTCCACACACTCTGTCCCTTCCTGCCACGCTCTGATTTGTGATTCCCCTACTGCTACCTATGTCTATGACTCTCTCTGTTGTCATTTTTATTTTTTGCTCTCTTGAAACCTCCCCCCCACTAATTAGTTTAAAGCCCTCTCCACAGCCCTAGTTATTCGATTCGCCAGGACACTAGTCCCAGCACTGGCCAAGTGAAGTCCGTCCCAACGGAACAGCTCTCTCCTGCCCCAGTACTGGTGCCAGTGTCCCAAGAAGCAAAACCCATTTTTCCCACACCAGTCTTTGAGCCACGCATTCAACTCCCTGATTTTATTTACCCTAGCCAAATTTGCTCGTGGCTCAGGTAGTAATCCAGAGATTATTACCCTCGAGGTTCTGCTTTTTAATTTGGCCCCTAGCTGCTCAAACTCCCTCAGCAGAACCTCTTTCCTTGTCCTATCTATGTCATTGGTACCAACATGGACCACGACAACTGGATCCTCCCCCTCCCACTCCAAGTTTCTCTCCAGCCCAGAGGAGATGTCCTTAACCCTGGCACCGGGCAGGCAACACAGCCTTCGGGACTCTCGCTCTTGGCTGCAAAGAACCCTATCTATCCCCCTAATGATACTATCCCCTACCACTACAACATTTCTTTTTACTCCCCCCACTTGAATGGCCCCCCTTACCACGGTGCTGTGGCCAGGTTGCTCATCCTCCCTGCAGTCCCCGCTCCTATCCACACAGGGAGTAAGAGCCTCGAACCTGTTGGACAAGAGCAAGGGCTGCGGCTCCTCCAACACTACCTCCTGGATCCCTGTACCTGCCTCACTCGTAGTCACACCTTTCTGTCCCTGACCACGGGCTACTTCTGAATTAGTTACTCTAATTGGTGTGACTACCTCCTGAAACACGGAGTCCAGGTAACTCTCCCCCTCCCTGATGTGTCGCAGTGTTTGAAGCTCGGACTCCAGCTCATCAACACGGAGCCGGAGTTCCTCGAGCAGCCAACACTTACTGCAAATGTGTTCACCGTGAACATCAATGGTGTCCACCAGCTCCCACATATTGCAGCAGTAACACATCACCTGCTCTCCCATTCTATGTAATTAATTAAAAATGTATTATTTACCCTTCAGTTAATTTATGCCAGCAGTCTCTGCTACACCACAGATACCCGAGAAACAATAAAATTGAAGTTTTGTATTAAAAAAAAGAGAAATACTCACCAACCAATCACTTACCTGCTTTCTGGTGACGTCACACTTCGATTATTTTTACCTCTCTCCTGCTCTCGGCTTGGTGAAAGCCTACCTGGTCGCTGCCGCCTTCTACCGCCGCCGCCTCGCCGCTGTTGCTCCACCCAGGTCCGCCGCCTCTGGTTAGGGTTACTATCTCCCTCGGGTAGGGGTACTGTCTCTCTCGGGTAGGGGCATTTTCTCTCTCGGGTAGGGGCACTGTCTCTCTCGGGTAGGGGTACTGTCTCTCTCGGGTAGGGGTACAGTCTCTCTCGGTTAGGGTTACTATCTCCCTCGGTTAGGGTTAGTATCTCCCTCGGGTAGGGGTACTGTCTCTCTCGGGCAGGGGTACTGTCTCATTCGGGTTGGTGTACTTTCTCTCTCGTGTAGGGGTACTGTCTCTCACGGATAGGGGCACTGTCTCTCTCGGGTCGAGGCACTTTCTCTCTCGGGTAGGGGTACTGTCTCTCTCGGGTAGGGGCACTGTCTCTCTCGGGTACGGGTACTGTCTCTCTCGGGTAGGGGTACTGTCTCTCTCGGGTAGGTGTACTGTCTCTCTCGTGTTGGGGCACTGTCTCTCTCGGGTAGGGGCACTGTCTCTCTCGGGTAGGGGCACTGTCTCTCTCGGGTAGGGGTACTGTCTCTCTCGGGTAGGGGTACTGCCTCTCTCGGGTAGGGGCACTGTCTCTCTCGGGTAGGGGCACTGTCTCTCTCGGGTAGGGGTACTCTCTCCCTTGGGTAGGGGTACTGTCTCTCTCGGGTAGTGGTACTGTCTCTCTTGGGTAGGGGCGCTGTCTCTCTCGGGTAGGGGCACTGTCTCTCTTGGGTAGGGGCACTGTCTCTCTCGGGTAGGGGTACTGTCTCTCTCGGGTAGGGGTACTGTCTCTCTCGGGTAGGGGCACTGTCTCTCTCGGGTAGGGGTACTGTCTCTCTCGGGTAGGGGTACTGTCTCTCTCGGGTAGGGGTACTGTCTCTCTCGGGTAGGGGTACTGTCTCTCTCGGGTAGGGGCACTCTCTCTCTTGGGTAGTGGTACTGTCTCTCTCGGGTAGGGGCACTCTCTTTCTTGGGTAGTGGTACTGTCTCTCTCGGGTTGGGGTACTGTCTCTCTCGGGTTGGGGTACTGTCTCTCTTGGGTAGGGGCACTGTCTCTCTCGGGTAGGGGTACCGTCTCTCTCGGGTAGGGGTACTGTCTCTCTCGGGTAGGGGCACTGTCTCTCTCGGGTAGGGGTACTGTCTCTCTTGGGTAGCGGTACTGTCTCTTTCGGGTGGGGGTACTTTCTCTCTCGGGTAAGGGTACTGTCTCTCTCGGGTAGGGATACTTTCTCTCTCGGGTAAGGGTACAGTCTCTCTTGGGTAGGGGTACTGTCTCTCTCGGGTAGGGGTACTGTCTCTCTCGGGTAAGGGTACAGTCTCTCTTGGGTAGGGGCACTGTCTCTCTCGGGTAGGTGTACTGTCTCTCTCGGGTAGGGGCACTGTCTCTCTTGGGTAGGGGTAATGTCTCTCTCGGGTAGGGGTACTGTCTCTCTCGGGTAGATGTACAGTCTCTCTCGGGTAGGGGTACTGTCTCTCTCGGGTAGGGGCACTGTCTATCTCGGGTAGGGGCACTGTCTATCTCGGGTAGGGGCACTGTATCTCTCGGGTAGGTGTTCTGTCTCTCTCGGGTAGGGGTACTGTCTCTCTCGGTAAGGGGTACTGTCTCTCTCGGGTAGGGGTACTGTCTCTCTCGGGTAGGGGCACTGTCTATCTCGGGTAGGGGCACTGTCTCTCTCGGGTAAGGGTACTGTCTCTCTTGGGTAGGGGTACTGTCTCTCTTGGGTAGGGGTACTGTCTCTCTCGGGTAGGGCCACTGTCTCCCACTGGTCGGGGCACTGTCTCTCTCGGGTAGGGGTACCGTCTCTCTCGGGTAGGGGTACCGTCTCTCTCGGGTAGGGGTACTGTCTCTCTCGGGTCGGGGCACTGTCTCTGTCGGGTAGGGGTACCGTCTCTCTCGGGTAGGGGTACTGCCTCTCTCCGGTAGGGGCACTGTCTCTCTCGGGTAGGGGTACTGCCTCTCTCCGGTTGGGGTACTATCTCTCTCGGGTAGGGGCACTGTCTCTCTCGGGTATTGGTTTCTGTCTCTCTGTGCTGTAGCGGTAAAGCCTCTCCAGTAGGGATACTGTCCCGCTTGGCTGGCGGTATTGTCTCTCACGGGAAGAGGAACTGTTCCTCTGAGGTATGGGGTTCGTCTCGTTCTCGTGGCGATGCTACCTCTCTCAGGTAGGGGTACTGTATCTCTGTGGTAGGGTGTCTGTCTCTCTGAGGTAGGGGCACTGTCTCTCTGAGGTAGGGGCACTGTATCTCTGTGGTAGGGTGTCTGTCTCTCTGAGGTAGTGGCACTGTATCTCTGTGGTAGTGGAACTGTCTCTCTGTGGTAGGGGCACTGTATCTCTGTGGTAGTGGAACTGTCTCTCTGAGGTAGGAGCACTGTCTCTCTGTGGTAGAGGCACTGTCTCTCTCTGGTAGGGGCACTGTCTCTCTGTGGTAGGGTCACTGTCTCTCTGTGGTAGGGGCACTGTCCCTCTGTGGTAGGGACACTTTCTCTCTGTGGTAGGGGCACTGTCTCTCTGTGGTAGGGGCACTGTCCCTCTGTGGTAGGGGCACTTTCTCTCTGTGATTGGCACACTGTCTCTCTGTGTTTGGGACACTGTCTCTCTGTGGTAGGGGCACTGTCTCTCTGTGGTAGGGGCACTGTCTCTCTCGGTATGGGCACTGTCTCTCTCGGGTAAGGGTACTATCTCTCTCGGGTAGGGGCACTGTCTCTCTCGGGTAGGTGTTCTGTCTCTCTCGAGTAGGGGTACTGTTTCTCTCGGTAAGGGGTACTGTCTCTCTCGGGTAGGGGCACTTTCTCTCTCGGGTATGGGCACTGGCTCTCTCGGGTAGGGGCACTGTATCTGTTGGGTAGGGGTACTGTCTCTCTCGGGTAGGGGCACTGGCTCTCTCGGGTAGGGGCACTGTCTCTCTCGGGTAGGTGTTCTGTCTCTCTCGGGTAGGGGTACTGTCTCTCTCGGTAAGGGGTACTGTCTCTCTCGGGTAGGGGTACTGTCTCTCTCGGGTAGGGGCACTTTCTCTCTCGGGTATGGGCACTGGCTCTCTCGGGTAGGGGCACTGTATCTCTTGGGTAGGGGTACTGTCTCTCTCAGGTAGGGGCACTGGCTCTCTCGGGTAGGGGCACTGTATCTCTCGGGTAGGGGCACTGTATCTCTCGGGTAGGTGTACTGTCTCTCTCGGGTAAGGGTACAGTCTCTCTTGGGTAGGGGCACTGTCTCTCTCGGGTAGGTGTACTGTCTCTCTCGGGTAGGGGCACTGGCTCTCTCGGGTTGGTGTACTGTCTCTCTCGGGTAGGGGCACTTTCTCTCTCGGGCAGGGACACTTTCTCTCTCGGGTAGGGGCACTGTCTCTCTCGGGTTGGGGTACTGTCTCTCTCAGGTAGGGGTACTGTCTCTCTCGTGTTGGGGCATTGTCTCTCTCGGGTAGGGATACTGTCTCTCTCGGTTAGGGTTACTATCTCCCTCGGGTAGGGGTACTGTCTTTCTCGGGTAGGGGCATTTTCACTCTCGGGTAGGGGCACTGTCTCTCTCGGGTAGGGGTACTGTCTCTCTCGGGTAGGGGCACTGTCTCTCTCGGGTAGGGGTACTGTCTCTCTCGTGTAGGGGCATTGTCTCTTTCGGGTAGGGGTACTGTCTCTCTCGGTTAGGGTTACTATCTCCCTCGGGTAGGGGCACTGTCTCTCTCGGGTAGGGGTACTGTCTCTCTCGGTTAGGGTTGCTATCTCCCTCGGGTAGGGGCACTGTCTCTCTCGGGTAGGGGTACTGTCTCTCTCGTGTAGGGGCATTGTCTCTTTTGGGTAGGGGTACTGTCTGTCTCGGTTAGGGTTACTATCTCCCTCGGGTAGGGGTACTGTCTCCCTCGGGTAGGGGTACTGTCTCTCTCGAGTAGAGTCACTGTCACTCTCGGATAGGGGCACTGTCTCTCTCGGGTAGGAGTACTGTCTCTCTCGGGTAGGGGTACTGTCTCTCACGGGTAGGGGTGCTGTCTCTCTCGGGTAGGGACACTGTCTCTCTCGGGTAGGGGCACTGTCTCTCTTGGGTAGGGGTAATGTCTCTCTCGGGTAGGGGTACTGTCTCTCTCGGGTAGATGTACAGTCTATCTCGGGTAGGGGCACTGTCTATCTCGGGTAGGGGCACTGTCTCTCTCGGGTAGGTGTTCTGTCTCTCTCGGGTAGGTGTTCTGTCTCTCTCGGTAAGGGGTACTGTCTCTCTCGGGTAGGGGTACTGTCTCTCTCGGGTAAGTGCACTTTCTCTCTCGGGTATGGGCACTGGCTCTCTCGGGTAGGGGCACTGTATCTCTTGGGTAGGGGTACTGTCTCTCTCAGGTAGGGGCACTGGCTCTCTCGGGTAGGGGCACTGTATCTCTCGGGTAGGGGCACTGTATCTCTCAGGTAGGGGTACTGTCTCTCTCGGGTAGGTGCACTGTCTCTCTTGGCTAGGGGTACTGTATCTCTTGGGTAGGGGTACTGTCTCTCTCAGGTAGGTGTACTGTCTCTCTCGGGTAGGGGCACTTTCTCTCTCGGGTAGGGGCACTGGCTCTCACGTGTAGGTGTACTGTCTCTCTCGGGTAGGGGCACTTTCTCTCTCGGGTAGGGACACTTTCTCTCTCGGGTAGGGGCACTGGCTGTCTCGGGTAGGGGTACTGTCTCTCTCGGTTAGGGGTACTGTCTCTCTCGGGTAGGGGTACTGTCTCTCTCGGGTAGGGGTACTGCCTCTCTCGGGTAGGGGTACTGTCTCTCTCGGGTAAGGGTACTGTCTCTCTCGGGTAGGGTACTGTCTCTCTCGGGTAGGGGTACTGTCTCTCTTGGGTAGGGGTACTGTCTCTCTCGGGTAGGGGCACTGTCTATCTCGGGTAGGGGCACTGTCTCTCTCGGGTAGGTGTACTGTCTCTCTCGGTAAGGGGTACTGTCTCTCTCGGGTAGGGGTACTGTCTCTCTCGGGTAAGTGCACTTTCTCTCTCGGGTATGGGCACTGGCTCTCTCGGGTAGGGGCACTGTATCTCTTGGGTAGGGGTATTGTCTCTCTCAGGTAGGGGCACTGGCTCTCTCGGGTAGGGGCACTGTATCTTTCAGGTAGGGGCACTGTATCTCTCAGGTAGGGGTACTGTCTCTCTCGGGTAGGTGCACTGTCTCTCTTGGGTAGGGGTACTGTCTCTCTCGGGTAGCGGTACTGTCTCTTTCGGGTAGGGGTACTGACTCTCTCGGGTAAGGGTACAGTCTCTCTTGGGTAGGGGTACTGACTCTCTCGGGTAGGGGTACTGTCTCTCTCGGGTAAGGGTACAGTCTTTCTTGGGTCGGGGCACTGTCTCTCTCAGGTAGGTGTACTGTCTCTCTCGGGTAGGGGCACTTTCTCTCTCGGGTAGAGGCACAGGCTCTCACGTGTAGGTGTACTGTCTCTCTCGGGTAGGGGCACTTTCTCTCTCGGGTAGGGACACTTTCTCTCTCGGGTAGGGGCACTGGCTGTCTCGGGTAGGGGTACTGTCTCTCTCGGTTAGGGGTACTGTCTCTCTCGGGTAGGGGCACTGGCTCTCTCGGGTAGGGGCACTGTATCTCTCGGGTAGGGGCACTGTATCTCTCAGGTAGGGGTACTGTCTCTCTCGGGTAGGTGCACTGTCTCTCTTGGGTAGGGGTACTGTATCTCTTGGGTAGGGGTACTGTCTCTCTCAGGTAGGAGCACTGGCTCTCTCGGGTAGGGGCACTGTATCTCTCAGGTAGGGGCACTGTATCTCTCAGGTAGGGGTACTGTCTCTCTCGGGTAGGTGCACTGTCTCTCTTGGGTAGGGGTACTGTCTCTCTCGGGTAGCGGTACTGTCTCTTTCGGGTAGGGGTACTTTCTCTCTCGGGTAAGGGTACAGTCTCTCTTGGGTAGGGGTACTGACTCTCTCGGGTAGGGGTACTGTCTCTCTCGGGTAAGGGTACAGTCTTTCTTGGGTCGGGGCACTGTCTCTCTCAGGTAGGTGTACTGTCTCTCTCGGGTAGGGGCACTTTCTCTCTCGGGTAGGGGCACTGGCACTCACGTGTAGGTGTACTGTCTCTCTCGGGTAGGGGCACTTTCTCTCTCGGGTAGGGACACTTTCTCTCTCGGGTAGGGGCACTGGCTGTCTCGGGTAGGGGTACTGTCTCTCTCGGTTAGGGGTACTGTCTCTCTCGGGTAGGGGTACTGTCTCTCTCGGGTAGGGGTACTGCCTCTCTCGGGTAGGGGTACTGTCTCTCTCGGGTAAGGGTACTGTCTCTCTCGGGTAGGGTACTGTCTCTCTCAGGTAGGGGTACTGTCTCTCTTGGGTAGTGGTACTGTCTCTCTCGGGTAGGGGCACTGTCTATCTCGGGTAGGGGCACTGTCTCTCTCGGGTAGGTGTACTGTCTCTCTCGGTAAGGGGTACTGTCTCTCTCGGGTAGGGGTACTGTCTCTCTCGGGTAAGTGCACTTTCTCTCTCGGGTATGGGCACTGGCTCTCTCGGGTAGGGGCACTGTATCTCTTGGGTAGGGGTACTGTCTCTCTCAGGTAGGGGCACTGGCTCTCTCGGGTAGGGGCACTGTATCTCTCAGGTAGGGGCACTGTATCTCTCAGGTAGGGGTACTGTCTCTCTCGGGTAGGTGCACTGTCTCTCTTGGGTAGGGGTACTGTCTCTCTCGGGTAGCGGTACTGTCTCTTTCGGGTAGGGGTACTTTCTCTCTCGGGTAAGGGTACAGTCTCTCTTGGGTAGGGGTACAGACTCTCTAAAGGTAGGGGTACTGTCTCTCTCGGGTAAGGGTACAGTCTTTCTTGGGTCGGGGCACTGTCTCTCTCAGGTAGGTGTACTGTCTCTCTCGGGTAGGGGCACTTTCTCTCTCGGGTAGAGGCACTGGCTCTCACGTGTAGGTGTACTGTCTCTCTCGGGTAGGGGCACTTTCTCTCTCGGGTAGGGACACTTTCTCTCTCGGGTAGGGGCACTGGCTGTCTCGGGTAGGGGTACTGTCTCTCTCGGTTAGGGGTACTGTCTCTCTCGGGTAGGGGTACTGTCTCTCTCGGGTAGGGGTACTGCCTCTCTCGGGTAGGGGTACTGTCTCTCTCGGGTAAGGGTACTGTCTCTCTCGGGTAGGGTACTGTCTTTCTCGGGAAGGGGTACTGTCTCTCTTGGGTAGGGGTACTGTCTCTCTCGGGTAGGGGTACTGTCTCTCTCGGGTAAGGGTACTGTCTCTCTCGGGTAGGGGTACTGTCTCTCTCATGTAGGGATACTGTCTCTCTCGGGTAGGGGTACTGTCTCTCTCGGGCTGGGGTACTGTCTCATTCGGGTAGGTGTACTTTCTCTCTCGTGTAGGTGCACTGTCTCTCTCGGGTCGAGGCACTTTCTCTCTCGGGTAGATGTACTGTCTCTCTCGGGTAGGTGTACTGTCTCTCTCGTGTTGGGGCACTGTCTCTCTCGGGTAGGGGCACTGTCTCTCTCGGGTACGGGTACTGTCTCTCTCGGGTAGGGGTACTGTCTCTCTCGGGTATGTGTACTGTCTCTCTCGTGTTGGGGCACTGTCTCTCTCGGGTAGGGGCACTGTCTCTCTCGGGTAGGGGCACTGTCTCTCTCGGGTAGGGTCACTGTCTCTCTCGGGTAGGGGTAATGTCTCTCTCGGGTAGGGGTACTGTCTCTCTCGGGTACGGGTACTGTCTCTCTCGGGTAGGGGCACTGTCTCTCTCGGGTAGGGGTACTGTCTCTCTCGGGTAGGGGTACTCTCTCTCTTGGGTAGGGGTACTGTCTCTCTCGGGTAATGGTACTGTCTCTCTTGGGTAGGGGAACTGTCTCTCTCGGGTAGGGGCACTGTCTCTCTCGGGTAGGGCTACTGTCTCTCTCGGGTAGGGGTACTGTCTCTCTCGGGTTGGGGTACTGTCTCTGTCAGGTAGGGGTACTGTCTCTCTCGGGTAGGGGCACTGTCTCGCTCAGGTAGGGGCACTGTCTCTCTCGGGTAGGGGTACTGTCTCTCTCAGGTAGGGGCACTGACTCTCTCGGGTAGGGGCACTGTCTCTCTCGGGTAGAGGCACTGTCTCTTTCGGGTAGGGGTACTGTCTCTCTCGGGTAGGGGTACTGTATCTCTCGGGTAGGGTTACTGTCTCTCTCGGGTAGGGGCACTGTCTCTCTCGGGTAAGGGTACTGTCTCTCTCGGGTAGGGGCACTGTCTCTCTCGGGTCGGGGCACTGTCTCTCTCGGGTAAGGGTACTGTCTCTCTCGTGTAGGGTCACTGTCTCTCTCGGGTAGGGGCGCTGTCTCTCTCGGGTAGGGCACTGTCTCTCTCGGGTAGGGGCACTTTCTCTCTCTCTGGTAGGGGTACTGTCTCTCTCGGGTAGGGGCACTGTCTCTCTTGGGTAGGGGTACTGTCTCTCTCGGGTAGGGTTACTGTCTGTCTCGGGTAGGGGCACTGTCTCTCTCGTGTATGGGTACTGTCTCTCTCGGGTAGGGTTACTGTCTCTCTTGGGTAAGGGTACTGTCTCTCTCAGGTAGGGGCACTGTCTCTCTCGGGTAGGGGCACTTTCTCTCTCGGGTAGGGGCACTGGCTCTCTCGGGTTGGTGTACTGTCTCTCTCGGGTAGGGGCACTTTCTCTCTCGGGTAGGGACACTTTCTCTCTCGGGTAGGGGCACTGTCTCTCTCGGGTAGGGGCACTGTCTCTCTCAGGTAGGGGTACTGTCTCTCTCGTGTAGGGGCATTGTCTCTCTCGGGTAGGGATACTGTCTATCTCGGTTAGGGTTACTATCTCCCTCGGGTAGGGGTACTGTCTCTCTCGGGTAGGGGCTTTTCTCTCTCGGGTAGGGGCACTGTCTCTCTCGGGTAGGGGTACTGTCTCTCTCGGGTAGGGGCACTGTCTCTCTCGGGTAGGGGTACTGTCTCTCTCGTGTAGGGGCATTGTCTCTTTCGGGTCGGGGTACTGTCTCTCTCGGTTAGGGTTACTATCTCCCTCGGGTAGGGGCACTGTCTCTCTCGGGTAGGGGTACTGTCTCTCTCGGTTAGATTGCTATCTCCCTCGGGTAGGGGCACTGTCTCTCTCGGGTAGGGGTACTGTCTCTCTCGTGTAGGGGCATTGTCTCTTTCGGGTAGGGGTACTGTCTCTCTCGGTTAGGGTTACTATCTCCCTCGGGTAGGGGTACTGTCTCCCTCGGGTAGGGGTACTGTCTCTCTCGAGTAGAGTCACTGTCTCTCTCGGGTAGGTGTACTGTCTCTCTCGGGTAGGGGTACTGTCTCTCACGGGTAGGGGTGCTGTCTCTCTCGGGTAGGGACACTGTCTCTCTCGGGTAGGGGCACTGTCTCTCTTGGGTAGGGGTAATGTCTCTCTCGGGTAGGGGTACTGTCTCTCTCGGGTAGATGTACAGTCTCTGTCAGGTAGGGGTACTGTCTCTCTCGGGTAGGGGCACTGTCTCGCTCAGGTAGGGGCACTGTCTCTCTCGGGTAGGGGTACTGTCTCTCTCAGGTAGGGGCACTGACTCTCTCGGGTAGGGGCACTGTCTCTCTCGGGTAGAGGCACTGTCTCTTTCGGGTAGGGGTACTGTCTCTCTCGGGTAGGGGTACTGTATCTCTCGGGTAGGGTTACTGTCTCTCTCGGGTAGGGGCACTGTCTCTCTCGGGTAAGGGTACTGTCTCTCTCGGGTAGGGGCACTGTCTCTCTCGGGTCGGGGCACTGTCTCTCTCGGGTAAGGGTACTGTCTCTCTCGGGTAGGGGCACTGTCTCTCTCGGGTCGGGGCACTGTCTCTCTCGGGTAGGGGTACTGTCTCTCTCGGGTAAGGGTACTGTCTCTCTCGTGTAGGGTCACTGTCTCTCTCGGGTAGGGGCGCTGTCTCTCTCGGGTAGGGCACTGTCTCTCTCGGGTAGGGGCACTTTCTCTCTCTCTGGTAGGGGTACTGTCTCTCTCGGGTAGGGGCACTGTCTCTCTTGGGTAGGGGTACTGTCTCTCTCGGGTAGGGTTACTGTCTGTCTCGGGTAGGGGCACTGTCTCTCTCGTGTATGGGTACTGTCTCTCTCGGGTAGGGTTACTGTCTCTCTTGGGTAAGGGTACTGTCTCTCTCAGGTAGGGCACTGTCTCTCTCGGGTAGGGGCACTTTCTCTCTCGGGTAGGGGCACTGGCTCTCTCGGGTTGGTGTACTGTCTCTCTCGGGTAGGGGCACTTTCTCTCTCGGGTAGGGACACTTTCTCTCTCGGGTAGGGGCACTGTCTCTCTCGGGTAGGGGTACTGTCTCTCTCAGGTAGGGGTACTGTCTCTCTCGTGTAGGGGCATTGTCTCTCTCGGGTAGGGATACTGTCTATCTCGGTTAGGGTTACTATCTCCCTCGGGTAGGGGTACTGTCTCTCTCGGGTAGGGGCATTTTCTCTCTCGGGTAGGGGCACTGTCTCTCTCGGGTAGGGGTACTGTCTCTCTCGTGTAGGGGCATTGTCTCTTTCGGGTCGGGGTACTGTCTCTCTCGGTTAGGGTTACTATCTCCCTCGGGTAGGGGCACTGTCTCTCTCGGGTAGGGGTACTGTCTCTCTCGGTTAGATTGCTATCTCCCTCGGGTAGGGGCACTGTCTCTCTCGGGTAGGGGTACTGTCTCTCTCGTGTAGGGGCATTGTCTCTTTCGGGTAGGGGTACTGTCTCTCTCGGTTAGGGTTACTATCTCCCTCGGGTAGGGGTACTGTCTCCCTCGGGTAGGGGTACTGTCTCTCTCGAGTAGAGTCACTGTCTCTCTCGGGTAGGTGTACTGTCTCTCTCGGGTAGGGGTACTGTCTCTCACGGGTAGGGGTGCTGTCTCTCTCGGGTAGGGACACTGTCTCTCTCGGGTAGGGGCACTGTCTCTCTTGGGTAGGGGTAATGTCTCTCTCGGGTAGGGGTACTGTCTCTCTCGGGTAGATGTACAGTCTCTCTCGGGTAGGGGTACTGTCTCTCTCGGGTAGGGGCACTGTCTATCTCGGGTAGGGGCACTGTCTATCTCGGGTAGGGGCACTGTCTCTCTCGGGTAGGTGTTCTGTCTCTCTCGGGTAGGTGTTCTGTCTCTCTCGGTAAGGGGTACTGTCTCTCTCGGGTAGGGGTACTGTCTCTCTCGGGTAAGGGCACTTTCTCTTTCGGGTATGGGCACTGGCTCTCTCGGGTAGGGGCACTGTATCTCTTGGGTAGGGGTACTGTCTCTCTCAGGTAGGGGCACTGGCTCTCTCGGGTAGGGGCACTGTATCTCTCGGGTAGGGGCACTGTATCTCTCAGGTAGGGGTACTGTCTCTCTCGGGTAGGTGCACTGTCTCTCTTGGGTAGGGGTACTGCATCTCTTGGGTAGGGGTACTGTCTCTCTCAGGTAGGGGCACTGGCTCTCTCGGGTAGGGATACTGTATCTCTCGGGTAGGGGCACTGTATCTCTCATGTAGGGGTACTGTCTCTCTCGGGTAGGTGCACTGTCTCTCTTGGGTAGGGGTACTGTCTCTCTCGGGTAGCGGTACTGTCTCTTTCGGGTAGGGGTACTTTCTCTCTCGGGTAAGGGTACAGTCTCTCTTGGGTAGGGGTACTGACTCTCTCGGGTAGGGGTACTGTCTCTCTCGGTTAAGGGTACAGTCTTTCTGGGGTCGGGGCACTGTCTCTCTCAGGTAGGTGTACTGTCTCTCTCGGGTAGGGGCACTTTCTCTCTCGGGTAGGGGCACTGGCTCTCTCGTGTAGGTGTACTGTCTCTCTCGGGTAGGGGCACTTTCTCTCTCGGGTAGGGACACTTTCTCTCTCGGGTAGGGGCACTGGCTGTCTCGGGTAGGGGTACTGTCTCTCTCGGTTAGGGGTACTGTCTCTCTCGGGTAGGGGTACTGTCTCTCTCGGGTAGGGGTACTGCCTCTCTCGGGTAGGGGTACTGTCTCTCTCGGGTAAGGGTACTGTCTCTCTCGGGTAGGGTACTGTCTCTCTCGGGTAGGGATACTGTCTCTCTCGGGTAGGGGTACTGTCTCTCTCGGGCAGGGGTACTGTCTCATTCGGGTAGGTGTACTTTCTCTCTCGTGTAGGGGCACTGTCTCTCTTGGGTCGAGGCACTTTCTCTCTCGGGTAGGTGTACTGTCTCTCTCAGGTAGGGGCACTGTCTCTCTCGGGTACGGGTACTGTCTCTCTCGGGTAGGGGTACTGTCTCTCTCGGGTAGGTGTACTGTCTCTCTCGTGTTGGGGCACTGTCTCTCTCGGGTAGGGGCACTGTCTCTCTCGGGTAGGGGCACTGTCTCTCTCGGGTTGGGGTACTGTCTCTCTCGGGTAGGGGTACTGTCTCTCTCGGGTAGGGTACTGTCTCTCTCGGGTAGGGGCACTGTCTCTCTCGGGTAGGGGCACTGTCTCTCTCGGGTAGGGGCACTGTCTCTCTCGGGTAGGGGTACTCTCTCTCTTGGGTAGGGGTACTGACTCTCTCGGGTAATGGTACTGTCTCTCTTGGGTAGGGGTACTGTCTCTCTCGGGTAGGGGCACTGTCTCTCTCGGGTAGGGGTACTGTCTCTCTCGGGTAGGGGCACTGTCTCTCTCGGGTAAGGGTACTGTCTCTCTCGTGTAGGGTCACTGTCTCTCTCGGGTAGGGGCACTGTCTCTCTCGGGTAGGGGTACTGTCTCTCTCAGGTAGGGGCACTGACTCTCTTGGGTAGGGGCACTGTCTCTCTCGGGTAGAGGCACTGTCTCTCTCGGGTAGGGGTACTGTCTCTCTCGGGTAGGGGTACTGTATCTCTCGGGTAGGGTTACTGTCTCTCTCGGGTAAGGGTACTGTCTCTCTTGGGTAGGGGTACTGTCTCTCTTGGGTAGGGGTACTGTCTCTCTCGGTAAGGGGTACTGTCTCTCTCGGGTAGGGGTACTGTCTCTCTCGGGTAGGGGCACTGTCTATCTCGGGTTGGGGCACTGTCTCTCTCGGGTAAGGGTACTGTCTCTCTTGGGTAGGGGTACTGTCTCTCTTGGGTAGGGGTACTGTCTCTCTCGGGTAGGGCCACTGTCTCCCACTGGTCGGGGCACTGTCTCTCTCGGGTAGGGGTACCGTCTCTCTCGGGTAGGGGTACTGTCTCTCTCGGGTCGGGGCACTGTCTCTGTCGGGTAGGGGTACCGTCTCTCTCGGGTAGGGGTACTGTCTCTCTCGGGTCGGGGCACTGTCTCTGTCGGGTAGGGGTACCGTCTCTCTCGGGTAGGGGTACTGCCTCTCTCCGGTAGGGGCACTGTCTCTCTCGGGTAGGGGTACTGCCTCTCTCCGGTTGGGGTACTATCTCTCTCGGGTAGGGGCACTGTCTCTCTCGGGTATTGGTTTCTGTCTCTCTGTGCTGTAGCGGTAAAGCCTCTCCAGTAGGGATACTGTCCCGCTTGGCTGGCGGTATTGTCTCTCACGGGAAGAGGAACTGTTCCTCTGAGGTATGGGGTTCGTCTCGTTCTCGTGGCGATGCTACCTCTCTCAGGTAGGGGTACTGTATCTCTGTGGTAGGGTGTCTGTCTCTCTGAGGTAGGGGCACTGTCTCTCTGAGGTAGGGGCACTGTATCTCTGTGGTAGGGTGTCTGTCTCTCTGAGGTAGTGGCACTGTATCTCTGTGGTAGTGGAACTGTCTCTCTGTGGTAGGGGCACTGTATCTCTGTGGTAGTGGAACTGTCTCTCTGAGGTAGGAGCACTGTCTCTCTGTGGTAGAGGCACTGTCTCTCTCTGGTAGGGGCACTGTCTCTCTGTGGTAGGGTCACTGTCTCTCTGTGGTAGGGGCACTGTCCCTCTGTGGTAGGGACACTTTCTCTCTGTGGTAGGGGCACTGTCTCTCTGTGGTAGGGGCACTGTCCCTCTGTGGTAGGGGCACTTTCTCTCTGTGATTGGCACACTGTCTCTCTGTGTTTGGGACACTGTCTCTCTGTGGTAGGGGCACTGTCTCTCTGTGGTAGGGGCACTGTCTCTCTCGGTATGGGCACTGTCTCTCTCGGGTAAGGGTACTATCTCTCTCGGGTAGGGGCACTGTCTCTCTCGGGTAGGTGTTCTGTCTCTCTCGAGTAGGGGTACTGTTTCTCTCGGTAAGGGGTACTGTCTCTCTCGGGTAGGGGCACTTTCTCTCTCGGGTATGGGCACTGGCTCTCTCGGGTAGGGGCACTGTATCTGTTGGGTAGGGGTACTGTCTCTCTCGGGTAGGGGCACTGGCTCTCTCGGGTAGGGGCACTGTCTCTCTCGGGTAGGTGTTCTGTCTCTCTCGGGTAGGGGTACTGTCTCTCTCGGTAAGGGGTACTGTCTCTCTCGGGTAGGGGTACTGTCTCTCTCGGGTAGGGGCACTTTCTCTCTCGGGTATGGGCACTGGCTCTCTCGGGTAGGGGCACTGTATCTCTTGGGTAGGGGTACTGTCTCTCTCAGGTAGGGGCACTGGCTCTCTCGGGTAGGGGCACTGTATCTCTCGGGTAGGGGCACTGTATCTCTCGGGTAGGTGTACTGTCTCTCTCGGGTAAGGGTACAGTCTCTCTTGGGTAGGGGCACTGTCTCTCTCGGGTAGGTGTACTGTCTCTCTCGGGTAGGGGCACTGGCTCTCTCGGGTTGGTGTACTGTCTCTCTCGGGTAGGGGCACTTTCTCTCTCGGGCAGGGACACTTTCTCTCTCGGGTAGGGGCACTGTCTCTCTCGGGTTGGGGTACTGTCTCTCTCAGGTAGGGGTACTGTCTCTCTCGTGTTGGGGCATTGTCTCTCTCGGGTAGGGATACTGTCTCTCTCGGTTAGGGTTACTATCTCCCTCGGGTAGGGGTACTGTCTTTCTCGGGTAGGGGCATTTTCACTCTCGGGTAGGGGCACTGTCTCTCTCGGGTAGGGGTACTGTCTCTCTCGGGTAGGGGCACTGTCTCTCTCGGGTAGGGGTACTGTCTCTCTCGTGTAGGGGCATTGTCTCTTTCGGGTAGGGGTACTGTCTCTCTCGGTTAGGGTTACTATCTCCCTCGGGTAGGGGCACTGTCTCTCTCGGGTAGGGGTACTGTCTCTCTCGGTTAGGGTTGCTATCTCCCTCGGGTAGGGGCACTGTCTCTCTCGGGTAGGGGTACTGTCTCTCTCGTGTAGGGGCATTGTCTCTTTTGGGTAGGGGTACTGTCTGTCTCGGTTAGGGTTACTATCTCCCTCGGGTAGGGGTACTGTCTCCCTCGGGTAGGGGTACTGTCTCTCTCGAGTAGAGTCACTGTCACTCTCGGATAGGGGCACTGTCTCTCTCGGGTAGGAGTACTGTCTCTCTCGGGTAGGGGTACTGTCTCTCACGGGTAGGGGTGCTGTCTCTCTCGGGTAGGGACACTGTCTCTCTCGGGTAGGGGCACTGTCTCTCTTGGGTAGGGGTAATGTCTCTCTCGGGTAGGGGTACTGTCTCTCTCGGGTAGATGTACAGTCTATCTCGGGTAGGGGCACTGTCTATCTCGGGTAGGGGCACTGTCTCTCTCGGGTAGGTGTTCTGTCTCTCTCGGGTAGGTGTTCTGTCTCTCTCGGTAAGGGGTACTGTCTCTCTCGGGTAGGGGTACTGTCTCTCTCGGGTAAGTGCACTTTCTCTCTCGGGTATGGGCACTGGCTCTCTCGGGTAGGGGCACTGTATCTCTTGGGTAGGGGTACTGTCTCTCTCAGGTAGGGGCACTGGCTCTCTCGGGTAGGGGCACTGTATCTCTCGGGTAGGGGCACTGTATCTCTCAGGTAGGGGTACTGTCTCTCTCGGGTAGGTGCACTGTCTCTCTTGGCTAGGGGTACTGTATCTCTTGGGTAGGGGTACTGTCTCTCTCAGGTAGGTGTACTGTCTCTCTCGGGTAGGGGCACTTTCTCTCTCGGGTAGGGGCACTGGCTCTCACGTGTAGGTGTACTGTCTCTCTCGGGTAGGGGCACTTTCTCTCTCGGGTAGGGACACTTTCTCTCTCGGGTAGGGGCACTGGCTGTCTCGGGTAGGGGTACTGTCTCTCTCGGTTAGGGGTACTGTCTCTCTCGGGTAGGGGTACTGTCTCTCTCGGGTAGGGGTACTGCCTCTCTCGGGTAGGGGTACTGTCTCTCTCGGGTAAGGGTACTGTCTCTCTCGGGTAGGGTACTGTCTCTCTCGGGTAGGGGTACTGTCTCTCTTGGGTAGGGGTACTGTCTCTCTCGGGTAGGGGCACTGTCTATCTCGGGTAGGGGCACTGTCTCTCTCGGGTAGGTGTACTGTCTCTCTCGGGTAGGGGCACTGGCTCTCTCGGGTTGGTGTACTGTCTCTCTCGGGTAGGGGCACTTTCTCTCTCGGGCAGGGACACTTTCTCTCTCGGGTAGGGGCACTGTCTCTCTCGGGTTGGGGTACTGTCTCTCTCAGGTAGGGGTACTGTCTCTCTCGTGTTGGGGCATTGTCTCTCTCGGGTAGGGATACTGTCTCTCTCGGTTAGGGTTACTATCTCCCTCGGGTAGGGGTACTGTCTTTCTCGGGTAGGGGCATTTTCACTCTCGGGTAGGGGCACTGTCTCTCTTGGGTAGGGGTACTGTCTCTCTCGGGTAGGGGCACTGTCTCTCTCGGGTAGGGGTACTGTCTCTCTCGGGTAGGGGCACTGTCTCTCTCGGGTAAGGGTACTGTCTCTCTCGTGTAGGGTCACTGTCTCTCTCGGGTAGGGGCACTGTCTCTCTCGGGTAGGGGTACTGTCTCTCTCAGGTAGGGGCACTGACTCTCTTGGGTAGGGGCACTGTCTCTCTCGGGTAGAGGCACTGTCTCTCTCGGGTAGGGGTACTGTCTCTCTCGGGTAGGGGTACTGTATCTCTCGGGTAGGGTTACTGTCTCTCTCGGGTAAGGGTACTGTCTCTCTTGGGTAGGGGTACTGTCTCTCTTGGGTAGGGGTACTGTCTCTCTCGGTAAGGGGTACTGTCTCTCTCGGGTAGGGGTACTGTCTCTCTCGGGTAGGGGCACTGTCTATCTCGGGTTGGGGCACTGTCTCTCTCGGGTAAGGGTACTGTCTCTCTTGGGTAGGGGTACTGTCTCTCTTGGGTAGGGGTACTGTCTCTCTCGGGTAGGGCCACTGTCTCCCACTGGTCGGGGCACTGTCTCTCTCGGGTAGGGGTACCGTCTCTCTCGGGTAGGGGTACTGTCTCTCTCGGGTCGGGGCACTGTCTCTGTCGGGTAGGGGTACCGTCTCTCTCGGGTAGGGGTACTGTCTCTCTCGGGTCGGGGCACTGTCTCTGTCGGGTAGGGGTACCGTCTCTCTCGGGTAGGGGTACTGCCTCTCTCCGGTAGGGGCACTGTCTCTCTCGGGTAGGGGTACTGCCTCTCTCCGGTTGGGGTACTATCTCTCTCGGGTAGGGGCACTGTCTCTCTCGGGTATTGGTTTCTGTCTCTCTGTGCTGTAGCGGTAAAGCCTCTCCAGTAGGGATACTGTCCCGCTTGGCTGGCGGTATTGTCTCTCACGGGAAGAGGAACTGTTCCTCTGAGGTATGGGGTTCGTCTCGTTCTCGTGGCGATGCTACCTCTCTCAGGTAGGGGTACTGTATCTCTGTGGTAGGGTGTCTGTCTCTCTGAGGTAGGGGCACTGTCTCTCTGAGGTAGGGGCACTGTATCTCTGTGGTAGGGTGTCTGTCTCTCTGAGGTAGTGGCACTGTATCTCTGTGGTAGTGGAACTGTCTCTCTGTGGTAGGGGCACTGTATCTCTGTGGTAGTGGAACTGTCTCTCTGAGGTAGGAGCACTGTCTCTCTGTGGTAGAGGCACTGTCTCTCTCTGGTAGGGGCACTGTCTCTCTGTGGTAGGGTCACTGTCTCTCTGTGGTAGGGGCACTGTCCCTCTGTGGTAGGGACACTTTCTCTCTGTGGTAGGGGCACTGTCTCTCTGTGGTAGGGGCACTGTCCCTCTGTGGTAGGGGCACTTTCTCTCTGTGATTGGCACACTGTCTCTCTGTGTTTGGGACACTGTCTCTCTGTGGTAGGGGCACTGTCTCTCTGTGGTAGGGGCACTGTCTCTCTCGGTATGGGCACTGTCTCTCTCGGGTAAGGGTACTATCTCTCTCGGGTAGGGGCACTGTCTCTCTCGGGTAGGTGTTCTGTCTCTCTCGAGTAGGGGTACTGTTTCTCTCGGTAAGGGGTACTGTCTCTCTCGGGTAGGGGCACTTTCTCTCTCGGGTATGGGCACTGGCTCTCTCGGGTAGGGGCACTGTATCTGTTGGGTAGGGGTACTGTCTCTCTCGGGTAGGGGCACTGGCTCTCTCGGGTAGGGGCACTGTCTCTCTCGGGTAGGTGTTCTGTCTCTCTCGGGTAGGGGTACTGTCTCTCTCGGTAAGGGGTACTGTCTCTCTCGGGTAGGGGTACTGTCTCTCTCGGGTAGGGGCACTTTCTCTCTCGGGTATGGGCACTGGCTCTCTCGGGTAGGGGCACTGTATCTCTTGGGTAGGGGTACTGTCTCTCTCAGGTAGGGGCACTGGCTCTCTCGGGTAGGGGCACTGTATCTCTCGGGTAGGGGCACTGTATCTCTCGGGTAGGTGTACTGTCTCTCTCGGGTAAGGGTACAGTCTCTCTTGGGTAGGGGCACTGTCTCTCTCGGGTAGGTGTACTGTCTCTCTCGGGTAGGGGCACTGGCTCTCTCGGGTTGGTGTACTGTCTCTCTCGGGTAGGGGCACTTTCTCTCTCGGGCAGGGACACTTTCTCTCTCGGGTAGGGGCACTGTCTCTCTCGGGTTGGGGTACTGTCTCTCTCAGGTAGGGGTACTGTCTCTCTCGTGTTGGGGCATTGTCTCTCTCGGGTAGGGATACTGTCTCTCTCGGTTAGGGTTACTATCTCCCTCGGGTAGGGGTACTGTCTTTCTCGGGTAGGGGCATTTTCACTCTCGGGTAGGGGCACTGTCTCTCTCGGGTAGGGGTACTGTCTCTCTCGGGTAGGGGCACTGTCTCTCTCGGGTAGGGGTACTGTCTCTCTCGTGTAGGGGCATTGTCTCTTTCGGGTAGGGGTACTGTCTCTCTCGGTTAGGGTTACTATCTCCCTCGGGTAGGGGCATTGTCTCTTTTGGGTAGGGGTACTGTCTGTCTCGGTTAGGGTTACTATCTCCCTCGGGTAGGGGTACTGTCTCCCTCGGGTAGGGGTACTGTCTCTCTCGAGTAGAGTCACTGTCACTCTCGGATAGGGGCACTGTCTCTCTCGGGTAGGAGTACTGTCTCTCTCGGGTAGGGGTACTGTCTCTCACGGGTAGGGGTGCTGTCTCTCTCGGGTAGGGACACTGTCTCTCTCGGGTAGGGGCACTGTCTCTCTTGGGTAGGGGTAATGTCTCTCTCGGGTAGGGGTACTGTCTCTCTCGGGTAGATGTACAGTCTATCTCGGGTAGGGGCACTGTCTATCTCGGGTAGGGGCACTGTCTCTCTCGGGTAGGTGTTCTGTCTCTCTCGGGTAGGTGTTCTGTCTCTCTCGGTAAGGGGTACTGTCTCTCTCGGGTAGGGGTACTGTCTCTCTCGGGTAAGTGCACTTTCTCTCTCGGGTATGGGCACTGGCTCTCTCGGGTAGGGGCACTGTATCTCTTGGGTAGGGGTACTGTCTCTCTCAGGTAGGGGCACTGGCTCTCTCGGGTAGGGGCACTGTATCTCTCGGGTAGGGGCACTGTATCTCTCAGGTAGGGGTACTGTCTCTCTCGGGTAGGTGCACTGTCTCTCTTGGCTAGGGGTACTGTATCTCTTGGGTAGGGGTACTGTCTCTCTCAGGTAGGTGTACTGTCTCTCTCGGGTAGGGGCACTTTCTCTCTCGGGTAGGGGCACTGGCTCTCACGTGTAGGTGTACTGTCTCTCTCGGGTAGGGGCACTTTCTCTCTCGGGTAGGGACACTTTCTCTCTCGGGTAGGGGCACTGGCTGTCTCGGGTAGGGGTACTGTCTCTCTCGGTTAGGGGTACTGTCTCTCTCGGGTAGGGGTACTGTCTCTCTCGGGTAGGGGTACTGCCTCTCTCGGGTAGGGGTACTGTCTCTCTCGGGTAAGGGTACTGTCTCTCTCGGGTAGGGTACTGTCTCTCTCGGGTAGGGGTACTGTCTCTCTTGGGTAGGGGTACTGTCTCTCTCGGGTAGGGGCACTGTCTATCTCGGGTAGGGGCACTGTCTCTCTCGGGTAGGTGTACTGTCTCTCTCGGTAAGGGGTACTGTCTCTCTCGGGTAGGGGTACTGTCTCTCTCGGGTAAGTGCACTTTCTCTCTCGGGTATGGGCACTGGCTCTCTCGGGTAGGGGCACTGTATCTCTTGGGTAGGGGTATTGTCTCTCTCAGGTAGGGGCACTGGCTCTCTCGGGTAGGGGCACTGTATCTTTCAGGTAGGGGCACTGTATCTCTCAGGTAGGGGTACTGTCTCTCTCGGGTAGGTGCACTGTCTCTCTTGGGTAGGGGTACTGTCTCTCTCGGGTAGCGGTACTGTCTCTTTCGGGTAGGGGTACTGACTCTCTCGGGTAAGGGTACAGTCTCTCTTGGGTAGGGGTACTGACTCTCTCGGGTAGGGGTACTGTCTCTCTCGGGTAAGGGTACAGTCTTTCTTGGGTCGGGGCACTGTCTCTCTCAGGTAGGTGTACTGTCTCTCTCGGGTAGGGGCACTTTCTCTCTCGGGTAGAGGCACAGGCTCTCACGTGTAGGTGTACTGTCTCTCTCGGGTAGGGGCACTTTCTCTCTCGGGTAGGGACACTTTCTCTCTCGGGTAGGGGCACTGGCTGTCTCGGGTAGGGGTACTGTCTCTCTCGGTTAGGGGTACTGTCTCTCTCGGGTAGGGGCACTGGCTCTCTCGGGTAGGGGCACTGTATCTCTCGGGTAGGGGCACTGTATCTCTCAGGTAGGGGTACTGTCTCTCTCGGGTAGGTGCACTGTCTCTCTTGGGTAGGGGTACTGTATCTCTTGGGTAGGGGTACTGTCTCTCTCAGGTAGGAGCACTGGCTCTCTCGGGTAGGGGCACTGTATCTCTCAGGTAGGGGCACTGTATCTCTCAGGTAGGGGTACTGTCTCTCTCGGGTAGGTGCACTGTCTCTCTTGGGTAGGGGTACTGTCTCTCTCGGGTAGCGGTACTGTCTCTTTCGGGTAGGGGTACTTTCTCTCTCGGGTAAGGGTACAGTCTCTCTTGGGTAGGGGTACTGACTCTCTCGGGTAGGGGTACTGTCTCTCTCGGGTAAGGGTACAGTCTTTCTTGGGTCGGGGCACTGTCTCTCTCAGGTAGGTGTACTGTCTCTCTCGGGTAGGGGCACTTTCTCTCTCGGGTAGGGGCACTGGCACTCACGTGTAGGTGTACTGTCTCTCTCGGGTAGGGGCACTTTCTCTCTCGGGTAGGGACACTTTCTCTCTCGGGTAGGGGCACTGGCTGTCTCGGGTAGGGGTACTGTCTCTCTCGGTTAGGGGTACTGTCTCTCTCGGGTAGGGGTACTGTCTCTCTCGGGTAGGGGTACTGCCTCTCTCGGGTAGGGGTACTGTCTCTCTCGGGTAAGGGTACTGTCTCTCTCGGGTAGGGTACTGTCTCTCTCAGGTAGGGGTACTGTCTCTCTTGGGTAGTGGTACTGTCTCTCTCGGGTAGGGGCACTGTCTATCTCGGGTAGGGGCACTGTCTCTCTCGGGTAGGTGTACTGTCTCTCTCGGTAAGGTGTACTGTCTCTCTCGGGTAGGGGTACTGTCTCTCTCGGGTAAGTGCACTTTCTCTCTCGGGTATGGGCACTGGCTCTCTCGGGTAGGGGCACTGTATCTCTTGGGTAGGGGTACTGTCTCTCTCAGGTAGGGGCACTGGCTCTCTCGGGTAGGGGCACTGTATCTCTCAGGTAGGGGCACTGTATCTCTCAGGTAGGGGTACTGTCTCTCTCGGGTAGGTGCACTGTCTCTCTTGGGTAGGGGTACTGTCTCTCTCGGGTAGCGGTACTGTCTCTTTCGGGTAGGGGTACTTTCTCTCTCGGGTAAGGGTACAGTCTCTCTTGGGTAGGGGTACAGACTCTCTAAAGGTAGGGGTACTGTCTCTCTCGGGTAAGGGTACAGTCTTTCTTGGGTCGGGGCACTGTCTCTCTCAGGTAGGTGTACTGTCTCTCTCGGGTAGGGGCACTTTCTCTCTCGGGTAGAGGCACTGGCTCTCACGTGTAGGTGTACTGTCTCTCTCGGGTAGGGGCACTTTCTCTCTCGGGTAGGGACACTTTCTCTCTCGGGTAGGGGCACTGGCTGTCTCGGGTAGGGGTACTGTCTCTCTCGGTTAGGGGTACTGTCTCTCTCGGGTAGGGGTACTGTCTCTCTCGGGTAGGGGTACTGTCTCTCTCGGGTAGGGTACTGTCTTTCTCGGGAAGGGGTACTGTCTCTCTTGGGTAGGGGTACTGTCTCTCTCGGGTAGGGGTACTGTCTCTCTCGGGTAAGGGTACTGTCTCTCTCGGGTAGGGGTACTGTCTCTCTCATGTAGGGATACTGTCTCTCTCGGGTAGGGGTACTGTCTCTCTCGGGCTGGGGTACTGTCTCATTCGGGTAGGTGTACTTTCTCTCTCGTGTAGGGGCACTGTCTCTCTCGGGTCGAGGCACTTTCTCTCTCGGGTAGATGTACTGTCTCTCTCGGGTAGGTGTACTGTCTCTCTCGTGTTGGGGCACTGTCTCTCTCGGGTAGGGGCACTGTCTCTCTCGGGTACAGGTACTGTCTCTCTCGGGTAGGGGTACTGTCTCTCTCGGGTATGTGTACTGTCTCTCTCGTGTTGGGGCACTGTCTCTCTCGGGTAGGGGCACTGTCTCTCTCGGGTAGGGGCACTGTCTCTCTCGGGTAGGGTCACTGTCTCTCTCGGGTAGGGGTAATGTCTCTCTCGGGTAGGGGTACTGTCTCTCTCGGGTAGGGGTACTGTCTCTCTCGGGTAGGGGCACTGTCTCTCTCGGGTAGGGGTACTGTCTCTCTCGGGTAGGGGTTCTCTCTCTCTTGGGTAGGGGTACTGTCTCTCTCGGGTAATGGTACTGTCTCTCTTGGGTAGGGGTACTGTCTCTCTCGGGTAGGGGCACTGTCTCTCTCGGGTAGGGCTACTGTCTCTCTCGGGTAGGGGTACTGTCTCTCTCGGGTTGGGGTACTGTCTCTGTCAGGTAGGGGTACTGTCTCTCTCGGGTAGGGGCACTGTCTCGCTCAGGTAGGGGCACTGTCTCTCTCGGGTAGGGGTACTGTCTCTCTCAGGTAGGGGCACTGACTCTCTCGGGTAGGGGCACTGTCTCTCTCGGGTAGAGGCACTGTCTCTTTCGGGTAGGGGTACTGTCTCTCTCGGGTAGGGGTACTGTATCTCTCGGGTAGGGTTACTGTCTCTCTCGGGTAGGGGCACTGTCTCTCTCGGGTAAGGGTACTGTCTCTCTCGGGTAGGGGCACTGTCTCTCTCGGGTCGGGGCACTGTCTCTCTCGGGTAAGGGTACTGTCTCTCTCGTGTAGGGTCACTGTCTCTCTCGGGTAGGGGCGCTGTCTCTCTCGGGTAGGGCACTGTCTCTCTCGGGTAGGGGCACTTTCTCTCTCTCTGGTAGGGGTACTGTCTCTCTCGGGTAGGGGCACTGTCTCTCTTGGGTAGGGGTACTGTCTCTCTCGGGTAGGGTTACTGTCTGTCTCGGGTAGGGGCACTGTCTCTCTCGTGTATGGGTACTGTCTCTCTCGGGTAGGGTTACTGTCTCTCTTGGGTAAGGGTACTGTCTCTCTCAGGTAGGGGCACTGTCTCTCTCGGGTAGGGGCACTTTCTCTCTCGGGTAGGGGCACTGGCTCTCTCGGGTTGGTGTACTGTCTCTCTCGGGTAGGGGCACTTTCTCTCTCGGGTAGGGACACTTTCTCTCTCGGGTAGGGGCACTGTCTCTCTCGGGTAGGGGTACTGTCTCTCTCAGGTAGGGGTACTGTCTCTCTCGTGTAGGGGCATTGTCTCTCTCGGGTAGGGATACTGTCTATCTCGGTTAGGGTTACTATCTCCCTCGGGTAGGGGTACTGTCTCTCTCGGGTAGGGGCATTTTCTCTCTCGGGTAGGGGCACTGTCTCTCTCGGGTAGGGGTACTGTCTCTCTCGGGTAGGGGCACTGTCTCTCTCGGGTAGGGGTACTGTCTCTCTCGTGTAGGGGCATTGTCTCTTTCGGGTCGGGGTACTGTCTCTCTCGGTTAGGGTTACTATCTCCCTCGGGTAGGGGCACTGTCTCTCTCGGGTAGGGGTACTGTCTCTCTCGGTTAGATTGCTATCTCCCTCGGGTAGGGGCACTGTCTCTCTCGGGTAGGGGTACTGTCTCTCTCGTGTAGGGGCATTGTCTCTTTCGGGTAGGGGTACTGTCTCTCTCGGTTAGGGTTACTATCTCCCTCGGGTAGGGGTACTGTCTCCCTCGGGTAGGGGTACTGTCTCTCTCGAGTAGAGTCACTGTCTCTCTCGGGTAGGTGTACTGTCTCTCTCGGGTAGGGGTACTGTCTCTCACGGGTAGGGGTGCTGTCTCTCTCGGGTAGGGACACTGTCTCTCTCGGGTAGGGGTACTGTCTCTCTCGGGTAGGGGCACTGTATCTCTCGGGTAGGGGCACTGTATCTCTCAGGTAGGGGTACTGTCTCTCTCGGGTAGGTGCACTGTCTCTCTTGGGTAGGGGTACTGCATCTCTTGGGTAGGGGTACTGTCTCTCTCAGGTAGGGGCACTGGCTCTCTCGGGTAGGGATACTGTATCTCTCGGGTAGGGGCACTGTATCTCTCATGTAGGGGTACTGTCTCTCTCGGGTAGGTGCACTGTCTCTCTTGGGTAGGGGTACTGTCTCTCTCGGGTAGCGGTACTGTCTCTTTCGGGTAGGGGTACTTTCTCTCTCGGGTAAGGGTACAGTCTCTCTTGGGTAGGGGTACTGACTCTCTCGGGTAGGGGTACTGTCTCTCTCGGTTAAGGGTACAATCTTTCTGGGGTCGGGGCACTGTCTCTCTCAGGTAGGTGTACTGTCTCTCTCGGGTAGGGGCACTTTCTCTCTCGGGTAGGGGCACTGGCTCTCTCGTGTAGGTGTACTGTCTCTCTCGGGTAGGGGCACTTTCTCTCTCGGGTAGGGACACTTTCTCTCTCGGGTAGGGGCACTGGCTGTCTCGGGTAGGGGTACTGTCTCTCTCGGTTAGGGGTACTGTCTCTCTCGGGTAGGGGTACTGTCTCTCTCGGGTAGGGGTACTGCCTCTCTCGGGTAGGGGTACTGTCTCTCTCGGGTAAGGGTACTGTCTCTCTCGGGTAGGGTACTGTCTCTCTCGGGTAGGGATACTGTCTCTCTCGGGTAGGGGTACTGTCTCTCTCGGGCAGGGGTACTGTCTCATTCGGGTAGGTGTACTTTCTCTCTCGTGTAGGGGCACTGTCTCTCTTGGGTCGAGGCACTTTCTCTCTCGGGTAGGTGTACTGTCTCTCTCAGGTAGGGGCACTGTCTCTCTCGGGTACGGGTACTGTCTCTCTCGGGTAGGGGTACTGTCTCTCTCGGGTAGGTGTACTGTCTCTCTCGTGTTGGGGCACTGTCTCTCTCGGGTAGGGGCACTGTCTCTCTCGGGTAGGGGCACTGTCTCTCTCGGGTTGGGGTACTGTCTCTCTCGGGTAGGGGTACTGTCTCTCTCGGGTAGGGGTACTGTCTCTCTCGGGTAGGGGCACTGTCTCTCTCGGGTAGGGGCACTGTCTCTCTCGGGTAGGGGCACTGTCTCTCTCGGGTAGGGGTACTCTCTCTCTTGGGTAGGGGTACTGTCTCTCTCGGGTAATGGTACTGTCTCTCTTGGGTAGGGGTACTGTCTCTCTCGGGTAGGGGCACTGTCTCTCTCGGGTAGGGGTACTGTCTCTCTCGGGTAGGGGCACTGTCTCTCTCGGGTAAGGGTACTGTCTCTCTCGTGTAGGGTCACTGTCTCTCTCGGGTAGGGGCACTGTCTCTCTCGGGTAGGGGTACTGTCTCTCTCAGGTAGGGGCACTGACTCTCTCGGGTAGGGGCACTGTCTCTCTCGGGTAGAGGCACTGTCTCTCTCGGGTAGGGGTACTGTCTCTCTCGGGTAGGGGTACTGTATCTCTCGGGTAGGGTTACTGTCTCTCTCGGGTAGGGGCACTGTCTCTCTCGGGTAAGGGTACTGTCTCTCTCGGGTAGGGGCACTGTCTCTCTCGGGTAAGGGTACTGTCTCTCTCGTGTAGGGTCACTGTCTCTCTCGGGTAGGGGCACTGTCTCTCTCGGGTAGGGCACTGTCTCTCTCGGGTAGGGGCACTGTCTCTCTCTCTGGTAGGGGTACTGTCTCTCTTGGGTAGGGGCACTGTCTCTCTTGGGTAGGGGTACTGTCTCTCTCGGGTAGGGGTACTGTCTCTCTCGGGTAGGGTTACTGTCTGTCTCGGGTAGGGGCACTGTCTCCCTCGTGTATGGGTACTGTCTCTCTCGGGTAGGGTTACTGTCTCTCTTGGGTAAGGGTACTGTCTCTCTCGGGTAGGGGCACTGTCTCTCTCGGGTAGGGCCACTGTCTCCCTCTGGTCGGGGCACTGTCTCTCTCGGGTAGGGGTACCGTCTCTCTCGGGTAGGGGTACTGTCTCTCTCGGGTCGGGGCACTGTCTCTCTCGGGTAGGGGCACCGTCTCTCTCGGGTAGGGGTACTGTCTCTCTCGGGTAGGGGCACTGTCTCTCTCGGGTTGGGGTACTGTCTCTCTCGGGTAGGGGTACTGTCTCTCTCGGGTTGGGGTACTGTCTCTCTCGGGTAGGGGTACCGTCTCTCTCGGGTATTGGTTTCTGTCTCTCTGTGCTGTAGCGGTAAAGCCTCTCCAGTAGGGATACTGTCCCGCTTGGCTGGCGGTATTGTCTCTCACGGGAAGAGGAACTGTTCCTCTGAGGTATGGGCTTCGTCTCGTTCTCGTAGCGATGCTACCTCTCTCAGGTAGGGGTACTGTCTCTCTGAGGTAGGGGCACTGTATCTCTGTGGTAGGGTGTCTGTCTCTCTGAGGTAGGGGCACTGTCTCTCTGAGGTAGGGGCACTGTATCTCTGTGGTAGGGTGTCTGTCTCTCTGTGGTAGGGCCACTGTCTCTCTGTGGTAGGGGCACTGTCTCTCTGAGGTAGGGGCACTGTCTCTCTGTGGTAGGGGCACTGTCTCTCTGAGGTAGGGGCACTGTCTCTCTCTGGTAGGAGCACTGTCTCTCTGTGGTAGGGGCACTGTCTCTCTGTGGTAGGAGCACTGTATCTCTGTGGTAGGGGTACTGTCTCTCTGTGGTAGGGGCACTGTCTCTCTATGGCAGGGCACTGTCTCTCTGTGGTAGGAGCACTGTATCTCTGTGGTAGGAGCACAGTATCTCTGTGGTAGGAGCACTGTATCTCTGTGGTAGGAGCACTGTATATCTGTGGTAGGAGCACTGTATCTCTGTGGTAGGGGCACTGTCTCTCTATGGCAGGGTACTGTCTCTCTGTGGTAGGAGCACTGTATCTCTGTGCTAGGGGCACTGTCTCTCTATGGCAGGGTACTGTCTCTCTGTAGTAGGGGCACTGTCTCTCTGTGGTAGGGGCACTGTCTCTCTGTGGTAGGAGCACTGTATCTCTGTGGTAGGGGCACTGTCTCTCTGTGTTAGGGGCACTGTCTCTCTGTGGTAGGGGCACTGTCTCTCTGTGGTAGGAGCACTGTATCTCTGTGGTAGGGGCACTGTCTCTCTGTGTTAGGGGCACTGTCTCTCTGTGGTAGGGGCACTGTCTCTCTGTGGTAGTGGCACTTTCTCTCTGTGGCAGGGCACTGTACCTCTGTGGTAGGGGCACTGTCTCTCTGTGTTAGGGGCACTGTCTCTCTGTGGTAGGAGCACTGTATCTCTGTGGTAGGGGCACTGTCTCTCTGTGTTAGGGGCACTGTCTCTCTGTGGTAGGGGCACTGTCTCTCTGTGGTAGTGGCACTTTCTCTCTGTGGCAGGGCACTGTATCTCTGTGGTAGGGGCACTGTCTCTCTGTGGCAGGGCACTGTATCTCTGTAGCAGGGCACTGTATCTCTGTGGTAGGAGCACTGTATCTCTGTGTTAGGGGCACTGTCTCTCTGTGGTAGGGGCACTGTCTCTCTGTGGTAGTGGCACTTTCTCTCTGTGGCAGGGCACTGTCTCTCTGTGGTCGGGGCACTGTCTCTCTGTGATTGGGGCACTGTCTCTCTGCGGTAGGGGCACTGTGTCTCTGTGGTAGGGGCACTGTCTCTCTGTGGTAGGGGCACTGTCTCTCTGTGATTGGGGCACTGTCTCTCTGTGGTAGGGGCACTGTCTCTCTGTGGTAGGGGCATTGTCTCTCTCTGGTAGGGGCATTGTCTCTCTGTGGTAGGGGCACTGTCTCTCTGTGGTAGTGGCACTGTCTCTCTGTGGTAGGGGCATTGTCTCTCTGTGGTAGGGGCACTGTCTCTCTCGGGTAGGGGTACTCTCTCTCTTGGGTAGGGGTACTGTCTCTCTCGGGTAATGGTACTGTCTCTCTTGGGTAGGGGTACTGTCTCTCTCGGGTAGGGGCACTGTCTCTCTCAGGTAGGGGTACTGTCTCTCTCGGGTAGGGGTACTGTCTCTCTCGGGTTGGGGTACTGTCTCTCTCGGGTAGGGGTACTGTCTCTCTCGGGTAGGGGCACTGTCTCGCTCAGGTAGGGGCACTGTCTCTCTTGGGTAGGGGTACTGTCTCTCTCAGGTAGGGGCACTGACTCTCTCGGGTAGGGGCACTGTCTCTCTCGGGTAGAGGCACTGTCTTTCTCGGGTAGGGGTACTGTCTCTCTCGGGTAGGGGTACTGTATCTCTCGGGTAGGGTTACTGTCTCTCTCGGGTAGGGGCACTGTCTCTCTCGGGTAAGGGTACTGTCTCTCTCGGGTAGGGGCACTGTCTCTCTCGGGTAGAGGCACTGTCTCTCTCGGGTAGGGGTACTGTCTCTCTCGGGTAGGGGTACTGTATCTCTCGGGTAGGGTTACTGTCTCTCTCGGGTAGGGGCACTGTCTCTCTCGGGTAAGGGTACTGTCTCTCTCGGGTAGGGGCACTGTCTCTCTCGGGTAAGGGTACTGTCTCTCTCGTGTAGGGTCACTGTCTCTCTCGGGTAGGGGCACTGTCTCTCTCGGGTAGGGCACTGTCTCTCTCGGGTAGGGGCACTGTCTCTCTCTCTGGTAGGGGTAATGTCTCTCTCGGGTAGGGGCACTGTCTCTCTTGGGTAGGGGTACTGTCTCTCTCGGGTAGGGGTACTGTCTCTCTCGGGTAGGGTTACTCTCTGTCTCGGGTAGGGGCACTGTCTCCCTCGTGTATGGGTACTGTCTCTCTCGGGTAGGGTTACTGTCTCTCTTGGGTAAGGGTACTGTCTCTCTCGGGTAGGGGCACTGTCTCTCTCGGGTAGGGCCACTGTCTCCCTCTGGTCGGGGCACTGTCTCTCTCGGGTAGGGGTACCGTCTCTCTCGGGTAGGGGTACTGTCTCTCTCAGGTAGGGTCACTGTCTCTCTCGGGTCGGGGCACTGTCTCTCTCGGGTAGGGGCACCGTCTCTCTCGGGTAGGGGTACTGTCTCTCTCGGGTAGGGGCACTGTCTCTCTCGGGTTGGGGTACTATCTCTCTCGGGTAGGGGTACCGTCTCTCTCGGGTATTGGTTTCTGTCTCTCTGTGCTGTAGCGGTAAAGCCTCTCCAGTAGGGATACTGTCCCGCTTGGCTGGCGGTATTGTCTCTCACGGGAAGAGGAACTGTTCCTCTGAGTTATGGGCTTCGTCTCGTTCTCGTAGCGATGCTACCTCTCTCAGGTAGGGGTACTGTCTCTCTGAGGTAGGGGCACTGTATCTCTGTGGTAGGGTGTCTGTCTCTCTGAGGTAGGGGCACTGTCTCTCTGAGGTAGGGGCACTGTATCTCTGTGGTAGGGTGTCTGTCTCTCTGTGGTAGGGCCACTGTCTCTCTGTGGTAGGGGCACTGTCTCTCTGAGGTAGGGGCACTGTCTCTCTGTGGTAGGGGCACTGTCTCTCTGAGGTAGGGGCACTGTCTCTCTCTGGTAGGAGCACTGTCTCTCTGTGGTAGGGGCACTGTCTCTCTGTGGTAGGAGCACTGTATCTCTGTGGTAGGGGTACTGTCTCTCTGTGGTAGGGGCACTGTCTCTCTATGGCAGGGCACTGTCTCTCTGTGGTAGGAGCACTGTATCTCTGTGGTAGGAGCACTGTATCTCTGTGGTAGGAGCACTGTATCTCTGTGGTAGGAGCACTGTATCTCTGTGGTAGGAGCACTGTATCTCTGTGGTAGGAGCACTGTATCTCTGTGGTAGGGGCACTGTCTCTCTATGGCAGGGTACTGTCTCTCTGTGGTAGGAGCACTGTATCTCTGTGGTAGTGGAAATGTTTCTCTGAGGTAGGGGCACTGTATCTCTGTGGTAGGGGCACTGTATCTCTGTGGTAGGGGCACTGTCTCTCTGTGGTAGGGGCACTGTCTCTCTGTGTTAGGGGCACTGTCTCTCTGTGGTAGGAGCACTGTATCTCTGTGGTAGGGGCACTGTCTCTCTGTGGTAGGGGCACTGTCTCTCTGTGGTCGGGGCACTGTCTCTCTGTGGTAGGGGCACTGTCTCTCTGTGGTAGGAGCACTGTATCTCTGTGGTAGGGGCACTGTCTCTCTGTGTTAGGGGCACTGTCTCTCTGTGGTAGGGGCACTGTCTCTCTGTGGTAGTGGCACTTTCTCTCTGTGGCAGGGCACTGTATCTCTGTGGTAGGGGCACTGTCTCTCTGTGGTAGGGGCACTGTCTCTCTGTGGTAGGGGCACTGTCTCTCTGTGGTAGGAGCACTGTCTCTCTGTGGTAGGGGCACTGTCTCTCTGTGGTAGGGGCACTGTCTCTCTGTGTTAGGGGCACTGTCTCTCTGTGGTAGGGGCACTGTCTCTCTGTGGTAGTGGCACTTTCTCTCTGTGGCAGGGCACTGTATCTCTGTGGTAGGGGCACTGTCTCTCTGTGGCAGGGCACTGTATCTCTGTGGCAGGGCACTGTATCTCTGTGGTAGGAGCACTGTATCTCTGTGTTAGGGGCACTGTCTCTCTGTGGTAGGGGCACTGTCTCTCTGTGGTAGTGGCACTTTCTGTCTGTGGCAGGGCACTGTCTCTCTGTGGTAGTGGCACTGTCTCTCTGGTGGGGGCACTGTCTCTCTGGGATTGGGGCACTGTCTCTCTGCGGTAGGGGCAGTGTCTCTCTGTCGTAGGGGCACTGTCTCTCTGTTGGGGGCACTGTCTCTCTGTGGTAGGGGCACTGTCTCTCTGTGGTAGGGGCACTGTCTCTCTGGGATTGGGGCGATGTCTCTCTGTGGTAGGGGCACTGTCTCTCTCTGGTAGGGGCATTGTCTCTCTGTGGTAGGGGCACTGTCTCTCTGTGGTAGTGGCACTGTCTCTCTGTGGTAGGGGCATTGTCTCTCTGTGGTAGTGGCACTGTCTCTCTGTGGTAGGGGCAATGTCTCTCTGTGGTAGGGGCACTGTCCCTCTGTGGTAGGGGCACTGTCTCTCTGTGGTAGGGGCACTGTCTCTCTGTGGTAGGGGCACTGTCTCTCGGTGGTAGGGGTACTGTCTCTCTTGGGTAGGGGCACTGTCTCTCTGTGGTAGGGGCACTGTCTCTCTGTGGTAGGGGCACTGTCTCTCTGTGGTAGGGGCACTGTCTCTCTGTGGTAGGGGCACTGTCTCTCTGTGGTTGGGGCACTGTCTCTCTGTAGTAGTGGCACTTTCTCTCCGTGGTAAGGGCACTGTCTCTCTGTGGTGGGGCACTGTCTCTCTGTGGTGGGGGCACTGTCTCTCTGTGGTGAGGGCACTGTCTCTCTCGGGTAGGGGTACTGTCTCTCTCGGGTAGGGGTACTGTCTCTCTCGGGTAGGGGTACTGTCTCTCTCGGGTAGGGGCACTGTCTCTCTCGGGTAGGGGCACTGTCTCTCTCGGGTAGGGGTACTCTCTCTCTTGGGTAGGGGTACTGTCTCTCTCGGGTAATGGTACTGTCTCTCTTGGGTAGGGGTACTGTCTCTCTCGGGTAGGGGCACTGTCTCTCTCTGGTAGGGGTACTGTCTCTCTCGGGTAGGGGTACTGTCTCTCTCGGGTTGGGGTACTGTCTCTCTCGGGTAGGGGTACTGTCTCTCTCGAGTAGGGGCACTGTCTCGCTCAGGTAGGGGCACTGTCTCTCTCGGGTAGGGGTACTGTCTCTCTCAGGTAGGGGCACTGACTCTCTCGGGTAGGGGCACTGTCTCTCTCGGGTAGAGGCACTGTCTCTCTCGGGTAGGGGTACTGTCTCTCTCGGGTAGGGGTACTGTATCTCTCGGGTAGGGTTACTGTCTCTCTCGGGTAGGGGCACTGTCTCTCTCGGGTAAGGGTACTGTCTCTCTCGGGTAGGGGCACTGTCTCTCTCGGGTAGAGGCACTGTCTCTCTCGGGTAGGGGCACTGTCTCTCTCGGGTAACGGTACTGTCTCTCTCGTGTAGGGTCACTGTCTCTCTCGGGTAGGGGCACTGTCTCTCTCGGGTAGGGGCACTGTCTCTCTCTCTGGTAGGGGTACTGTCTCTCTCGGGTAGGGGCACTGTCTCTCTTGGGTAGGGGTACTGTCTCTCTCAGGTAGGGGTACTGTCTCTCTCGGGTAGGGTTACTGTCTGTCTCGGGTAGGGGCACTGTCTCTCTCGTGTATGGGTACTTTCTCTCTCGGGTAGGGTTACTGTCTCTCTTGGGTAAGGGTACTGTCTCTCTCGGGTAGGGGCACTGTCTCTCTCGGGTAGGGCCACTGTCTCCCTCTGGTCGGGGCACTGTCTCTCTCGGGTAGGGGTACCGTCTCTCTCGGGTAGGGGTACTGTCTCTCTCGGGTCGGGGCACTGTCTCTCTCGGGTAGGGGCACCGTCTCTCTCGGGTAGGGGTACTGTCTCTCTCGGGTAGGGTTACTGTCTCTCTCGGGTATTGGTTTCTGTCTCTCTGTGCTGTAGCGGTAAAGCCTCTCCAGTAGGGATACTGTCCCGCTTGGCTGGCGGTATTGTCTCTCACGGGAAGAGGAACTGTTCCTCTGAGGTATGGGCTTCGTCTCGTTCTCGTAGCGATGCTACCTCTCTCAGGTAGGGGTACTGTCTCTCTGAGGTAGGGGCACTGTATCTCTGTGGTAGGGTGTCTGTCTCTCTGAGGTAGGGGCACTGTCTCTCTGAGGTAGGGGCACTGTATCTCTGTGGTAGGGTGTCTGTCTCTCTGTGGTAGGGCCACTGTCTCTCTGTGGTAGGGGCACTGTCTCTCTGAGGTAGGGGCACTGTCTCTCTCTGGTCGGATCACTGTCTCTCTGTGGTAGGGGCACTGTCTCTCTGTGGTAGGAGCACTGTATCTCTGTGGTAGGGGTACTGTCTCTCTGTGGTAGGGGCACTGTCTCTCTATGGCAGGGCACTGTCTCTCTGTGGTAGGAGCACTGTATCTCTGTGGTAGGAGCACTGTATCTCTGTGGTAGGGGCACTGTATCTCTGTGGTAGGAGCACTGTATCTCTGTGGTAGGAGCACTGTATCTCTGTGGTAGGAGCACTGTCTCTCTGTGGTAGGGGCACTGTCTCTCTGTGGTAGGAGCACTGTCTCTCTGTGGTAGGGGCACTGTCTCTCTGTGGTAGGGGCACTGTCTCTCTGTGGTAGGGGCACTGTCTCTCTGTGGTAGGGGCACTGTCTCTCTGTGGTAGGGGCACTGTCTCTCTGTGGTAGGGGCACTGTCTCTCTGTGGTAGGGCACTGTCTCTCTGTGGTAGGGGCACTGTCTCTCTGTGGTAGGGGCACTGTCTCTCTGTGGTAGGGGCACTGTCTCTCTGTGGTAGGGCACTGTCTCTCTGTGGTAGGGGCACTGTCTCTCTGTGGTAGGGGCACTGTCTCTCTGTGGTCGGGGCACTGTCTCTCTGTGGTAGGGGCACTGTCTCTCTGTTGTAGGGGCACTGTCTCTCTGTGGTAGGGGCACTGTCTCTCTGTGGTAGGGGCACTGTCTCTCTGTGGTAGGGGCACTGTCTCTCTGTGGTAGGGGCACTGTCTCTCTGTGGTAGGGGCACTGTCTCTCTGTGGTAGGGGCACTGTCTCTCTGTGGTAGGGGCACTGTCTCTCGGTGGTAGGGGCACTGTCTCTCTCTGGTAGGGGCATTGTCTCTCTGTGGTAGGGGCACTGTCTCTCTGTGGTAGGGGCACTGTCCCTCTGTGGTAGGGGCACTGTCTCTCTGTGGTCGGGGCACTGTCTCTCTGTTATCGGGGCACTGTCTCTCTTGGGTAGGGGCACTGTCTCTCTGTGGTAGGGGCACTGTCTCTCTGTGGTAGGGGCACTGTCTCTCTGTCGTAGGGGCACTGTCTCTCTGTGGTAGGGGCACTGTCCCTCTGTGGTAGGGGCACTGTCTCTCTGTGGTAGGGGCACTGTCTCTCTGTGGTAGGGGCACTGTCTCTCTGTGGTAGGGGCACTGTCTCTCTGTAGTAGTGGCACTTTCTCTCCGTGGTAAGGGCACTGTCTCTCTGTGGTAGGGGCACTGTCTCTCTGTGGTGGGGGCACTGTCTCTCTGTGGTGAGGGCACTGTCTCTCTGTGGTGGGGGCACTGTCTCTCTGTGGTGGGGGCACTGTCTCTCTGTGGTGGGGGCACTGTCTCTCTGTGGTAGGGGCACTGTCTCTCTGTGGTAGGGGCACTGTCTCTCTGTGGTAGGGGCACTGTCTCTCTGTCGTAGGGGCACTGTCTCTCTGTGGTAGGGGCACTGTCCCTCTGTGGTAGGGGCACTGTCTCTCTGTGGTAGGGGCACTGTCTCTCTCTGGTAGGGGTACTGTCTCTCTCGGGTAGGGGTACTGTCTCTCTCGGGTTGGGGTACTGTCTCTCTCGGGTAGGGGTACTGTCTCTCTCGAGTAGGGGCACTGTCTCGCTCAGGTAGGGGCACTGTCTCTCTCGGGTAGGGGTACTGTCTCTCTCAGGTAGGGGCACTGACTCTCTCGGGTAGGGGCACTGTCTCTCTCGGGTAGAGGCACTGTCTCTCTCGGGTAGGGGTACTGTCTCTCTCGGGTAGGGGTACTGTATCTCTCGGGTAGGGTTACTGTCTCTCTCGGGTAGGGGCACTGTCTCTCTCGGGTAAGGGTACTGTCTCTCTCGGGTAGGGGCACTGTCTCTCTCGGGTAGAGGCACTGTCTCTCTCGGGTAGGGGCACTGTCTCTCTCGGGTAACGGTACTGTCTCTCTCGTGTAGGGTCACTGTCTCTCTCGGGTAGGGGCACTGTCTCTCTCGGGTAGGGGCACTGTCTCTCTCTCTGGTAGGGGTACTGTCTCTCTCGGGTAGGGGCACTGTCTCTCTTGGGTAGGGGTACTGTCTCTCTCAGGTAGGGGTACTGTCTCTCTCGGGTAGGGTTACTGTCTGTCTCGGGTAGGGGCACTGTCTCTCTCGTGTATGGGTACTTTCTCTCTCGGGTAGGGTTACTGTCTCTCTTGGGTAAGGGTACTGTCTCTCTCGGGTAGGGGCACTGTCTCTCTCGGGTAGGGTCACTGTCTCCCTCTGGTCGGGGCACTGTCTCTCTCGGGTAGGGGTACCGTCTCTCTCGGGTAGGGGTACTGTCTCTCTCGGGTCGGGGCACTGTCTCTCTCGGGTAGGGGCACCGTCTCTCTCGGGTAGGGGTACTGTCTCTCTCGGGTAGGGTTACTGTCTCTCTCGGGTATTGGTTTCTGTCTCTCTGTGCTGTAGCGGTAAAGCCTCTCCAGTAGGGATACTGTCCCGCTTGGCTGGCGGTATTGTCTCTCACGGGAAGAGGAACTGTTCCTCTGAGGTATGGGCTTCGTCTCGTTCTCGTAGCGATGCTACCTCTCTCAGGTAGGGGTACTGTCTCTCTGAGGTAGGGGCACTGTATCTCTGTGGTAGGGTGTCTGTCTCTCTGAGGTAGGGGCACTGTCTCTCTGAGGTAGGGGCACTGTATCTCTGTGGTAGGGTGTCTGTCTCTCTGTGGTAGGGCCACTGTCTCTCTGTGGTAGGGGCACTGTCTCTCTGAGGTAGGGGCACTGTCTCTCTCTGGTCGGATCACTGTCTCTCTGTGGTAGGGGCACTGTCTCTCTGTGGTAGGGGCACTGTCTCTCTGTGGTAGGGGCACTGTCTCTCTGTGGTAGGGGCACTGTCTCTCTGTGGTAGGGCACTGTCTCTCTGTGGTAGGGGCACTGTCTCTCTGTGGTAGGGGCACTGTCTCTCTGTGGTAGGGGCACTGTCTCTCTGTGGTAGGGGCACTGTCTCTCTGTGGTAGGGCACTGTCTCTCTGTGGTAGGAGCACTGTCTCTCTGTGGTAGGGGCACTGTCTCTCTGTGGTAGGGGCACTGTCTCTCTGTGGTAGGGGCACTGTCTCTCTGTGGTAGGGGCACTGTCTCTCTGTGGTAGGGGCACTGTCTCTCTGTGGTAGGGGCACTGTCTCTCTGTGGTAGGGGCACTGTCTCTCTGTGGTAGGGGCACTGTCTCTCTGTGGTAGGGGCACTGTCTCTCTGTGGTAGGGGCACTGTCTCTCTGTGGTAGGGGCACTGTCTCTCTGTGGTAGGGGCACTGTCTCTCTGTGGTAGGGCACTGTCTCTCTGTGGTAGGGGCACTGTCTCTCTATGGCAGGGCACTGTCTCACTGTGGTCGGGGCACTGTCTCTCGGTGGTAGGGGCACTGTCTCTCTGTTGTAGGGGCACTGTCTCTCTGTGGTAGGGGCACTGTCTCTCTCTGGTAGGGGCATTGTCTCTCTGTGGTTGGGGCACTGTCTCTCTGTGGTAGGGGCACTGTCCCTCTGTGGTAGGGGCACTGTCTCTCTGTGGTAGGGGCACTGTCTCTCTGTGGTAGGGGCACTGTCTCTCGGTGGTAGGGGCACTGTCTCTCTCTGGTAGGGGCATTGTCTCTCTGTGGTAGGGGCACTGTCTCTCTGTGGTAGGGGCACTGTCCCTCTGTGGTAGGGGCACTGTCTCTCTGTGGTCGGGGCACTGTCTCTCTGTTATCGGGGCACTGTCTCTCTTGGGTAGGGGCACTGTCTCTCTGTGGTAGTGGCACTTTCTCTCTGTGGCAGGGCACTGTCTCTCTGTGGTAGGGGCACTGTCTCTCTATGGCAGGGCACTGTCTCACTGTGGTCGGGGCACTGTCTCTCGGTGGTAGGGGCACTGTCTCTCTGTTGTAGGGGCACTGTCTCTCTGTGGTAGGGGCACTGTCTCTCTCTGGTAGGGGCATTGTCTCTCTGTGGTTGGGGCACTGTCTCTCTGTGGTAGGGGCACTGTCCCTCTGTGGTAGGGGCACTGTCTCTCTGTGGTAGGGGCACTGTCTCTCTGTGGTAGGGGCACTGTCTCTCGGTGGTAGGGGCACTGTCTCTCTCTGGTAGGGGCATTGTCTCTCTGTGGTAGGGGCACTGTCTCTCTGTGGTAGGGGCACTGTCCCTCTGTGGTAGGGGCACTGTCTCTCTGTGGTCGGGGCACTGTCTCTCTGTTATCGGGGCACTGTCTCTCTTGGGTAGGGGCACTGTCTCTCTGTGGTAGGGGCACTGTCTCTCTGTGGTAGGGGCACTGTCTCTCTGTCGTAGGGGCACTGTCTCTCTGTGGTAGGGGCACTGTCTCTCTGTGGTAGGGGCACTGTCTCTCTGTGGTAGGGGCACTGTCTCTCTGTGGTAGGGGCACTGTCTCTCTGTGGTAGGGGCACTGTCTCTCTGTAGTAGTGGCACTGTCTCTCTGTGGTAAGGGCACTGTCTCTCTGTGGTAGGGGCACTGTCTCTCTGTGGTGGGGCACTGTCTCTCTGTGGTGAGGGCACTGTCTCTCTGTGGTAGGGGCACTGTCTCTCTGTGGTAGGGGCACTGTCTCTCTGTGGTAGGGGCACTGTCTCTCTGTGGTAGGGGCACTGTCTCTCTGTGGTAGGGGCACTGTCTCTCTGTGGTAGGGGCACTGTCTCTCTGTGGTAGGGGCACTGTCTCTCTGTGGTAGGGGCACTGTCCCTCTGTGGTAGGGGCACTGTCTCTCTGTGGTAGGGGCACTGTCTCTCTGTGGTAGGGGCACTGTCTCTCTGTGGTAGGGGCACTGTCTCTCTGTAGTAGTGGCACTTTCTCTCCGTGGTAAGGGCACTGTCTCTCTGTGGTAGGGGCACTGTCTCTCTGTGGTGGGGGCACTGTCTCTCTGTGGTGAGGGCACTGTCTCTCTGTGGTGGGGGCACTGTCTCTCTGTGGTGGGGGCACTGTCTCTCTGTGGTGGGGGCACTGTCTCTCTGTGGTAGGGGCACTGTCTCTCTGTGGTAGGGGCACTGTCTCTCTGTGGTAGGGGCACTGTCTCTCTGTGGTAGGGGCACTGTCTCTCTGTGGTAGGGGCACTGTCTCTCTGTGGTAGTGGCACTTTCTCTCTGTGGTAGGGGCACTGTCTCTCTGTGGTAGGTGCACTGTCTTTTTTGGTTTGGTGTACTGTCTCTGTCAGGTCAGGGTATTGTCCTCCCAGGTGTGGCTACTGGCTTTCTTGTGCAGGGGTAAGGTCTCGCGCATTTAGGATTACTAGTATTTATTAAGAACCCTACCGACATCTCCTGCCTCCACAAACAGATTACCCTCATGATCTCTAATAGGCCCTATCCTTGCTTTACTTATCCTCTTACTCTTAATATAGTTATAAAACATCTTTGGTTTTTGCTTGATTTTACTTGCCAAGAATTTTTCATGCTCACTCTTTGCTTTCCTAATATCCTTTTTAACTGAACCCCTGCACTTTCTGTATTCCTCTAAAGATTGTGGAGTATTTAGCCCTCAGTATCTGTCATACGCCTCCCTTTTTTTCTTTATCCTACCCTGTATGTCCCTAGACATCCAGGGGGCTCTAGATTTGTTAGTCGCAACTTTTTTCTTTAAGGGCGCATATTTGGTCTGAACCCTCCAGATCTCCTCCTTGAATGCCTTCCACTGCTCTGACACTGATTTACCTTCAATTAGCTGTTTCCAGTCCACTATGGCTAAATCCCCTCTGATTTGCTTTTCCCCAATTTAGAATTTTCATTCCTGGGCTATCCTTTTTCTTTTCCATAACTACCTTAAATCTAACTGAATTATGGTCACCAGCACCAAAATGCTCCCCCACTGATCCGCCTTCTACCTGCCCAGCTTCATTCCCTAAAACTAAGTCCAGAACCGCCTCCTCCCTTGTTGGGTTTGCTACATACTGGCTAAAAAAGTCCGCCTGGATGCATTTTAAGAATTCCGCACCCTCTATACCCTTCACACTAATTTTATCCCAGTTAATATTGGGGTAGTTGAAATCCCCTACCATTACTGCCCTATAGTTTTTGCACTTCTCAGAGATTTGTTCACATATTCGCTCTTCTATCTCCCTCTCACTGTTTGGGGGTCTGTAGTACACTCTCAGCATTGTGATCGCCGCTTTTTTGTTTTTCAATTCGACCCAAATGGCCTCGTTTGATGATCCCTCCAACATATCATCCCTCCTCACAGCTGTAATAGTTTCTTTAATCAAACTGCGACCCCCCTCCCTTTTTACCTCCCCCTCTATCCCGTCTGAAAATCCTGTAACCAGGAATGTTGAGCTGCCATACCTGACCCTCTTTCAGCCACGTCTCTGTAATAGCTATCGTATCACAGTCCCAACTATCTACCTGTGCCCTTTGGACTCTCTGGCGTTTAGAAGAATGAGAGGTGATCTCATTGAAACACACAAGATTCTGAAGGGGATTGACAGGGTAGATGCTGAGAGGTTGTTTCCCCTGGCTGGAGAGTCTAGAACTCGGGGGCATAGTCTCAGAATAAGGAGTCGGCCATTTAAGAGTGAAAGTGAGAAGTCGCACAACACCCAGTTATAGTCCAACAGTTTTATTTGAAATCACAAGCTTTCGGAGCTGCTGCCCCTTCGTCAGGTGAAGTGAAGGAATACGAATCGGCAAAGCATATATAGACAGAGAACAATGCCTGTGTAGCGTACAATCTCAGACGACTACAGTTAATCTTTCTGACTGCCTTTCATCACACCTCGGCAGAGAAACAATCAGGTCAGGAAGGCATTATATCAAAGACATAGCAAGATACAACTGAGACAATGAGGTGGGGTCACAGTGGGTTTAATGTGTCAAATGCAGTCTGTATGGAAAACCATAAACTTTAAAATGTTTACTTTTTTTTAACTGGAAATCACATCTGTGAACAAGCCAACGACGACTCGAGTCTGGATGACTCAACGTCATGTAGCGTGACATGAACCCAAGATCCCGGTTGAGGCCGTCCTCATGGGTGCGAAACTTGGCTATCAGTTTCTGCTCGATGATTTTGCGTTGTCGTGTGTCTCGAAGGCCGCCTTGGGGAACACTTACCCGCAGATCCGAGGCTCATTTAAGAGTGAGAGGTGGAGGAATTTCTTCACTCAGAGGGTTGTGAATCTGTGGAATTCTCTGCCCCAAAGGGCTGTGAATGCTGAGTCTTTGAGTATATTGAAAGCTGAGTTCGATAGATTTTTGGACTCTAGGGGAATCAAGGGATGCGGGAATCAGGTGGGAAAGTGGTTGTTGTTGAAGATCAGCCATGATCTTATTGAATGGTGGAGCAGGCTCGAGGGGTCGTATGGCCGACTCCTGCTTTAATTCTTATGTTCTTAATAGTATTTCTCTCCCCAGTTGTATTGTCACAAAGGTGGAAAAGCGGCAGTCCACGAGATGTGACAGCACAGGAAGGTTTGTGCAGAGATTCCATGTCATTACAGTTATCCACCGCGTCTGGCAAACCGACCGCGAGCTGAAGTCTGGTTTAATACCGAGAAACTGAAAGCCTGGGCTCCCCTATCCTTTCACTCCAAATATTGCAATCTCGAGCCGCCACAGTAGCGCCATCGGATCCAGCTGTCTGGAGACTTGAACGATGGCGACGGTTCCCTAAACATAAATGACATCACATCTCAAGATGCAGGTTGTTATTTTTTTCAGAATACAATTTGACAACGGGGCGAGCCATAACTACTACCCTGTAACACAGCTTCGTGTTTCTGGTAAGTGCTGTGTTATAATTACTCAACAATTCACATTCAACAGTCAATGGGATTTAACATAAACTGTGGCAGTTACATATTAACACAAAACACAGCTTATTGTAATGCAGCCTCTGATTATCAATAACCTGGCCATACCTTCCAGTTCAGTCCTAAAGCATCCTCTAATACTCACTTTATTATCAATGATTAAATGACTTGTCTGTGTCCATCAATGTTATCAGGTTACCATCTCCCATCTATCTCTCTAATTATGTTTAAAAGTCGTATGTATAGACAAAAGAAAGAAATTGCATTTCTATAGCGCCTTTCCCGACCTCAGGACATCCCAAAGCGCTTTACAGCCAATGAAGTCAGGAGTGTGATGGAATATTCTCCACTTGCCTGGATGAGTGCAGCTCCAACAACACTCAAGAAACTCGAGACCACCCAGGACAAAGCAGCCCACTTGATTGGCACCCCATCCACCATCTTAAACATCCACTCCCTCCACCAACGGCGTACCATGACTGCAGTGTGTACCATCTACAAGATGCACTGCAGCAACTCGCCAAGGCTTCTTCGACAGCACCGCCCAAATCCGCGACCTGCTCCACCTAGAAGGACAAGGGCAGCAGGCGCCTGGGAACACCACCACCTCCAAGTTCCCCTCCAAGTCACACACCATCCTGACTTCGAAGTATATCGCTGTTCCTTCATCGTCACTGGGTTAAAATCCTGGAACTCCCTCCCTAACAGCACTGTGGGAGCACCTTCACCACATGGACTGCAGCGGTTCAAGAAGGCGGCTCACCACCACCTTCTCAAGGGCAACTAGGGATGGGCAATAAATGCTGGGCCTTGCCAGCGACGCCCAGATCCCATGAATGTATATTTAAAAAGTACTTTTTGAAGTGTAGTCACTGTTGTAATGTAGGAAACGCAGCAGACAATTAGCACACAGCCAGTTTCCACAAAGAGCAATGAATTAACTGACCATATCATCTGTTTTAGGTGTTGGTTGAGGGATAAATGAAAATTGTTTCTGTCCTTCTATGGCCAGGATTTAATTTAATGTTGGTAGAGATCTCTGAGAAAGTGGGGAGCTAGTGTTCCCCCAGGCGTGACCTGCTCCTCCAACCCCAGCCAGTATTGTCAATTCAAGTGTCTCAGAGAGAAAGTGCATTAAGCGCAGTGACAGACACACCACCAAGCCTGAAAATATTAATGTATTTTTTCTTACATAATTATACTTGGTTAGCCAGAGTTACAGAGAGTTACAAAAAGTTATAGGGAGTTACAGAGAGTTACAGAGAGTTACAGAGAGTTATAGGGAGTTACAGAGAGTTACAGAGAGTTACAGGGAGGTACAGAGAGTTACAGAGAGTTACAGAGAGTTATAGGGAGTTACAGAGAGTTATAGGGAGTTACAGAGAGTTACAGAGAGTTATAGGGAGTTACAGGGAGTTACAGGGAGTTACAGAGAGTGACAGAGAGTTATAGGGAGTTATAGGGAGTTACAGAGAGTTATAGGGAGTTACAGAGAGGTTTAGGGAGTTACAGGGAGTTACAGAGAGTTATAGGGAGTTATAGGGAGTTACAGAGAGTTATAAGGAGTTACAGAGGGTTATAGGGGGTTACAGAGAGTTATAGGGAGGTACAGAGAGTTACAGAGAGTTACAGGGAGTTATAGGGAGTTACAGAGAGTTACAGAGAGTTATAGGGAGTTACAGAGAGTTACAGAGAGTTATAGGGAGTTACAGAGAGTTATAGGGAGTTACAGAGAGTTATAGGGAGTTTTAGGGAGTTACAGAGAGTTACAGAGAGTTATAGGGAGTTTTAGGGAGTTACAGAGAGTTACAGAGAGTTATAGGGAGTTACAGAGAGTTATAGGGAGTTTTAGGGAGTTACAGAGAGTTACAGAGAGTTATAGGGAGTTACAGAGAGTTACAGAGAGTTACAGAGAGTTATAGGGAGTTACAGAGAGTTACAGGGAGTTAAAGGGAGTTACAGAGAGTTATAGGGAGTTACACAGAGTTACAGAGAGTTACAGAGAGTTATAGTGAGTTACAGAGAGTTACAGGGAGTAACAGAGAATTACAGAGAGTTATAGGGAGTTACAGAGAGTTACAGAGAGTTACAGGGAGTTACAGAGAGTTACAGAGAGTTATAGTGAGTTACAGAGTGTTACAGAGAATTACAGGGAGTTACAGAGAGTTACAGAGAGTTATAGGGAGTGACAGAGAGTGACAGAGAGTTATAGTGAGTTACAGAGAGTTACAGGGAGTAACAGAGAATTACAGAGAGTTATAGGGAGTTACATAGAGTTACAGGGAGTTACAGGGAGTTACAGAGAGTTACAGGGAGTTACAGAGAGTTATAGTGAGTTACAGAGTGTTACAGAGAATTACAGGGAGTTACAGAGAGTTACAGAGAGTTATAGGGAGTGACAGAGAGTGACAGAGAGTGACAGAGAGTGACAGAGAGTTACAGAGAATTACAGAGAGTTATAGGGAGTTACAGAGAGTTTCAGGGAGTTATAGGGAGTTATAGGGAGTTATAGGGAGTTACAGAGAGTTACAGAGATTTATAGGGAGTTACAGAGAGTTATTGGGTGGTACAGAGAGTTATAGGGAGTTACAGAGAGTTATAGGGAGTTACAGAGAGTTATAGGGAGTTACAGAGAGTTACAGAGAGTTACAGAGAGTTATAGGGAGTTACAGAGAGTTATAGGGAGTTACAGAGAGTTATAGAGAGTTATAGAGAGTTACATAGTGTTATACAGAGTTACAGAGAGTTATAGAGAGTTACAGAAGTTACAGAGAGTTACAGAGAGTTACAGAGAGTTACAGAGAGTTACAGAGTGTTATACAGAGTTACAGAGAGTTATAGAGAGTTACAGAAGTTACAGAGAGTTACAGAGAGTTACAGAGAGTTACAGGGAATCACAGAGAGTTACAGAGAGTTACAGAGAGTTATAGAGAGTTATAGAGAGTTACAGAGAGTTATAGAGCGTTATAGGGAGTTACAGAGAGTTATAGAGAGTTACAGAGAATTATAGAGAGTTATAGAGAGTTATAGAGAGTTATAGGGAGTTACAGAGAGTTACAGAGAGTTACATATAGTTATAGGGAGTTACAGAGAGTTATAGAGAGTTATAGGGAGTTACAGAGAGTTACAGAGAGTTACATATAGTTATAGGGAGTTACATAGAGTTATAGGGAGTTACAGAGAGTTACAAAGAGTTATAGGGAGTTACAGAGAGTTACAGAGAGTTACAGAGAGTTATTGGGAGTTACAGAGATTAAAAGGGAGTTACAGAGAGTTATAGGGAGTTACAGAGAGTTACAGAGAGTTATAGGGAGTTACAGGGAGTTACAGAGTGTGACAGAGAGTTATAGGGAGTTATAGGGAGTTACAGAGAGTTATAGGGAGTTACAGAGAGTTACAGGGAGTTACAGGGAGTTACAGAGAGTTACAGAGAGTGACAGGGAGTTATAGGGAGTTATAGGGAGTTATAGGGAGTTATAGGGAGTTACAGAGAGTTATAGGGAGTTACAGAGAGTTACAGGGGGTTACAGAGAGTTATAGGGAGTTATAGGGAGTGACAGAGAGTGACAGAGAGTTATAGTGAGTTACAGAGAGTTACAGGGAGTAACAGAGAATTACAGAGAGTTATAGGGAGTTACATAGAGTTACAGGGAGTTACAGGGAGTTACAGAGAGTTACAGGGAGTTACAGAGAGTTACAGAGAGTTATAGTGAGTTACAGAGTGTTACAGAGAATTACAGGGAGTTACAGAGAGTTACAGAGAGTTATAGGGAGTGACAGAGAGTGACAGAGAGTGACACAGAGTGACAGAGAGTTACAGAGAGTTACAGAGAGTTACAGAGAGTTATAGGGAGTTACAGAGAGTTTCAGGGAGTTATAGGGAGTTATAGGGAGTTACAGAGAGTTACAGAGATTTATAGGGAGTTACAGAGAGTTATAGGGTGGTACAGAGAGTTATAGGGAGTTACAGAGAGTTATAGGGAGTTACAGAGAGTTATAGGGAGTTACAGAGAGTTACAGAGAGTTTCAGAGATTTATAGGGAGTTACAGAGAGTTATAGGGTGGTACAGAGAGTTATAGGGTGGTACAGAGAGTTATAGGGACTTACAGAGAGTTATAGGAAGTTACAGAGAGTTATAGGGAGTTACAGAGAGTTACAGAGAGTTCCAGAGAGTTATAGGGAGTTACAGAGAGTTATAGGGAGTTACAGAGAGTTATAGAGAGTTATAGAGAGTTACATAGTGTTATACAGAGTTACAGAGAGTTATAGAGAGTTACAGAAGTTACAGAGAGTTACAGAGAGTTACAGAGAGTTACAGAGTGTTATACAGAGTTACAGAGAGTTATAGAGAGTTACAGAAGTTACAGAGAGTTACAGAGAGTTACAGAGAGTTACAGGGAGTTACAGAGAGTTACAGAGAGTTACAGAGAGTTACAGAGAGTTACAGAGAGTTACAGAGAGTTATAGAGAGTTATAGAGAGTTACAGAGAGTTATAGAGCGTTATAGGGAGTTACAGAGAGTTATAGAGAGTTACAGAGAATTATAGAGAGTTATAGAGAGTTATAGAGAGTTATAGGGAGTTACAGAGAGTTACAGAGAGTTACATATAGTTATAGGGAGTTACAGAGAGTTATAGAGAGTTATAGGGAGTTACAGAGAGTTACAGAGAGTTACATATAGTTATAGGGAGTTACATAGAGTTATAGGGAGTTACAGAGAGTTACAAAGAGTTATAGGGAGTTACAGAGAGTTACAGAGAGTTACAGAGAGTTATTGGGAGTTACAGAGATTTATAGGGATTTACAGAGAGTTATAGGGAGTTACAGAGAGTTACAGAGAGTTATAGGGAGTTACAGGGAGTTACAGAGTGTGACAGAGAGTTATAGGGAGTTATAGGGAGTTATAGGGAGTTACAGAGAGTTATAGGGAGTTACAGAGAGTTATAGGGAGTTACAGGGAGTTACAGAGAGTTACAGAGAGTGACAGGGAGTTATAGGGAGTTATAGGGAGTTATAGGGAGTTATAGGGAGTTACAGAGAGGTATAGGGAGTTACAGAGAGTTATAGGGGGTTACAGAGAGTTATAGGGAGTTATAGGGAGTTACAGAGAGTTACAGAGAGTTATAGGGAGTTACAGAGAGTTACAGAGAGTTATAGGGAGTTACAGAGAGTTATACGGAGTTACAGAGAGTTACAGAGAGTTATAGAGAGTTATAGAGAGTTATAGAGAGTTATAGGGAGTTACAGAGAGTTACATATAGTTATGGGGAGTTATAGAGAGTTATAGGGAGTTACAGAGAGTTACATATAGTTATAGGGAGTTACATAGAGTTATAGGGAGTTACAGAGAGTTACAGAGAGTTACAAAGAGTTATAGGGAGTTACAGAGAGTTACAGAGAGTTACAGAGAGTTATTGGGAGTTACAGAGATTTATAGGGAGTTACAGAGAGTTATAGGGAGTTACAGAGAGTTACAGAGAGTTATAGGGAGTTAGAGGGAGTTACAGAGAGTGACAGAGAGTTATAGGGAGTTATAGGGAGTTACAGAGAGTTATAGGGAGTTACAGAGAGTTATAGGGAGATACAGGGAGTTCCAGAGAGTGACAGGGAGTTAGAGGGAGTTATAGGGAGTTACAGAGAGTTATAGGGGTTTACAGAGAGTTATAGGGAGGTACAGAGAGTTACAGAGAGTTATAGGTAGTTATAGGGAGTTACAGAGAGTTACAGAGAGTTATAGGGAGTTACAGAGAGTTATAGGGAGTTACAGAGAGTTATAGGGAGTTACAGAGAGTTATAGGGAGTTTTAGGGAGTTACAGAGAGTTACAGAGAGTTATAGGGAGTTACAGAGAGTTACAGAGAGTTACAGAGAGTTATAGGGAGTTACAGAGAGTTACAGAGAGTTACAGGGAGTTAAAGGGAGTTATAGGGAGTTACAGAGAGTTACAGGGAGTTAAAGGGAGTTACAGAGAGTTACAGAGAGTTATAGGGAGTTACACAGAGTTACAGGGAGTTACAGAGAGTTATAGTGAGTTACAGAGAGTTACAGGGAATTACAGAGAGTTATAGGGAGTTACAGAGAGTTACAGGGAGTTACGGAGAGTTACAGGGAGTTACAGAGAGTTACAGAGAGTTATAGGGAGTGACAGAGAGTTACAGAGAGTTACAGAGAGTTATATGGAGTTACAGAGAGTTACAGGGAGTTACAGAGAGTTACAGAGAGTTATAGTGAGTTACAGAGTGTTACAGAGAGTTACAGGGAGTTACAGAGAGTTACAGAGAGTTACAGAGAGTTATAGGGAGTGACAGAGAGTGACAGAGAGTTACAGAGAGTTATAGGGAGTTACAGAGAGTTTCAGGGAGTTATAGGGAGTTACAGAGAGTTATAGGGAGTTACAGAGAGTTATAGGGAGTTACAGAGAGTTACAGAGAGTTATAGAGAGTTACAGAGATTTATAGGGAGTTACAGAGAGTTATAGTGAGTTACAGAGAGTTACAGAGTGTTATAGGGAGTTACAGAGAGTTATAGGGAGTTACAGAGAGTTATAGAGAGTTACAGAGTGTTATACAGAGTTACAGAGAGTTATAGAGAGTTACAGAGAGTTACAGAGAATTATAGAGAGTTATAGAGAGTTATAGAGAGTTATAGGGGGTTATAGGGAGTTACAGAGAGTTACAGAGAGTTACATATAGTTATAGGGAGTTACATAGAGTTATAGGGAGTTACAGAGAGTTACAGAGAGTTATAGTGAGGTATAGGGAGTTATAGGGAGTTATAGGGAGTTACAGAGAGTTATAGTGAGTTATTGGGATTTAAAGGGAGTTACACAATGTTACAGAGTGTTGCAGAGAGTTACAGAGTGTTACATTGAGTTTACAGCATAGAAACTAGTCATTCGGCACAACTGGTCCAAGCTGATTTTTATGCTCCACACAAGCCCCCTCCCACCACTCTTCAGCTCACCCTATCAGCACCTCCTAATAATCCTTTCTCCCTCATGTACCTATCTAGCTCCCTCTTAAATTCATCTGTGCTGTTCACCTCAATCACCCCATGTGGTAGCGAGTTCCACATTCTCACCATTCTCTTGGTAAAGAAGTTTCTTCGTCATTCCCTGTTGGATTTATATCATGTACTGGCTATCTTATATTGATGGTCCATAGTTCTGGTCCCATCACAAGTGGAATCATCTTCTCTACATCTACCCTATCGAACACCTTCATCATTCTAAACTCCTCCATCAGCTCACCCCAGCCTTCTCTTTTCTCGCAAAAAAAGCCCCAGCCTGTTGAGTCTTTTGTGATCGTTGTAACCTCTCAGTTCTGGTATCATCCTTGGAAACGTACTTTCTCTTGCGGGACTGTGATTTCTATTTGAACTGATGCTTCATGTTATATTGATCTAAAAGGCTCCATTCTCTGTGTGTTAGATTTCACAGATAACCCCACGATATTCCCGGCTGAAATTATTGCAGGAAAGCGTTTGGACATCAGCTGCACCTTCAACACCACGTGCAATGGAACAGCTCCTGTCTTAACCTGGGTCAATCCCACTGACATACCCGGGTCAGTCTCAAACAGTGTAACTCAGCATGGCGTCACTCTGACATATACTTCTGTTCTGACCCTGATCCCATCACTCAAACACCACGGACAAACACTCACCTGCAGAGTCAGATATCCATCTGTTTCATCAGAGCGAAGCCTCGCACTCACTGTGCAATGTAAGTACGGACATCTTTAATTCTACATTACCTGTAATAGTCTACATTGCGCACAGAAAGGGAATAGGGAAAAACCGGGGAACTACAGGCCAGTGAGCCTAACATCAGTGGTAGGAAAATTATTGGAAAAAATTCTGAGGGACAAAATCAGTCTCCACTTGGAGAGGCAAGGATTAATCAGGGTTAGCCAACATGGCTTTGTCAAGGGAAGATCATGTCTGACTAATTTGATTGAATTTTTTGAGGGGGTGACTAGGTGTGTGGATGAGGGTAACGCAGTGGATGTGGTATACATGGATTTCAGTAAGGCCTTCGATAAAGTCCCGCACAGGAGACTGGTCAAGAAGGTAAGAGCCCATGGAATCCAGGGTGCCTTGGCACATTGGATACAAAACTGGCTCAGTGGCAGAAGGCAGAGGGTGATGGTCGAAGGTTGTTTTTGTGACTGGAAGCCTGTGGCCAGTGGGGTATGTAAGGGAGTGACACGCCTGTGGCTCTGTGCTTAGCCTGGGTGCTAGTGCGAGGTTAGGCCTTGTTGCCTGTTCTGGTCTCCAGCCAGCCTGATAGCACTAGACACCTGTGAGTGGTTCGACCCACTCGCCCTTACGGTTCTGACACTGGACTTAGATGCGAGAGCAATAATGCAGAGAAAACTCAGGTAGACCCGGTTGAATAGTGCGAAATGGAAAATCTTTATTGCATATTATTCAAGATTACGAAATACATGTCATAAGCACAGATTAATGACAGTACAATCTTACACGCAGTTATGTAACTAATTTTAGGGAAACGAGGAGCGCACGACACATCGTAAAAGGGGGCACACATTACAATTATCCTTAAAACTTAAACCCCCCCCTATCAATACCTGACCTAAACTAGATTTGTAGGATCGAGACTCATGCTCACCACTCGTGATAACTCGGAGAATTCCGAAACTCTGCTCGGATGTTTTTACCGCAGCACCTGACCACCCACGTGTTGATCAGGGGTCTCTGTACCCCACTTGTTTACTCGTTTCTGCTCCGGCTAGCAGGCTGGACCGTCTGCTGTCATGAAGATCTGTGTTGTCCCCGGAGTTCCGACACGACTCAAAAAATAGTCTTCCTGTGCCCTCGCACCGATGCGATAAAACTCGAAGAATGGTCTTCCTGTGCCCTCACGCCAGTTTGTAAAACTCAAAGAATAGTCTTCCTGGTCAAGGAAAGTGTTTATTCGACCTACAGGCGCGGTCGGGGCTTACTGACCGTGGCGATACGTATGGTCGTCTTCTTCTCTTCTCATCTCATCTCATCTCATCTCATCTCATCTCGGGCCTTCGGTTCCAACACCGTTTACCGACTTCTCGGGATGGTGTGCCCGTTTCAAGGCTTCACAGCCCAGTTCCACACAGATCTTCGCGGCAAGCCACGAGGTTGATCCTGGCGGATCAGAAAGTTCAGAAGTCTTCTAGCAAGTCGAGCAGCAAGAGTCAGGATCCAAGAGTCAAGAGGCAGATGCAAGAGTCAAGAGACAGATGGACGGTTGTACCTTACAGTTATAGTGCTGTAATTCCTCTTTTCCCGCCCAATCTTAATGTCTTTTCTTTTGTCAGAGTTTTGGCGCTCAAACTTCTTGTATAGGGTGATCTCCGTTTAATGGGTTTCGGTGATACTTGTAACTGCCTGAGTACCCGTTAATACTTCTCCCATTGTGTAACCGGTCAGTATTCTCCCTGGAGGGCTTTTGGGGCTTCCAAATGTTTCTGTAACTACCCGCAAACGGCTCTCTCATCGTAGAGTCGTGGGGATTTTGCATATTAATGTCTTTGGATGGGTTCTTGATCGCTCGGTACAATAGCCCTTATTCGCACCTGGGAGACCGATTCCAGTATTTATGTGTAAAATGCAAACCCATTATGTCTTGTGATTTATCTCAAATGTGCTGAGTCTTGTCCGATCTCGCACAAATGTTTATTGGAACGCCATCTTGTCTGCCCATTGAAAGTCTAGAACGTTCTGCCACGAGGCGTGGCGGCCATTTTACAGGCTGCTTGTGTCCACTTTGAAAACCTGACAGCATTCTGCTGAAATAAAGCTGTTTGTACGAAACTATGTGTCTCCTCCTTATTTATAAAATCGCGATAATATTGCGAATTCTACAGTCCCTCCTGTTGATGCGAATAACTCCGCTTATCGTATCAAAAATATTGTGGTGAACAATATTATCTCGATTCTCCACATCCAGACATTCCCATAACTTAAACTATCTAGGGTCTTTGTGTCGTCCTTATTTCCCAGGAAAAATTACATTCTTATAACACCGCAGGCAGCATTTGCCTTTAACTTACACCACTTGTTTTTCCTTCCAGGTGTAACCAGGCCGATGCCTCTCGCACCACCTGCATATGCATTTTTTATTTCAAGGAAAAACAAAAACAAAAACAAAACCAAACAATCATATTCAACAACAACACCATCACCAAAATAATCAAAACCAACTCTTAAACATGTAGAGTTCCAAACGTAATTACAGTTTCTGAGAAAAAATCACGATCGATTACAATACTTCCGAGGCGCACGTGGCAAACGGGAGTGATGCCATTTTGTCTGGTTACACGGTGCTTTCATCGTGCACGCGCACGTAACGTTCTCGCCACTCTCCCGTGTTTTCGTTCTTGGTGAGGCGTTTGCCTCTTTTACAATGCACGACCAATAAGTATACCACAATAAACACTTGGCATACAACTAAAATGTGGGAGGCTATCCTAATCCAGGAAGGCACTTCAATGTTGGTGAACAGATTCCACCACGGTGGAATTACTATGTCCAGAATTTCTGTCCCTATCTCGACAGTCTTCTGTTCTAGGGTGTAAAAATGTTTTTGCGATACCGCGACGGCTTTTAAAAGCTTGGTGAGGTGTTCAGGGAGAGGGGGGATGAGGTATCCGAAATGCGCGACGAATCGCTGCAGGTCGGTGAAGTTCTCTTTTACGATAAGATGAACCGTGGATGGTTCAGGGATCGGGACAATTCGCTGTTGTGCTACTCGAACTTCCGCCCTGGGTTTGAAACAGAAACTGCTGTCACTCACCGGACACCGGCTACGGTTTCCATGCTGGTAGTGTTGCGCTGCAGTGGTAACACAATATGTTCCACCCCCGATGTATGCTACCTGCGGAGGCACATGATCTTGTGCCATTGCCTCCATGGTGCAATTCATGGGCTTGGCGCCAGCCGTTCTGAACCCGCACTGTGGTGTTAAAAAGGCATTCAAGTGCTGGGGACACAGTATTATGTGTGCTCCCCGGCCACGACAACCAGAGAGATCTGTACCTGTCATCGTTTGCTCCCAGCGGATGACGTAAGGTGGAACCGCTGCATAGCGAATGTGGGCTCCCCCCTGAATGACACCAATGTTCTCTACCCGATACACCGGGGCGGGCTTTGTTGTGTCGCCCAAAACCGGCATGCGTAATACTATACCCATGATAGTATGGTTTGATCGTCCGCTGTCCACGGGGACTGGGTATGCTTCTGAAGCTAGCCTGAGCTGGCACGGGCTTAATGTGTTCTGAAAAGGGTGGAGCGCCTGCAGGTGTTTGTTACTTATCCAGGACGGGACCAAACCTTGTTTTAAATCCTCCAAATTACTGCGGCCCTCGCCCAGTAACCACGCCCCGTAAAGCACGCACACCTCATTCTGCGCAGCCTGATCGGACGCATTCCGATCTTCCCTGATCAGGGCATTTACCGTTCTCGCGTGTTTCTCCAGCTCAGCTATTATTTCTTTTAAATGGAGAGTCATGGCCTGGTCCTCGTGTAACCCAGATCCAACCACCTTATTTTCATCTGTGAGAATGCTTTTTAATTGCGTTTTTAAGCCATTAATCTGGGTCTGCAGCTCCACGCTGTCTAGAGCGTTGACCACAGATGTACCTGTGTTGAAAGCAGTGAACACGTCGTTCACAACACCCCTTCTTTGCCTCCCCACCTGATCCAAAACTTCATGTGGTGCGGTGTACAAACTTGTTTTATAAATTTCCGCGAAATCGAACTCATAAAATTGTCTGAACATCTTGGTCAACAGGACCTGATATAACTGTTCCGTCTTTTTGGGGCACCACTCTGGTAACCGCACCTCGGTGAGATTTAAAATCACCGAGGCCACCGCGTAATGTACCCCCTGAAATAGTATCTGGTCTGTGGAGACCAGTACTAAACCATTCCCGGGTCCCTTACTGGTTTTAGGGCACCCTTCTTCCTTAGCTAGAACCACCGGAATCGTGGGCGGGGCTTTGCGTGGGCGCGTAATGAGTTCAGTGGCATTTACCGGGATCGGGGAGTATGGAGCTCTGCACCCCCTGGTGCTCGCATCCCACCTCATCCCCTGTCCGTTATCCTGCCATTGATTGATGAAAAATATGGAGATGCCTTTGGGGCAAACGTACTTTGACCCCCACATACATACATAAATTCCCTCATCCGGTTCCCACCATTTGTCCCAACAGACCCTCACTTGCCCGTTTGTCCCCGTAATTGTCCGATGGGTATTATTACCCAGTCGCTCCCACTCGACCGAAGAGTTCCTCATGTTTTTGCTCAGCTTTCGTAGCCACCACCATCGGCTCAATGGGACATTCCCATTACAAGTCAAACAAATCCGTTTGCCGACGGTGACGCTGATTCTGGGTGCGATGATCCTTACTTTGGGGCACAGTAAAGAAGTCTCTTGGTAGGCAAAACCCGATGTGCTGGAATACTCAGTTGAGTTCGTTCCCAGCCATCCTGGCCACCTTCCCTTGTGGTAATAGGTGGTGGTCTCCTCAGCCTCTCGTCTTCCGGTCCCATCCACCGCGATGGGGGCCGTGTCCACGGAGCATCCAAACACCACGACATCCTTGGTGTGGCCTCGATAGGCCAATCCGCATCCGATTGCCACGAGCAATACTAGAATTCGTTCCATCCTTCCTTGGTTCCTGTGATCAGATAGAATGAGGTAGCCAGCCTCGCAAGAGTCTCTGGCTTTTGTGAAGGGTGAGCGGGTCCCCTGACCTCGCCTCACATAAGAAGACATGTGCGCTGGATAAACTTTAACTAATCCTATCTCTAAAACTCCCATAATTTTACCTCTTTCTATTAAACAAAATTAAACTACCGACTTAAACCGATTTTAAACTATAACCTTATAACCTCATCTAAAACTATAAACTTATACTTAACCTTAAACTTATCACTGTACAGCGCCGCCCGTTCCCAGGGCGGCCTACTCAAATTCTGCGGTTGCTGCCGCAGGCTTCTCCCAACGGTGGGAGGGCATTGACCCCTCCCTTTGATCTGCCGCAGCCTGTTGCTGCTGCGCTGTGACTGGACTCTCCCTGGGCTGCCTTAGCCTTGAGCCTACGCCTTGGGACACTCTGGGGACTTGACCATATCTTCCTGGGCTGGGGTATCCGACTTGACCTACGGAGAGCTACCGGGGGCAGGAACTCCAGGACCGACGGACCGGGTTCCAAGACTTCCACCGTGGCGACCTGTGGTCCCACCACAGTCGCTGGCTCCGCCTCCCCTAACGCTGCCTCCCCGAACTCGGGATCTGCAGCTTGTGGCACCGCCCTACTTGGCCCAGTAGGCGGCCCTTCACTCGCAGTCCCTACCTCCCTCGAGGGCAAGACGTTCAAGGCGGGCGGCTCGGGCTCTGAGGCTTCCATCGCCACGCCCTGTGGTCCCACCACAGCGGCTGGCTCCGCCTCCCCTAGCTCCGCCCCCCTGCGTTCGGGACCTGCAGCTTCGGCCTCCACCCTGTGTGGATCTCTATCTGCAGCCCCTGTCCCCCCTATACCTGAATCGGGGGCGACCCTTTCGTCCTCCGATTCCAGCTCCTCCTCGCTTGTGTCACTATCTTCGTCGAGCTCCTCGAACTCTTCCTCATCTGTTTCCCAACCCCAATAAAATATCTCAAATTTTTCTAGGATGTCCTCTCCCCTGATGCAAGCTGCTTTGCCTGCCTGTGTGCCCTGTGGCCCTACCTGGGGCTGCGAGTCCCCACTCGCAGGTTTGGCCCCTGTGGTAGGCCCTTGTGCGCCCGGCTTATACAGTTTGCACTGATTTAAATCCCTGCTTCTGGCTACCCCGTGGGCTGCCTTTATATCTCTGAGCTGTGCTTCTAACATGAGCACTTCTATTTTTCCCATTAAGCGGGCGTTCTCCTCCCGCAAGGCCTGCTCTTTTAACCTGGCCTCCTCACCGGAGACCCCCTCCTGTGTGTGTCTTTTAAAAAGACACAGGTAGGCAGGCTGCGTGGGCTCTCGTCATTGGGTACCGGTGGACGGGGCTGCGGCGTCTGCGGGGCCGGTAGCGACTGCCACCCTTCCATGCGAAATCATGAGGGTGCGCATGGCTCCCAACACTGATTCGATCGCATCGGGATGGATAGGTGCACTAGCTCCCCTATCGGAGACAGGCGCCTGGGCTCGGACTGCGGGATTTTTATCCCTGGACTCCTTCCAAGGGTTCCTGCAGTTCTTGCGCCAGTGCCCTGTCTTCCCACACCCGTAACAAGCATTACTGTCCTGCGGGGCGCGGTTACCCTCCTGATGCCACTCCTTTTGAGCCGGGGCTGCGGGTCGTGCCTCATGCACCCTTCCCGTAAGGGGACATGCTCCCATACTCCTGGTATTACGGTACCCTACCGTGAGTCGATTTAGGACCGACTCCTCTGTAGTGGCGGGGTTAGTGGGATCAAACCACGCTTTTGCCTGCTCCCTGACGGCTGGCAAACTGTTGGCTACTATACACCTGAGCCAATGAGTTAGACTGGCACCGTTTAAATAGGCGCGCTCTGGCGCACCTGGGCAGCTACGCTGGTATACTGGCCACAGCCTGTCGGCGAAAACCTTCGGGGGTTCTCCCTCCATCTGCACTGTTTGTCCCAGTCTAACGAACAGACCTTCATCGTCCATTCCCAACACTTCTAGGACCTCATCTCTTAGCTCCCCATAGGTATTAGTTCCCCTCTTGCTCTCGTCTGAGAGACACTGAAGGATCGAGCTGTCTAATGAGAATAACAGCATTTTTGCTTTTTCCCCATCGTCACAGCCGTTAATGGCTGCGGTTTGCTCTACTTCCCTGAAATGTACGGAAGGGTCATCTGACTCAGCCAGCTTCCGTACGTGACTGGTCATAACCCTCAGCTGGTGTGAGCTGTGAGGCAACACAAGCTGGTTGAGGAGATCCCCCTCTGCCCCATCTATTCCGTTCGGGCCCCTTTTGATACCCGTGACCGGACACAACGGTCCCAGCTTCACTTCTACCTCAGTGGGCTCTTTCTTTACTTCTACCACTTCCTCCCTCACCCAGGTTGCCGAATAGCTGGGTGGCGCGGAGGGCATAGTGGCTAATACTTCCTCTGCTTTGTTCGGTGGGGATTTCTGAAATCCCTCATCCACTAGCGGCTGGTGTGCTGACGGGCTGATAAGGCACACCATGCCGTGCGCTTTGTTCAAGGCCTTTTTAAGGTTCCCTATCTCCTTTTGGCAGACGCTGTGATCGGCCCCCTGAAATTTATCCTCGAGGGCCATCTTATATGCCGCCCTAACCCCCGTTAAGCTCTCTTCCTGGACTTTTATTTGGGCAGCTAGGCGGGCACATCGTTCCTTTAATCTACCCTCACTTAACTTTGCCTCAGTGACCTGGCACTCGAGGTAATCTATTTTTGCTTCATGGTGGTTGGCGACTAACTGGCGTTCTTGATGCAATGCATTTAAAGTCGTGATGAGCTGCTGCCCCCCCGCGACCTTCTCGTCCATTTCCACCTCTAAACTCTTGATCTGAGTTGCCTGCGCTAAGATGACCTGGTCCGAAATTTGGACTTGTCTTTTATAGCACATCAGCCAGACCGCTTTCTCCACTGCCTTTTTATGTTCCTTGCTATCTGTCCACCTCTCAGCTGCCTCTAGTGGACGCTTATCCACCAGCAGGTCACTTATCCATTTCTTGGTCAAATTCACCTTTCCAAACACATAATCTGCTATTCTCTCTTCCATGACATTTCGCCCATTCATACCAGGGTCTAACACATTATTCTCTCGCTGCCAATGTCCTGCCGCGGTCGCCATTTTCTGTAAGGGAGTGACACACCTGTGGCTCTGTGCTTAGCCTGGGTGCTAGTGCGAGGTTAGGCCTTGTTGCCTGTTCTGGTCTCCAGCCAGCCTGATAGCACTAGACACCTGTGAGTGGTTCGACCCACTCGCCCTTACGGTTCTGACACTGGACTTAGATGCGAGAGCAATAATGCAGAGAAAACTCAGGTAGACCCGGTTGAATAGTGCGAAATGGAAAATCTTTATTGCATATTATTCAAGATTACGAAATACATGTCATAAGCACAGATTAATGACAGTACAATCTTACACGCAGTTATGTAACTAATTTTAGGGAAACGAGGAGCGCACGACACATCGTAAAAGGGGGCACACATTACAATTATCCTTAAAACTTAAACCCTCCCCTATCAATACCTGACCTAAACTAGATTTGTAGGATCGAGACTCATGCTCACCACTCGTGATAACTCGGAGAATTCCGAAACTCTGCTCGGATGTTTTTACCGCAGCACCTGACCACCCACGTGTTGATCAGGGGTCTCTGTACCCCACTTGTTTACTCGTTTCTGCTCCGGCTAGCAGGCTGGACCGTCTGCTGTCATGAAGATCTGTGTTGTCCCCGGAGTTCCGACACGACTCAAAAAATAGTCTTCCTGTGCCCTCGCACCGATGCGATAAAACTCGAAGAATGGTCTTCCTGTGCCCTCACGCCAGTTTGTAAAACTCAAAGAATAGTCTTCCTGGTCAAGGAAAGTGTTTATTCGACCTACAGGCGCGGTCGGGGCTTACTAACCGTGGCGATACGTATGGTCGTCTTCTTCTCTTCTCATCTCATCTCATCTCATCTCATCTAGGGCCTTCGGTTCCAACACCGTTTACCGACTTCTCGGGATGGTGTGCCCGTTTCAAGGCTTCACAGCCCAGTTCCACACAGATCTTCGCGGCAAGCCACGAGGTTGATCCTGGCGGATCAGAAAGTTCAGAAGTCTTCTAGCAAGTCGAGCAGCAAGAGTCAGGATCCAAGAGTCAAGAGGCAGATGCAAGAGTCAAGAGACAGATGGACGGTTGTACCTTACAGTTATAGTGCTGTAATTCCTCTTTTCCCGCCCAATCTTAATGTCTTTTCTTTTGTCAGAGTTTTGGCGCTCAAACTTCTTGTATGGGGTGATCTCCATTTAATGGGTTTCGGTGATACTTGTAACTGCCTGAGTACCCGTTAATACTTCTCCCATTGTGTAACCGGCCAGTATTCTCCCTGGAGGGCTTTTGGGGCTTCCAAATGTTTCTGTAACTACCCGCAAACGGCTCTCTCATCGTAGAGTCGTGGGGATTTTGCATATTAATGTCTTTGGATGGGTTCTTGATCGCTCGGTACAATAGCCCTTATTCGCACCTGGGAGACCGATTCCAGTATTTATGTGTAAAATGCAAACCCATTATGTCTTGTGATTTATCTCAAATGTGCTGAGTCTTGTCCGATCTCGCACAAATGTTTATTGGAATGCCATCTTGTCTGCTTATCGAAAAGTCTAGAACGTTCTGCCACGAGGCGTGGCGGCCATTTTACAGGCTGCTTGTGTCCACTTTGAAAACCTGACAGCATTCTGCTGAAATAAAGCTGTTTGTACGAAACTATGTGTCTCCTCCTTATTTATAAAATCGCGATAATATTGCGAATTCTACAGGTACCACAGGGATCGGTGCTGGGTCCCTTGCTGTTTGTGGTCTACATTAACGACTTGGATATGAATGTAAAAGGTATGATCAGTAAGTTCGCGGAGATACAAAAATTGGTAGGGTGGTAAATAGCGAGGAGGGTAGCCTCAGTCTGCAGGACGATATAGATGGGTTGGTCAGATGGGCGGAACAGTGGCAAATGGAATTTAATCTGGAAAAGTGCAAGGTGATGCACTTTGGAGGGACTAACAAGGCAAGGGAATATACAATGAATGGTAAGACCCTAGGCAAGACGGAGGGTCAGAGGGATCTTGGTGTGCAAGTACACAGATCCCTGAAGGTGGCGGAACAGGTGGATAAGGTGGTAAAAAAGGCATATGGGATACTTGCATTCATTAGCCGAGGCATAGAATATAAGAGCAAGGAGGTTATGATGGAGCTGTATAAAACACTGGTTAGGCCACATCTGGAATACTGTGTGCAGTTCTGGTCGCCACACTACAGGAAGGATGTGATCGCTTTGGAGAGGGTGCAGAGGAGATTCACCAGAATGTTACCCGGGCTGGAGTGCTTCAGCTATGAAGAGAGATTGGGTTTGTTTTCCTTGGAGCAGAGGAGGCTGAGGGGGGACATGATTGAGGTGTACAAAATTATGAGGGGCATAGATAGGATGGATACTAAGGAGCTTTTTCCCTTAGTAGAGGGGTCTATAACAAGGGGCATAGATTCAAGGTAAAGGGCGGGAGGTTTAGAAGGGATTTGAGAAAGAACTTTTTCACCCAGAGGGTGGTTGGAGTCTGGAACTCACTGCCTGAAAGGGTTGTGGAGGCAGAAACCCCCACAACATTCAAGAAGCATTTGGATGAGCACTTGAAATGCCATAGCATACAAGGCTACGGACCAAATGCTGGAATATGGGATTAGATTAGACAGGGCTTGATGGCCGGCGCGGACACGATGGGCCGAAGTGCCTCTTCCTGTGTTGTATAACTCTATGGGGGAGAAATTCAGTTGGTTGCGCCTCCCGTTAGCGCCTTATGAGGGCGCTAATGGGGCGCAAAGCATCTAGCGCCCAGGCGCGGCGAAATTTGCGTAACTCGCGAAATTAACTGGACATTTTGCGGCGGCGCTAAACACTACCGCCACGATCTCCTGCGCCGGCAGATCATGACGTCACTCGAGTGCGCAACGCCCCGGTATCGCCCCAGAGTGGATATTGAGTGGCGCCCCCTGCCTTACCGCCTGATGCTAGCAACGACAGGTTGAGAGGAGTGTTCTGCAGTCATGAAGGGAAAGGGGGAGCGCTATTTAAAGGTGACCGCTTCCTGCCTTTTATTGTTGGTGCCATTTTTGAACTACGCATTCTGAGAGAGAGAGGGAGAGACTTCTGGTGAGATTCAACATTGTGTGAAGGAGTTTTGGGTACTGAGCAGCACTCTGCAGGTTCATTTTGATTTGCCATTCCTTGTATCGATTTAGCAGAGACTGTGGGGGCTGCACTCTGAGCTCTTTCCCTGGTACTCTCCATTGTTCTTTCCAGCACATTTGATGTGCAGGTCTCTCCAGGCCGAGATTCAAGGCTGCAATGAGCAGGATGTGGATGGAAAGCAAGATTAACCATCCCCTTTAAGAACTGGCCCGTGCCATTGTGTGTGTGTTCCATTGCTGACTGACATTACATGAGCTTCGCGAGCGCTCTGAGGTAGCGCCTCGCTCCTCGGCCTTTGCGCCTTAAGACAGGTGTGAAGCGCCTGATATAGCGCTGCAATCACCTCCAGGGGAAATAAAAGTCAAGTTTGCAGTCGGTGCCGATAATTAGCACCAGGCGCTAATCTTTGCGCCCGGACGATAATTGCGCCCCAAATGGGGCAATACTGAATTTCTCCCCCTATGACTCTATGGGGTAAAAATTCAGTTGGTTGCGCCTCCTGTTAGCGCCTTAAGAGGGTGCTAATGGGGCGCAAAGCCGCTAACGCCCGGGCGCAGCGATGTTTGCGCCGCTCGAGAACTTAACTTGAGATTGTGCGGCGGCGCTAAAACTTACCGCTGCGACCACCTGCGCGCGCAGATTGTGACATCATTCCATGGTGCAACGCCCTTGTGGCGCCCCGGAGCGGAAATTGAGTGGCGCCCCCTGCCTTACCGCCTGGCGCTTCCAACGACCGGAAGACTGGAACGCTATCAATCGCTGTGGGGCTGGGGGGGGCGCTATTTAAAGGGGGCCTCTTCCTGTCTTTTATTGTTGGTGGCATTTTTGAACTACGCATTCTGAGAGAGAGAGGGAGAGACTTCTGGAGAGATTCAACGTTGTGTGAAGGAGTTTTGGGTACTGAGCAGCACTTTGCAGGTTCATTTTGATTTGCCATTCCTTGTATCGATTTAGCAGAGACTGTGGGAGCTGCATTCTGAGCTCTTTTCCTGCTACTCTCCATTGTTCTTTCCAGCACATTTGATGTGCAAGTCTCTCCAGGCCGAGATTCAAGGCTGCAATGAACAGGATGTGGATGGAAAGCAAGATTAACCATCCCCTTTAAGAACTGGCCCGTGCCATTGTGTGTGTGTTCCATTGCTAACTGACATTACATGAGCTTCGCCAGCGCTCTGAGGTAGCGCCTCACTCCTTGGCCTTTGCGCCTTAAGACAGGTGTGCAGCGCCTGCTTTAGCGCTCCACTCACCTCCCGGGGCGGTAAAAGTGAAGTTTCCAGTCAGTGCCGATAATTAGCGGCAGGCGCTAATATTTGCGTCCAGACGATATTTGCGCCCCAAATGGGGCGCGACCTAATTTCTACCCCTATGACTCTATCCCACATACAGCAATGTGGTAATGCCCAGAACGTCTGATTTTTACTGATAAATATTGGCCAGGGCACCGGGGAGAACACTTCTTTGAATCGTACCATGGGATCTTTTATGTCCACCTGAGAGGGCAGATGCGGCCTCGATTTAAGATGTCGTGCAAAGGACGACACCTCCGACAGTGCCGCGCGCCCTCAGTACTGCGCTGAATTGTCTGCCTGGATTACGGGTTTTGCGATGAAGGAAGTTGTATTCATATCACACCTTTCACGTTCTCAAGCTGTTTCAATTGAAAATGAAAATAGATGACAGAAACTAGGTTTGCATGCACTGGAATTTAGAAGATGAAGGGGTAATTTGATCGAAGGTTGGTGAGTCTAGGACTGGGGACATGGCCTAAAAATTAGAGCCAGGCCTTTCAGGAGTGATGTTAGGAAACAGTTCTACACACAAAGGATGGTAGAAGTTTGGAACTCCCTTCTGCAAATGACAGTTGATGTTACGTCAATAGTTAATTTTAAATCTGAGATTGATCGATTTTTGTTAGCCAAAGCGTATTAATGGATATGGGGCAAAGACGGGTAAATGGAGTTCGGTCACAGATCAGCCATGATCACATTGAATAGCGGAACATGCTTGAGGGTTGAATGGCCTCCTCCTGATCCTATGCTCCTTCCCATGGTCCGATGTGTCTCGGTGTAAGATATTGTCTGAACACGCTCCTGTGAAGTGCCTTGGGACATTTTAATATGTTAATGGCGCTATATAAATGCAAGTTGTTGTTGTCTGATACTAGGTTGGAGAGTCTGGGACTATGGACATAGCCTTAGAGCAGAGACGGTTAAGGGGAAATTTAAGTGAGTAAGGGAGTTCGGTGAGGAGAGGAGGGAGGTGCTCCTTTCTTCTTTTTCTATCTTTGTCAGCCTCCAGGAGAGCAGGAGTTAAAAATCTGCATGAGAGGGGACAGAGAACCAGCGGGAGTTCAGCTCTGTGAAACCCCCCAACCGCATTCGGAGAAAAATAAAAGTTCACATCACAGGAAAAAGGCAGAGACAGCGGACCTGTGCGGAGGCGGAATGAATAAAGAGCGCGGCAGAGGAAGGCCCGAGAGTAGAGGCAGCGGACCTGAGCGGAGGCGGAGTGAATAAAGAGCGCGGTAGAGGAAGGCCCGAGAGCAGAGGCAGCGGACCTGAGCGGAGGCGGAGTGAATAAAGAGCGCGGCAGAGGAAGGCCCGAGAGCAGAGGCAGCGGACCTGACACCAAAAACAAGGAGTGACGTGACAGGAAAGCAGGGAAGTGATTGGTTGGTCAGTATTTCCATCTTTTCTTGGGGATTGGTTTAAATTAAGAGCCGGGATTAAAAACTAAACATTCAAAACTGAAACACTTAATTAATTAAATACATTAGAGATGGCAGGGCAGGCGATGTGTTACTGCTGCAACATGTGGGAGCTGGTGGACACCAGTGAGGTCCACGGTGACCACATTTGCAGTAAGTGTTGGTTGCTCGAGGAGCTTCGGCTCCGTGTTGATGAGCTGGAGTCCGAGCTTCAAACACTGCGACACATCAGGGAGGGGGAGAGTTACCAGGACGCTGTATTCCAGGAGGCAGTCACACCCCTTAGATTAATTAATTCAAATTTGGTCCATGGTCAGGGACAGGTGGGTGTGACTATGAGCAAGGCAGGTACGGGGAACCAGGAGGTAGTGGTGGAGGAGCCTCAACCCTTGCTCTTGATCAACAGTTACGAGGGGCTGGATTTTGTCTTGGGGTCAGGTTGGGGTCGTGTAATCCGCATTTCGTGTTTCCCCCCCCCGACTCCAGATTAATGTGGATGCCTGATGCAATTTTCACTTAATTGGGCAATTGAGTTGCAGCATGTGGGAACCCATGAACTAATTAGTGGTTTCAGTCTGAAAGCCGCCTCTGATGATGTCAGCATTGCTGACTGCCTAGTCTCAGAGACTGTTGATGAGAGAGGACCTGCCTGGTTTTTGATGCCCTGGATGCAAAGATGTGGGGGGGGGAGGGGAACAGAGAGAGAGAGAGAGAGAGAGAGAGGTTTCACTGGAGTGTTTCACACCAGGCGTGCTTCATGTCAGAAGAGGGTTAAACTAGCTACAGCGTTTCAAAATGGCATTACAGAGCCAATTTAGGGCTTGTTAAGGGCTTTAATGGCCTCTCCCGCCTCTTGGAGGCGGGACGGAGTCGGGAACCCCGCGACTGATTCTGTCAACATTGCGTGGAGGTGGGATGGAGTTGGGATGGGGTCGGAAACCCCGACCCCGCAAATTTAACCCCCCACACGCCTCCAAACCCGACTCCATGGGTCATTCAAAATCCAACCCGAGGTTCTTACTCTCTGTGTGGGCAAAAGCAGGGACCGCAGTGAAGATGAGCAAACTGACCACAGCACCGTGGTACAGGGAGCCATTCAAGTGGATGGAGCAAAAAGAAATGTGGTAGTGGTAGGGGACAGTATAGTTAGGAGGATAGATACTGTTCTCTGCAGCCAAGAGTGTGAGTCCTGAAGGCTGTGTTGCCTGCCCGCTGCCAGGGATAAGGACATCTCCTCTGGGCTGGAGAGAAACTTGGAGTGGGAAGGGGAGGATCCAGTTGTCGTGGTCCATGTAGGTACCAACGACATAGGTAGGACAAAGAAAGAGGTTCTGCTGAGGGAGTATGAGCAGCTAGGGGATAAATTAAAAAGCAGAACCACAAAGGTAATAATCTCTGGATTACTACCTGAGCCACGTACAAATTGGCATAGGGTAAATAAGATCAGAGAGATGAACGAGTGGCTCAAAGATTGGTGTTGTAGGGGGTGGTATGGTGGGGTTCAGCCTCACCTCTGACTCAGTGAGCGGTTCAAATCGCTCCCACGCCCCTGGTTCTAGACTTTGGACTTATTTAGGGGTTGTGAACAAAGATGCAGTAGACAACAGGTTTGATGAAAGAACTTTGACTTTTATTCAAGGAAGTAAAACACAACACAAACACTCTTAACACTCTAAAGGTGGGGAACACTTCAGTACAAGCGAGGGAAATAACATTAGAAGAATACTTCACCCCTCCCAATCCCACTTCACTAGCTAGGTTGGGCTCTGGAGAACCAGGGATAATGCTCACCAAACGAATCCTTGACAGTTTAGAGTTAGGGTTTAGAGTCTTTTGAGTAAAAGGTTCATAAAGCCCTTGTTGCCGCGAGGTGTCCGATGGTCACTGAGGCAGTCGCTCTGGTTTCTTCTTGTGTGTCGGTCTGCTTGTGAAATTGTTGGCCTTCTTTGTTGAACTTCTTGCTGTAACTCTGCCTCTGTTTAAACTGTCTTCTTCCGAGCTGTGGAACTGCCTTCTTGCAGAACTGTGGAAACTGCCTTCTGCCTGCTTGTCCTGAACTCTGTAACTCCAGCACTGACTTTGCTGAAAACAGGCTTTTCGATTGAACTGCAGAACTGCCTTCCGTTGAACTTGAACTGTAACTGTTTTAACTTCAACTGTTGTAACTGCTTGATGGGCCTTCAATTATACTAAATTGAAGTGGCCTTATCAAAACCAACTCAAATCCTGGTCATTGTAAGACCTCGTCAACAGTAACGGCTTTACTGAGTGTCAAATGGCTTGCGTCCTGTCAATCTGTTGTTTAATCGGAGTTTGCATTGTCCTCATGTTTTGGGTTTCTTGCTGGGCCTTGGACTCCTATCTTTATGCGTCTCTTTAATGGGTTCTGTGATAGGTTTTAATGGTTCCTGTGTTTTGGGTGGGGCTGCCTTCTCCCAGGGCCTATTGTCCAAATGTTAATGCTTGCTGGGGCTTGAGTTTGGTCATCCCGATTCCCAGACAATGCAATTTAACTGCAATACCCAAAACTGCTATTACAGAGGTTGAACCCACCTCCTGTGCAGCCTTATCTCCCTTACAGGTCCAGACATGTCTTTTAAAATGCCAAAACTTGGTTTTTGGTCTTAAATTCCTTATGTTAGGCCCAAATGCATTTTTATCACTCTGGGATAGTACCAAAGTCCTTTTTCCTCAGGATTTGGGGATCTGCCAATTTTGGAAACCTTACAGTGTGGGAGAAATGGTTTTCGATTTCTGGGGCACTGGCACCAGTACTGGGATGAGAGGGAGCTGTTCCGTCGGGACGGGCTTCATTTGAACCAGGCTGGAACCAGTGTCCTGGTGAACCGAATAACTAGGGCTGTAGATAGGGCTTTAAACTAAATAGTGGGGGGGAGGGATACGCTGAGCGGAAATTTAAAAAGTCAAAGGAAAATGAGAAGGCAAAAGTGCAGGGTAGCGATAGAGGTAATGATAACCAGAGTGTGACAGGAAGGGACAGAGCGTGTACACATAAGAGTGCATCAGAAAGAGGGCTCAGAGTAGGGAAAAATGGTAAAAAGACAAAATTAAAAGCTCTATATCTGAACACACTGCAGAATTCGTAACAAGATCGATGAGTTGACAGCACAAATAGAAATAAATGGGTATGATCTGATAGCCATTACAGAGACGTGGTTGCAAGGTGACCAAGGCTGGGAACTGAATATTATGGGGTATTTGCCATTTCATAAGGATAGGCAGAAAGGAAAAGGAGGTGGTGTAGATCCGTTAATAAGGGATGAGATCAGTGCAGTAGTGAGAAATGATATTGGCCTAGAAGATCAAGACGTAGAATCAGTTTGGGTGCAGATAAGAAATAATAAGGGTAAGAAGTCATTGGTGGGAGTGGTCTACAGGCCCCCAAACAGTCGCCACACTGTAGGACGGAGAATAAATCAAGAAATAATAGAGGCTTGTAAGAAAGGTACGGCTATAATCATGGGAGATTTTAATCTTCATATTGATTGAACAAAGCAAATTGGCAAAGGTAGACTTGAGGAAGAGTTCTTAGAATGTATACGGAATGGTTTCTTGGAACAATATGTTGTGGAACCAAACAGGGAGAAGACTATTTTAGATCTGGTAATGTGTAACGAGGCTGGATTAATTAATGATCTCGAAGTGAAGGATCCTCTTGGGAAGAGTGATCATAGCATGGTAGAATTTCAAATTCAGTTTGAGGGTGAGAAAGCTAGGTCTCAAACTAGTGTCCTGAACTTAAACAAAGGTAATTACAAAGGTATGAAGGCAGACTTGGTTAAAGTGGACTGGGAAAATATATTACAGGGTAAGACTGTAGAAAAGCAGTGGCAAACATTTAAGGAGATATTTCATAACTCCCAGCAAAGATATATTCCAGTGAGAAAGAAAGACTAAGAGAAGGATGAACCATCCGTGGCTAACTAAGGAAGTAAAGGATGGTATCAAATTGAAAACAAAAGCATACAATGTTGCGAAGAATAGTGAAAGGCCAGAGGATTGGGAAATTTTTAAAAACTAGCAAAAGACGACTAAAAAATGATAAAGAGAGAGAAGATAGCTTATGAGAGTAAGCTAGCAAGAAATATAAAAACATACAATAAGAGCTTCTACAGGTATATAAAATGGAAGAGAGTAGCTAAAGTAAATGTTGGTCCCCTAGAGGATGAGTCTGGGGAATTAATAATGGGAAACGGCGGAGACTTTGAACAAATATTTTGTATCGGTCTTCACGGTAGAAGACACTAACAACATCCCAATAATCAAGGGGTTATTGGGGTGGGGGGGGGGGCACTTAAAACAATCACCATCACTAGAGAGAAAGTACTAGACAAACTAATGGGACTAAAGGTGGCCAAGTCCCCTGGACCCGATGGCCTGCATCCTAGAGTCTTAAAAGAGGTGGCTGCAGAGATAGTGGATGCATTGGTTGTTATCTACCAAATTTCCTGGATTCTGGAGAGGTCCCTGCGGACTGGAAAACCGCAAAAGTAACGCGCCCCTATTTAAGAAAGGAGGGAGACAGAAAGCAGGCAACTATTGACCAGTAAGCCTAACATCTGTCATTGGGAAAATGCTGGAGTCTATCATAAAGTTAGTGGTAGCAGGACATTTAGAAAATCATAATATAGTCAAGCAGAGTCAGCATGGGTTTATGAAAGGTAAATCATGTTTGACAAATTTGCTGAAGTTCTTTGAAGATGTAACGAGCAGAGTGGTTAAAGGGGAACCAGTAGATGTTGTGTATTTGGATTTCCAGAAGGCATTCGATAAGGTGCCACATAAAAGGTTACTACACAAAATAAGAGCTCACGGGGTTGGGGGTAATATATTAGCATGGATAGAGGATTGGCTAACTAACAGAAAACAGAGAGTCGGAATAAATGGGTCATTTTCAGGTTGGCAAACTGTACAAAGTGGGGTGCCGCAGGGATCAGTGCTGGGGCCTCAACTATTTACAATCTATATTAATGACTTGGATGAGGGGACTGAGTGTAATGTAGCCAAATTTGCTGATGATACAAAGATAGGTGGGAAAGCAAATTGTGTGGAGGATGCAAAGAATCTCCAAAGGGATATAATAGATAGGCTAAGTGAGTGGACAAAAATCTGGCAGATGGATTTTAATGTGGGAAAATGTGAGGTTATCCACTTTGGTAGGAAAAGCAAATGATTATTTAAATGGGGATAGATTACAAAATGCTGAGGTACAGAGGAATCAGGGGATCCTTGTACATGAATCACAAAAAGTGAGCATGCAGGTACAGCAAGTAATTAGGAAGGCAAATTAAGTGTTGGCCTTTATTGCAAAGGGAATGGGGTATAAAAGTAAGGAAGTCCTGTTACAACTGTACAGGGTGTTGGTGAGACCACACCTGGAGTACTGCGTACAGTTTTGGTCTCCTTATTTAAGGAAGGATATACTTGCTTTGGAGGTAGTTCAGAGAAGGTTCACGAGGTTGATTCCGGAGATGAAGGGGTTGTCTTATGAAGAAAGGTTGAGCAGGTTGGGCCAATACTGATTGGAGTTTAGAAGAATGAGAGGGGATCTTATTGAAACATATAAGATTCTGAAGGGGCTTGACAGGGTAGATACAGAGAGGATGTTTCCCCTCGTGGGGGAATCTAGAACTAGGGGGCATAATTTCAGAATAAAGGGGCACCCTTTTTAATCGGAAATGAGGAGGAACTTCTTCTCTCAGAGGGTCGTGAATCTTTGGAATTCTCTACCCCAGAGAGCTGTGGAGGCTGGATCATTGAATATATTTAAGGTGGAGATAGATAGATTTTTGAACGATAAGGGAGTCGAGGGTTATGGGGAGCGGGCAGGGAAGTGGAGTTGAGGCCAAGATCAGATCAGCCATGATCTTATTGAATGGTGGAGCAGGCTCGAGGGGCCGAATGACCTACTCCTGCTCCTACGTCTTATGTTCTTATGTTCTTAATAGAGGTGTTCAAAATCATGAAGGGTTTTGATAGAGTAGATAGGAGAAACTGGAGGTCAACTATTATTACATCTTTGGATATCACATGTAACTTGATGCTGACCCATTAGGGCAATAGATTCAAGGGTCTGCCTCTCTCCACACAAACATCTCTCAGGGAATTCTATAGCACAGGAGGAGGCCATTTTGCCCATCACACCTGAAAGAGCTATTCCCTTAATCCAATTTCTCCACTCTTTCCCCCATTCGGCCCATCTCCCTTGTGCTAGCTCTCTGAAAGATCTCTCCCCTTCATCCCAATCCCTTACTTTTTAAAAAGTTTCCTATATCTAATATTTCTCCACTTCCCTTTTAAAATCTGTTCTGGATTCTGCTTCCCCCAGTGTTTCTGGTCAGACATTCCACGTCCCAACAATCCTCTCTGTAAAGACAGTCTCACCGAACATCTGGTCAGGAACGTAGGAACAGGAGGAGGCCATTCAGCCCCTCGAGCTTGCTCTGCCATTCAATGAGCTCATGGCTGATCTGTGACCTAACTCCATCTACCCGCCTTTGCCCCATATCCCTTAATACCTTTGGTTAACAGAAATCTATCAATCTCCGATTTAAAATTAACAATTGATCTAGCATCAATTGCCGTTTGCGGAAGAGAGTTCCAATCTTCTACCACCCTTTGTGTGTAGAAGTGTTTCCTAATTTCACTCCTGAAAGGTCTGGCTCTAATTTTTAGACTATGCCCGCTAGTCCTAGATTCCCCAACCAGCAGAAATAGTTTATCTCTATCTACCCTATCTGTTCCCCTTAATATCTTGAAAAATTTGATCAGATCACTGCTTAACCTTCTAAATTCTAGGGAATACAACCCTAATTTGTGTAATCACTCCTTGTAACTTAAACCTTGGAAGCTAAGTATCATTCTGGTCAACCTACGCTGCACTCCCTCCAAGGCCAATATATCCTTCCTACGGTGTGGTGCCCAGAACTGAACACAGTACTCCAGGTGTGGTCTAACCAGGGTTTTGTATAGCTGCAGCATAATTTCTACCCCCTTGTACTCTAGTCCTCTAGATATAAAGGCCAGCATTCCATGAGCCTTTTTGATTATTTTCTGTACCTGTTCATGATATTTTAATGATCGATGTACCTGGACTCCAAGTCTCTTTGGACATCCACTGTTTTTAGCCTTTCACCATTTAGAAAGTACGCTGTTCTATCCTTTTTAGGTCCAAAGTGGATGACCTCACATTTGCCTACATTGAAATCCATTTGCCACAGTTTTGCCCATTCACTTAATGTGTCGATATCCCTTTGTAATTTTATTCTTCCATCTACACTGCCTCGCTTTCGTTTTAATTATAAACTTAATTATCACCTTAAACTGCAGGTAAATTTTCCCTTCGTGAGTGCTTGAAACAGCAACTCATATCAACTTTTTTTATTAATTCCAATTTCATAAACAAATGATGCCCAGGCTTGGTGGTTTTACATTAGTGAAAGAAGCGATTGCAATTACTTTGGGTGTAACTTCCATATCTCCCCCCCACCCCCCCCCCCCCCCCCCCCCCCCCACCTCTCGAGCAGTCTGTCTTAGAATTAAACAAAAAATGCTGATTTGGTTAATTCCGAGCCCTTGAAAGGCTAGGCTTTTAGTCCAAATTATCACCAGGCTGTGACATTGGTGTCTGCCGATGTCTGCAGATAAGTTCTTAAATTCTTTAAACTGCTGGGTCTCTGGCTGCACCATCAGTATCCCTGCGATGGCCATCTATTTAAAACAAAATAACAACAAAGAACCTATTGTGGCTCTGCCTCAGAGCCCAAGGGGTTAATTTGTCAATTCATAAAATTCCTTCTGTTACTGTAGGGAAATGTCCACTCAAAATTTAAAAAAAACTAAATTATATGATGCCCAATATATAAATTTACATTCAGCCACACAAAAGTTGTTGCGTGGTGAACAAAATAAAAAAGCTGTCAGCGAAAAGGGTTAACTCCTTTGTAGGTTTATAAGGTGGCAGAGCAAAACGTCGTCAGACGCATGCAATTGTGTCACTTCACGTAAACTTTAAAAAACCTTTCCCGATGGAAAAAGAACCAAGCACCAACCTACCCTTTCCAAGGCTTTGCACCTTCAAAACTTCCCTAGGAATTGGAGATCCGTTAAAACGACAGAAATCATTATTAACATCGCCTTTAACTTTTAAAAAAAATCATTCTGTGAGACAATTCTGTAATACAATCCAACTATCCAATAGATCCTGCAAATCCATTGGCAGGATTAGCGCACCAATGTCAGTGTTCTCGCTCAGACCAACATCCCCAGCATCGAAGCTTTGTCCACGCTCGATCAGCTCTGATGGACGGGCCACATCATCCGCATGCCCGATACAAGACTCCCAAAGAAAGTGCTCTACTCAGAGCTCCGACATGACAAGAGAGCCCCAGGTGGGCAGAGGAAACGTTTCAAGGACACCCTCAAAGCCTCCTTGAAAAAGTGCAATATCCCCACTGACACCTGGGAATCCCTGGTGCAAGACCGCACAAAGTGGAGGAGAAGCATTCGGGAAGGCGCCGAACACCTCGAGTCTCTTTGCTGGGAGCAAGCGGAAGCCAAGCGCAAACAGCGGAAGGAGCGCACGTCAACCCAAGCACCCCACCCACCCGCCCCTTCAACCACCGTCTGCCCCACCTGTGACAGAGACTGTAGGTCCCGCATTGGACTCATCAGTCACCTGACAACTCATTTTTAGTGTAGAAGCAAGTCATCCTCGGTTCCGAGGGACTGCCTAAGAGAAAGATAAGAGACAATCCAACTATCAAGATGTCTCCAGATCGTTATCACACTGCTTTATAGAAGCAACATTCCTCCCTTACTTTCACACACATTCCAGCACCTCTAACCAGTTTAACAAACAGAAATCGCCTCAAATGTCCCAAAATTCTAATTCAAAAACATTAAACAGTCAAAAATACATTCAAAACTGCCAATTATTTTTTTTAATGTGAGAATCTCTTGTCTGGAACTAGAAACTCTCACACAATTTGCCAAAACCAGAATTCCACTCTGGCCACAATGAAGGTCGGGTTTCACAAGTTAATAGGTTATTTAACCTCCATTAATCCCAATTTAACTCAGACCAATATTTTATTAACTAATCAGATACAGAGCAGATCAAATAATCAGAAAGAAAAGCAAGTGTTTAAAAAACCCAGTGAATTGTCATCTTTCTTTCTTCCCTTCCTTCAGGCGGCTTTACAAGTGACTGGAACAATGCCGAATATAACTGAAGAGAAGGTCTCACATTGAGACAGCACATCTTGAACACTCTACACAAAAGGAAAACAGAGTGGAGCTCCGAAACATTCATGCCGGCTTCTTAAGGGACAATACACTGAAATCGTTTAGCCTTCAACATTAGAAAAGGGACAGAATCTTTCCCTTTCTCCTTTATTTCATCAGAGACTAATTTATCCTTTTTTTAACCCAATTTTAATTTCTGATGTTTACTACTTAAGCGCAAGACCAGACAATTTTTAATTTAAACCATTACAATAACAATCTGTTTTTTACTGTAATCCAATTAAAACGAAGTGCTTTGAAAAGTTCAAAATTAATTTTCTACCAGACACCATGACAACTGTACCTTCAAGGCTGAAGCTTATCTTTTGTAAAACAAAAACTCTTTGGTGCTTTTTTTCAGAGTTGCACAATTAATCTTTAGGCAAAATAAATCAACACCTGCGACTTTAACTTAAAATATAATTCAAAGTTTATTTTTTTTCCCAATTCTGGGTGCACAATCTTAAATTGAAATGAACATGCTCACTCAAACCACACTCACACTTTCATACTTTCATGCAACTTAGGAATATTGATCCCTGTACTGAGTTATGAACTCAAAATCCCAGATTTGATGTGATATTTCCAGGTTGGGAGCCCAAGAACATTCACAGTTCTGACGAAGGGTCATCGACCTGAAACGTTAACTCTGTTTCTCTCTCTACAGATGCTGCCTGACCTGCTGAGTATTTCCAGCATTTTCTGTATTTATTTCACGGTTCCGTTCAAAAACCAAAAACATTATTCGAGTATCTGAAAAATAATGCACGTGTATTACATAGAGCAGAACATTAACAAACCGAAACAGCACACGCTTGGATTGATTACTACAGAGGTTTAAACGGCTCTTAGCTCTGTGCACAGAACCATGGGCGGTGCTGACAAAAAAACAAACTGCACAGACACCTTTTAAAGAGGACTTTCAAACCAAAGGAAAAATAGATATTCACACACACACTTTCGGAAACTTTCTCCTTTAAAATAATAACAGAACATGCTGAAAACACTATTTCTTTCTCACAGCAACTTTAATTTTTGCTGAGGGCTTTTAAATTTATTTCTCTTTTTCCCGAACCCTTGTGTTACAACTCAGTTGTTTAACGCAGGGTTTTTTATGGAACGTTTTTTTTTACATTTGCATGCTGTGAAAGACCTGCTCTTAAATCTGTTGCTAATAACTCCCCCGTCCTCCGGCACAACCTCTTCTTTCTGTGATGCACTGTCTCAACTCTTCACCCCTCATTCCAGTTAACCCCTTCACTACTTGTGCTTTCTGCCACTCCTCTTTGAGGGCTAGTGATCAGAAAGCCTCCTGTTCTTCTGGCTCGAATGATCATTCTCACACACGGTGCACACCACTTGCCACAGCTTCTCTCTCGCTGCTATTTGAGCACACACGTCCTCACACTGAGCACACAGCTCTTTCTCCAGGTACTTCGTTAGGTCTTCCATATTAGTCAGGGATGATTAAAATAGATTTCCCTTCACTGTGAACTATCACACAGACACAGTCTCACTGCTCACACAACTACTGCTAGAGAACCAAGCAAGACATTTGGGGGTAAAAATTCAGTTGGTTGCGCCTCCCGTTAGCGCCTTAAGAGGGCGCTAATGGGGCGCAAAGCCGCTAACGCCCGGGTGCAGCGATGTTTGCGCCGCTCGGGAACTTAACTAGAGATTGTGCGGCGGCGCTAAAACTTACCGCTGCGACCACCTGCGCGCGCAGATTGTGACGTCATTCCATGGTGCAACGCCCTTGTGGTGCCCCGGAGTGGAAATTGAGTGGCGCCCCCTGCCTTACCGCCTGGCGCATTCAACGACCAGAAGACTGGAACGCTATCAATCGCTGTGGGGCTGGGGGGGGGCGCTATTTAAAGAGGGCCTCTTCCTGTCTTTTATTGTTGGTGGCATTTTTGAACTACGCATTCTGAGAGAGAGAGGGAGAGACTTCTGGAGACATTCAACGTTGTGTGATGGAGTTTTGGGTACTGAGCAGCACTTTGCAGGTTCATTTTGATTTGCCATTCCTTGTATCGATTTAGCAGAGACTGTGGGAGCTGCACTCTGAGCTCTTTGCCTGGTACTCTCCATTGTTCTTTCCAGCACATTTGATGTGCAAGTCTCTCCAGGCCGAGATTCAAGGCAGCAATGAACAGGATGTGGATGGAAAGCAAGATTAACCATCCCCTTTAAGAACTGGCCCGTGCCATTGTGTGTGTGTTCCATTGCTGACTGACATTACATGAGCTTCGCCAGCGCTCTGAGTTAGCGCCTCACTCCTTGGCCTTTGCGCCTTAAGACAGGTGTGCAGCGCCTGCTTTAGCGCTCCACTCACCTCCCGGGGCGGTAAAAGTGAAGTTTCCAGTCAGTGCCGATAATTAGCGCCAGGCGCTAATATTTGCGTCCAGACGATATTTGCGCCCCAAATGGGGCGCGACCTAATTTTTACCCCTTGATGTCAGCACTCAAAGTGGCTTTTGACCTTTTTTATTCCCAGCCATGGTCTTGGAATTAGGATTGCACACAGTCCTGGCTGACTCTGTCTTTCCCTGTCTCGTTCACCATCTCCTTTCACCTATTATGCTCTCCCTCTCATCGCCTCCCTCTCTCTCTCTCTCTTTCTTTCACATTCTCTAGTCTCTCACATCCCACCCCCCCCCCCCCCCCCCACCCCACCCCACCTCCTCCGGTTTCCTGAGACAGTGACAGAGAGAGAACAGGACTGAGAGTGTGTGGGTGTGAGTAGGGGAATGTCAGAGAAGGAGAGTGAGTGTGAATGAATGGGTGTGTTACAGAGCGAGAAGGATAGTGAGTGTGAATGAATGGGTGTGTTACAGAGTGAGAAGGATAGTGAGTGTGAATGAATGGGTGTGTTACAGAGCGAGGAGAGTGAGTGTGAATGAATGGGTGTGTTACAGAGTGAGAAAGAGCGTGAGTGTGAATGAATGGGTGTGTTACAGTGCGAGGAGAGTGAGTGTGAATCAATGGGTGTGTTACAGAGTGAGAAGGATAGTGAGTGTGAATGAATGGGTGTGTTACAGAGCGAGGAGAGTGAGTGTGAATGAATGGGTGTGTTACAGTGCGAGAAGGAGAGTGAGTGTGAATGAATGGGTGTGTTACAGTGCGAGAAGGAGAGTGAGTGTGAATGAATGGGTGTGTTACAGTGCGAGAAGGAGAGTGAGTGTGAATGAATGGCTGTGTTACAGTGCGAGAAGGATATTGAGTGTGAATGAATGGGTGTGTTACAGTGTGAGAAGGAGAGTGAGTGTGAATGAATGGGTGTGTTACAGTGCGAGAAGGAGAGTGAGTGTGAATGAATGGGTGTGTTACAGAGCGAGAAGGATAGTGAGTGTGAATGAATGGGTGTGTTACAGTGCGAGAAGGATAGTGAGTGTGAATGAATGGGTGTGTTACAGAGCGAGAAGGATATTGAGTGTGAATGAATGGGTGTGTTACAGTGTGAGAAGGATAGTGAGTGTGAATGAATGGGTGTGTTACAGAGCGAGGAGAGTGAGTGTGAATGAATGGGTGTGTTACAGAGCAAGAAGGATAGTGAGTGTTAATGAATGGGTGTGTTACAGTGCGAGAAGGAGAGTGAGTGTGAATGAATGGGTGTGTTACAGAGTGAGAAGGAGAGTGAGTGTGAATGAATGGGTGTGTTACAGAGCGAGAAGGATAGTAAGTGTGAATGAATGGGTGTGTTACAGAGTGAGAAGGAGAGTGAGTGTGAATGAATGGGTGTGTTACAGAGCGAGAAGGATATTGAGTGTGAATGAATGGGTGTGTTACAGTGCGAGAAGGAGAGTGAGTGTGAATGAATGGGTGTGTTACAGTGCGAGAAGGAGAGTGAGTGTGAATGAATGGGTGTGTTACAGTGCGAGAAGGAGAGTGAGTGTGAATGAATGGCTGTGTTACAGAGCGAGAAGGATATTGAGTGTGAATGAATGGGTGTGTTACAGTGCGAGAAGGATAGTGAGTGTGAATGAATGGTTGTGTTACAGTGTGAGAAGGAGAGTGAGTGTGAATGAATGGGTGTGTTACAGTGCGAGAAGGAGAGTGAGTGTGAATGAATGGTTGTGTTACAGTGTGAGAAGGAGAGTGAGTGTGAATGAATGGGTGTGTTACAGTGCGAGAAGGATAGTGAGTGTGAATGAATGGGTGTGTTACAGAGCGAGAAGGATAGTGAGTGTGAATGAATGGGTGTGTTACAGAGCGAGAAGGATATTGAGTGTGAATGAATGGGTGTGTTACAGTGTGAGAAGGATAGTGAGTGTGAATGAATGGGTGTGTTACAGAGCGAGGAGAGTGAGTGAGAATGAATGGGTGTGATACAGAGCAAGAAGGATAGTGAGTGTTAATGAATGGGTATGTTACAGAGCGAGAAGGAGAGTGAGTGTGAATGAATGGGTGTGTTACAGTGCGAGAAGTAGAGTGAGTGTGAATGAATGGGTGTGTTACAGAGCGAGAAGAATAGTGAGTGTGAATGAATGGGTGTGTTACAGTGCGAGAAGGATAGTGAGTGTGAATGAATGGGCGTGTTACAGAGCAAGAAGGATAGTGAGTGTGAATCAGAGTTTGTGTTAAGGTAAGTGAGAGGGTAGTAAGTGTCTGAATGAGATTGTGTGTGTGAAAGGCTGAGGAGAGTCAGAGCGTGTGCTGGTGAGTGAGAGTGTCTGTGCACAAGTGCGTGTGTATGTAGGACTATCCATGCACCAGATTAGTGTTTGCACCAGATTTCTCCGTTTTGTGTGTAAAGGTCTGAATGTCCCAGGGAGTCGAGCCCTGGGACACAATCTGTTCCTTCAGGTGGAGACAGAGGGTCCCCACAGTAGGACCCATCCCCGCTCGACTCAGCATTCAATATCAACCTGTATTTCTATAGCACCTTTCATGGCCTCACGACGTCCCAAAGCGCTCCACAGACAATGAAGTATTTTTGAAGTGTAGTCACTGTTGTAATGCAGGAAACACGGCAGCCAATTCCGCACAGCAAGCTCCCACAAAACAGCAATGTGATAATGAGCGGATAATCTGTTTTGAATGATGCTGATTGATGGATCAATATTGGCCCAGGACACGGGGAGAACTCTCCCCTGCTCTTCTTCGAAATAATGCCACGGGATCTTTTGCATCCACCTGAGAGAGCAGACGGGGCCTCGGTTTAATGCAAAAGCAAAAATACTGCGGATGCTGGAAATACTCAGCAGGTCAGGCAGCATCTGTAGAGAGAGAAACAGAGTTAACGTTTCAGCTCGATGACCCTTCGTCAGAACCTCAGTTTATCGCCTCATCCGAAAGACGGCACCTCCACAGTGCAGCATTCCCTCAGTACTGATCCTCAGACAGTGCAGCACTCCTTCAGTACTGCCCTTCCACAGAGCAGCACTCCCTCAGTACTGCCCGTCCGACAGTGCAGCACTCCCTCAGTACTGCCCTTCCACAGAGCAGCACTCCCTCAGTACTGCCCCTCCGACAGTGCAGCACTCCCTCAGCACTGCCCTTCCGACAGTGCAACACTCCCTCAGTATTGCCCTTCCACAGTGCAGCACTCCCTCAGTACTGCCCTTCCACAGTGCAGCACTCACTCAGTACTGCCCCTCCGACAATGCAGCACTCCCTCAGTACTGCCCGTCCGACAGTGCGGCGCTCCCTCAGTACTGCCCCCCAACAGTGCAGCACTCCCTCAGCACTGATCCTCCACACTGCAGCACTCACTCAGTACTGCCCCCCGACAGTGCAGCGCTCCCTCAGTACTGCCCCTCCGACACTGCAGTACTCCCTCAGTACTGCCCCTCCGACAGTGCAGCGCTACCTCAGTACTGCCCCTCCGACAGTGCAGCGCTCCCTCATTACTGCCCCTCCAACAGTGCAGCGCTCCCTCAGTACAGCCCCTCCGACAGTGCAGCGCTCCCTCAGTACTGCCCCTCCGACAGTGCGGCACTCCCTCAGCACTGATCCTCCACAGTGCAGCGCTCCCTCAGTACTGCCCCTCCGACAGTGCGGCACTCCCTCAGCACTGATCCTCCACAGTGCAGCGCTCTCTCAGTACTGCCCCTCTGACAGTGCGGCGCTCCCTCAGTACTTCCCCTCCGACAGTGCAGCCCCCCCTCAGTACTGCTCCTCCGACAGTGCAGCCCTCCCTCAGTACTGCTCCTCCGACAGTGCAGCCCTCCCTCAGTACTGCCCCTCCGACAATGCAGTGCTCCCTCAGTACTGCTCCTCCGACAGTGCAGCCCCCCCTCAGTACTGCTCCTCCGACAGTGCAGCCCTCCCTCAGTACTGCTCCTCCGACAGTGCAGCCCTCCCTCAGTACTGCCCCTCCGACAGTGCAGTGCTCCCTCAGTACTGCTCCTTCGACAATGCAGCGCTCCCTCAGTACTGTCCCATCGACAGTGCAGCACTCCCTCAGCACTGATCCTCCACAGTGCAGCGCTCCCTCAGTACTGGCACCGGGGAGTGTTGGTTGGATTATGGGGCTCAAGTCTTTGGAGTGGAGACTTGATACCCACGACTTTCTGACTCAGAGGCGAGAGAGAGAAAGAGTGCTGAACCCAGTGAGCCACAGTAGAAACTCCATGTCAACAGCTGGCCAGCTTTGAGCAGAATTATCGTCACAGTCTCAGGACTCAAAGTGTTAACTGTTTGCCAACAACACAGGACAAAGTGACATTTTCTCACTAGTTCCCCAATTCCTCATTTGACTCAGTGAGACATCAACCCTTTCTAATTAAATACACAGAGGGAGCAGCACAGGAAGAGGCCATTCAGCCCAAGCAGGGCGTTTCGGCAATTACTCCCCAGGCAAGCAGTCAGGCAGGCCCTAGGTAAGTAACGCAACGATTGTAATTCACTTCCACGACCAACGTCGTCCTTTGTTGGTTTTGTGACCTTGTAAAGACAGATTCCAATGATTGATGCCTTCTCAAGATTTCTACTTATTATTGAGACCTGGGCTTAGGGCTCAAGCCTTTCGTACAGGACATCTTTCTAGTTCAAGGGACAATGGAAGTCCAGGAGACCATAAACCAGGTCGACACTCCCAGTGCCAGTAATGAGGCAGGGCTGCACTGTCGGAGGATCGGTACTGAGGGAGTGCTCACTGTCGGAGAAGCAGTACTGACAGAGTGCTGCACTGTCGGAGGGATAGTACTGACGGAGCGCTGCACTGTCGGAGAAGCAGTACTGAGGGCGCGCTGCACAGTTGGTGGAGCATTACTGAGGGAGCGCTGCACTGTCGGAGGGTCAGTACTGAGGGAGTGCTCACTGTCGGAGGGGCAGTACTGAGGGAACGCTGCACTGTCAGAGGGGCAGTACTGAGAGAGCGCTGCACTGTCAGAGGGGCAGTACTGAGGGAGCGCTGCACTGTCGGAGGGGCAGTACTGAGGGAGTGTTGCACTGTTGGAGGGGCAGTACTGAGGGAGTGCTGCACTGTCAGAGGGGCAGTACTGAGGGAGCGCTGCACTGTCGGAGGGGCAGTACTGAGGGAGCGCTGCACTGTCGGAGGGTTAGTACTGAGGGCGCGCTACACAGTTGGTGGAGCATTACTGAGGGAGCGCTGCACTGTCGGAGGGGCAGTACTGAGGGAACGCTGCACTGTCGGAGGGGCAGTACTGAGGAAGCGCTGCGCTGTCGGAGGGGCAGTACTGAGGGAACGCTGCACTGTCGGAGGGGCAGTACTGAGGGAGCGCTGCACTGTCGGAGGGGCAGTACTGAGGGAGCGCTGCACTGTCGGAGGGGCAGTACTGAGAGAGCGCTGCACTGTCGGAGTGGCAGTACTGAGGCAGTGCTGCACTGTCAGAGGGGCGTACTGAGGGACTGTTGCACAATCGGAGAGGCAGTACTGAGGGTGCGCTGCACTGTCGGAGAGGCAGTACTGAGGGTGCGCTGCACTGTCGGAGGGGCAGTACTGAGGGAGTGCTGCACTGTCGGAGGGGCAGTACTGAGGGTGCGCTGCACTGTCGGAGGGGCAGTACTGAGGGAGTGCTGCACTGTCGGAGGGGCAGTACTGAGGGAGTGCTGCACTGTCGGAGAAGCAGTACTGAGGGTGCGCTGCACTGTCGGAGGGGCAGTACTGAGGGAGCGCTGCTCTGTCGGAGGGGCAGTACTGAGGGTGCGCTGCACTGTCGGAGGGGCAGTACTGAGAGAAAGGTGTACTGTCAGAGGGGCACCTATCATCCCACAGAGTATCAAATTTGTCCGTGAAGATATTGTCTAATAGCAGTTTTGATCTCTCGAGAACAGTCGGCAAGAGGTGAGTTCTCATTAACTCCTTTCTCTTTCAGACCTTGAGAGTGAGAAGTTGATGAAATATCTGGGAGTGGACAATGATCAGGAAATCCTACTTCCTCCTGTCACTTCTCCAAGGTAATATCATCGTCAGCTCGGACATATTTATGGTTAATAGTCTTTGTGAAAGATCATTCTTATTGAGCTCTGATTGCGGACCAAATTCAGCAGTGACCTAGTGCACTAACTCACACCAAGTCCCGTTCACCCCTCACCCCTGTGCCCGCTGACATACATTGGCTCCCAGTCCAGCAACAATTGGAGGAGCACAGAGATCTCGGAGGGCTGCCGGGCTGGAGGAGGTTACAGAGATAGGGAGTGGAGAGAGGCTGTGGAGTGATTAGAAATCGAGGATAAAGATTTTAAATTCGAGGAGTTGCCAATGAGCACAGGGTGTAATAGGTTGAGGAGAAAAGGGGGATAAAACTGGTGGAAGAAATCTCTCCCGATGCTTGAGGTCCGATAACAAAGGCCTGAAATTTGTGTCTTTTGCTGATTTTAGTGAGAAGTCACCATGAAGACAACACAGCAGCACTTCGAAAGTCAAGCAGTTCAGCCCTCCCCCTTCCTGCCCATTCTCACCATGATAGCAACTATGATAAGGGGGCAAAAGAACTGAAAGATAGAAAGAAGGCAAACCAGGAAATGTATAAAGGTGTCAAATATACAGAGCTTCCCTGTTTGCCTCTGATCTGCTGTGCAGTTAAATTTCACAGAATCCTAGAATCTTACAGCACAGAAGGAGTCCATTCAGCCCATCGTGCCTGTGCTGGCTCCTTGGTAGAACTATCCAATTAATCCCACTCCCTGCTCTTTCCCCAGAGCCCTACAAGTGTTTCCCCTTCAAGTATTTGTCCAATTCTCTTTTGAAAGTTATTATTGAATCTGCTTCCACCGCCCTTTCAGGCAGCACATTCCACATCACAACTCGCTGTGTAAAAAAAAACTTATGCTGATTGCTTAGTGATGATTAGGCTCCAAGGCAAGGGGAGACGAGGAGAATTTTTATTACACAGCGAGTTGTTGTGATCTGGAATGCGCTGCCTGAAAGGGCGGTGGAACAAGATTCAATAGTAACTTTCAGAAGAGAATTGGATATGTAATTGTCGGGTAAAAATGTACAGGGCTGTGGAGAAAATGCGGGGGAGTGGGAGCAGTTGGACAGCTCTTTCAATGGCCTCCTTCTGAGCTGGAAGATTCTATGATTTAAGATCCTTATCAGCAACTCTTTTTCTTTCCTGCTGAAATCAGGAACATTTCAAAAGAACAGGGAACAAGAGGCCTTTGCCTTCAGCATTTCATGTGGGGCCCACTTGAGTTTTGACAAACACGCAGTGAGACTGTCTGTGAAAGTCATGAAGCCAACGACAGCAGCGGCGGGGGGGAGGTGAACAGTGCAGCCAGTGGCGGAACCGTGAATGACTGACCGTAACTTCAGGATTTCCGCCAGAGGACTGTCAGACAGCTAATATTATTCCTATATTTAAAAAGGGAGGTAGAACATGTCCAGGGAACTATAGAGCAGTTAGCTTAACGTCGGGGGTAGGAAAGATAATGGAATCTTTACTCAAAGATGTAATAGAAGTACATCTAGAAACTGAAAATAGAATAAAGAAGTCAGCAGGGATTTCAAAAGAGAAGGTCTTGCTTGACCAACCTTATTGACTTCTTTGAAGTAACAGAAGGAGTAGATAAAGCAGTGTAGTAGATGTAATATAGTTGGATCTACTCGCCCATCGCTAGTTCCCTAAGAAGATGGTGGTGGTGAACCATCTTCTTCAACTGCTGCAGTCCATGTGCTGAAGGTGCTCCCACTATGTTTTTAGGTTGAGAATTCCAGGATACTGACCCAGCGACGAAGCAGGAACAGTGATAAATGTCCAAGGCAGGCCTGGAGGTGATGGGCATCCCATCACATTGTTGCTCTTGTCCTGGGTGGTGGAGGTCACTGGGGAGGGAGGTGCTGTCAGTGTAACCTTGGTGAGTTCCTTGTTTGTCCTGTGGATGGTACACACTGCAGTCACAGTGCGCCAGTGGCAGAGGGGTTGGAGATCGAGTCTAGTGGAGCGACCAGCCATCCAGTGCTAAATATTGATATTTTTCTCCTCAGCTGTATTGTCACAAGAGTGGAAAGGCAGCAGTCCAGGAAATGTGACAGCACAGGAAGGTTTGTGTGCACTGATTCCATGTCATTACAGTTATCCACCGCGTCTGGCAAACCAACCGCGAGGTGCAGTCTGGTTTAATACTGAGAAACAGATACCAGATGCTCCCCTAGCCTTTCACTCCAAGAATCACAATCACGAGTTGTCACGGTTGCGCTATCGGACCCGGCTGTCTGGAGACCTGAACGGTGGCGACTGTTCCCTGATTATAGACAACATCACACGGCAAGATGCAGGGCCTTATTTTTTCAGGATAGAATTTGACAACGGGCCGAGCCATAATTACTATCCTGCAACACGGCTTCATGTTTCTGGTAAGTGCTGTGTTATAATTACTCAACAATTCGCATTCAACAGTCAATGGGAAATAACAGAAACTGTGGCGGTTACATATTAACACAAAACACAGCTTATTATAACTCAGCGTCTGATTATCAATAACCTGCCGATACCTTCCAGTTCAGTCCTAAAGCATCCTCTAATACTCACTTTATTATCAGTGATTAAATGTCCATCAATGTTATCAGGTTCTCGACTCCCATCTATCTCTCTAACCGTGTTGAAAAGTCTCACACAGACAAAAGAAAGAACTTGCATTTATGTAGCGCCTTTCACGACCTCAGAATTTCTCAAAGGGCTTCACATCCAATGAAGTGCTTTTTGAAGTGCAGTCATTGTTGTAATGTAGGAAACGCGGCAGCCAATTTGCGCACAGCAAGCTCCCACAACCAGCGATGTGATAATCAGCAGATCATCTGTTTTTGTTGATGCTGTTGGTTGAGGGATAAATATTGGCCCCAGGGCACCGGGGAGAACTTCCCCGCTCTTCTTTCAAATAGTGGCCGTGGGATCTTACACGTCCACCTGAGAGGGAAGATTTGGTTTAACTTCTCCTCTGAAAGATGGCACCTCTGACAGTGCAGCACTCCCTCAGTACTGCCCCTCTGATAGTGCAGTGCTCCCTCAGTACGGCCTCTCCAACAGTGCAGCACTCCCTCAGTACTGCCCCTCTGATAGTGCAGTGCTCCCTCAGTACGGCCTCTCCGACAGTGCAACACTCCCTCAGTACTGCTCCTCCGACAGTGCAGCACTCCCTCAGTACTGCCTCTCCGACAGTGCAGCACTCCCTCAGTACTGCCCCTCTGATAGTGCAGTGCTCCCTCAGTACGGCCTCTCCGACAGTGCAGCACTCCCTCAGTACTGCTCCTCCGACAGTTCAGCGCTCCCTCAGTACTGCCTCTCCGATAGTGCAGCGCTCCCTCAGTACTTCCCTCTGACAGTGCAGCACTTCCACAGTACTGCCCCTCTGACAGTGCAGCACTCCCTCAGTACTGCCTCTCCGATAGTGCAGCGCTCCCTCAGTACTGCCCCTCTGACAGTGCAGCGCTTCCTCAGTACTGCTCCTCCAACAGTGCAGCGCTCCCTCAGTACTTTCCTCTGACAGTGCAGCATTCCCTCAGTACTGCTCCTCCAACAGTGCACCGCTCACTCAGTACTTCCCTCTGACAGTGCAGCACTCCCTCAGTACTGCCCCTCCGACAGTGCAGCGCTCCCTCATTACTGCACCTCCAACAGTGCGGCACTCCCTCAGTACTGCCCCTCCGACAGTGCGGCACTCCCTCAGTTCTGCCCCTCCGACAGTTCAGCGCTCCCTCAGTACTGACCCTCCGACAGTGCGGCACTCCCTCAGTACTGCCCCTCCGACAGTGCGGCACTCCCTCAGTACTGCCCCTCCGACAGTGCAGCACTCCCTCGGTACTGCCCCTCCGATAGCGCAGCACTCCCTCAGCACTGCCGCTCCGACAGTGCGGCGCTCCCTCAGTACTGCCCCTCCGACAGTGCAGCGCTCCCTCGGTACTGCCCCTCCGATAGTGCAGCGCTCCCTCAGTACTGCCCCTCCGACAGCGCAGCACTCCCTCAGTACTGCCCCTCCGACAGTGCAGCACTCCCTCAGTACTGCCCCTCCGACAGTGCAGCACTCCCTCAGTACTGCCCCTCCGATAGCGCAGCACTCCCTCAGCACTGCCCCTCCGACAGTGCAGCGCTCCCTCAGCACTGCCGCTCCGACAGTGCAGCACTCCCTCAGCACTGCCCCTCCGATAGTGCAGCGCTCCCTCAGTACTGCCCCTCCGATAGCGCAGCACTCCCTCAGCACTGCCGCTCCGACAGTGCAGCGCTCCCTCAGTACTGCCCCTCCGACAGTGCAGCACTCCACTGGGAGTGTCAGCCTGGACTATGGGGCTTGAGTCTCTGGAGTGGGACTGGAACCCACAACCTTCTGACTCAGCGGGAAAGTCTAGTCATTGTTGTAATGTTTTAGACGCAGCAGCCAATTTGCACACAGCAAGCTCCCACAAAGAGCAATGAGGTAACTGAGGAGATTTAATTTAACGTTGGCAGAGATCTCTGCGAACGTGACGAGCCAGTGCTCCTTGAGCTGTGACCTGCTCCCGCAACCCTCCCCAATACTGTTAATTCAAGGGTTTTGAAGTGAAAGTGCATTAAGCGCAGTGACAGAAACTCCACCAGGCCTGAAAATAGGAAGGTGCGTTCTCTTACCTAGTTACACAGAGTTACACAGAGTTACACACAGTTACATAGCGTCTACAGCACAAAAACAGGCCATTCAGCACAAGCGGTCGATACCAGTGTTCATGTTCCATACGAGCCTCCTCCCACCCATCTTCATCTAACCCTATCAGCATATCCTTCTGTTCCGTTCACCCTCATGTACTTATCCAGCATTAAATGCAGCTGTACGATTGGCTTCAACTACTCTTCTGGCAGTGAGTTCCACATTCTCACCACTCTCTGGGTAAAGAAGTTTCTCCAGTGTTCCCTATTGGATTTATTAGTGACTATCTGATATTGATGGCCCCTAGTATTAGTCTCCCCCCACAAGTGAAAACATTTTCTCCACGTCTATCCTATCAAACCCTTTCATCATTTTAAAGCCCTCTGTCAGGTCACCCCTCGGCCTTCTCTTTACTAGAGCCTGCTCAGCCCTTCCTGATCAGTGTAAGCTCTCTCAGTTCCAGTATGATCCTTGTAAACGTACTTTCTCTTGTGGGACTGTGATTTCTATTTGAACTGATGCTTCACGTTATATTGATCTAAAATGATCCATTCTCTGTGTGTTAGATTTCACAGATAAACCCATGATATTCCCGGCTGAAATTATTGCAGGAAAGTGTGTGAACGTAAGCTGCACCTTCAACACCACGTGCAATGGAACAGCACCTGTCTTAACCTGGGTCAATCACACTGACATACCCGGGTCAGTCTCAAACAGTGTAACTCAGCGTGACGTCACTCTCACATATACTTCTGTTCTGACCCTGATCCCATCACTCAAACACCACGGACAAACTCTCACCTGCAGAGTCAGATATCCATCTGTTTCATCAGAGCGGACCCTTAAACTAACTGTGCAGTGTAAGTACGGACATCCTTTATTCTGCATTACCCATTATTGTCTACATTGCACAGAGCAAGATTCCACAAACAGCAATGTGGTGAGGACCAGGTCACTTGTTTTTTACTGATAAATATTGGCCAGGACAACGGGGAGAATTCTTCTTTGAATAGTGTCATGGGATCTTTAACATCCACCTGAGAGGGCAGATGGAGCCTTGGTTTAACATCTCATGTGAAAGACGGCACCTCTGACAGTGCGGCCCTCCCTCAGTACTGCCCCTCCGTCAGCGCTGTGCTCCCTCAGTACTGCCCCTCCGACAGTGCAGCGCTCCCTCAGTACTGCTCCTCCGACAGTGCGGCATTCCTCAGTACTGCTCCTCCGACAGTGCAGCGCTCCCTCAGTACTGCCCCTCCGACAATGCAGCGCTCCCTCAGTACTGCTCCTCCGACAGTGCGGCGCTCCGTCAGTACTGCCCCTCCCACAGTGCGACGCTCCCTCAGTACTGCCCCTCCAACAGTGCGGCACTCCCTGAGTACTGCCCTTCCGACAGTGCAGCGCTCCCTCAGTACTGCCCCTCTGATCGTGCAGCGCTCCCTCAGTACTGCCCCTCCAACAGTGCGGCGCTCCCTCAGTACTGCCCCTCCGACAGTGCAGCGCTCCCTCAGTACTGCCCCTCCGACAGTGCAGCACTCCCACAGTACTGCCCCTCCGACAGTGCAGCGCTCCCTCAGTACTGCCCGTCCGACAGTGCAGCGCTCCCTCAGTACTGCCCCTCCGACAGTGCAGCGCTCCCTCAGTACTGCCACTCCCACAGTGCGGCGCTCCCTCAGTACTGCCCCTCCGACAGTGCAGCACTCCCTCAGTACTGCCCCTCCGACAGTGCAGCGCGCCCTCAGTACTGCACCTCTGACAGTGCAGCACTCCCTCAGTACTGCACCTCTGACAGTGCAGCGCTCCCTCAGTACTGCCCTCCAACAGTGCAGCACTCCCTCAGTACTGCCCCTCCGACAGTGCAGCACTCCCTCAGTACTGCCCCTCTGATAGTGCAGCGCTCCCTCAGTACCACCCCTCCGACAGTGCAGCGCTCCCTCAGTACCACCCCTCCGACAGTGCAGCGCTCCCTCAGTACTGCCCCTCCGACAGTGCAGCGCTCCCTCAGTACCACCCCTCCGACAGTGCAGCGCTCCCTCAGTACTGCCCCTCCGACATTGCAGCGCTCCCTCAGTACCACCCCTCCGACATTGCAGCGCTCCCTCAGTACTGCCCCTCCGACAGTGCAGCGCTCCCTCAGTACTGCCCCTCCGACAGTGCAGCGCTCCCTCAGTACTGCCCCTCCGAAGTGCAGCACTCCCTCAGTACTGCCCGTCCGACAGTGCAGCGCTCCCTCAGTACTGCCCGTCCGACAGTGCAGCGCTCCCTCAGTACTGCCCCTCCGACAGTGCAGCGCTCCCTCAGTACTGCCACTCCCACAGTGCGGCGCTCCCTCAGTACTGCCCCTCCGACAGTGCAGCACTCCCTCAGTACTGCCCCTCCGACAGTGCAGCGCGCCCTCAGTACTGCACCTCTGACAGTGCAGCACTCCCTCAGTACTGCACCTCTGACAGTGCAGCGCTCCCTCAGTACTGCCCTCCAACAGTGCAGCACTCCCTCAGTACTGCCCCTCCGACAGTGCAGCACTCCCTCAGTACTGCCCCTCTGATAGTGCAGCGCTCCCTCAGTACCACCCCTCCGACAGTGCAGCGCTCCCTCAGTACCACCCCTCCGACAGTGCAGCGCTCCCTCAGTACTGCCCCTCCGACAGTGCAGCGCTCCCTCAGTACCACCCCTCCGACAGTGCAGCGCTCCCTCAGTACTGCCCCTCCGACATTGCAGCGCTCCCTCAGTACCACCCCTCCGACATTGCAGCGCTCCCTCAGTACTGCCCCTCCGACAGTGCAGCGCTCCCTCAGTACTGCCCCTCCGACAGTGCAGCGCTCCCTCAGTACTGCCCCTCCGAAGTGCAGCACTCCCTCAGTACTGCACTAAACTATCGGCCTGGTTTTTGATGAAGGAACTTGCAGTAATATCACACCTTTCACGTTCTCATGCTCTCTCAAAGTGCTTCACAGCCAATGTAAGTTATCTGATCTTTATTTGTTTTTAGATGCACCACGGAATCTCTCAATTACTTCTCTTGATACGATTAAAGATTCCTCGATCAATATAAAAGAAGGGATTTCTATAGTGATATTCTGCTCTGTGGAGAGCTTCCCAGCATCTAACCTGACGTGGCGACATGTTGGTGTCACAATGAACAGAACAAGTTCCAACAACGAGCTGTGGTTGGAGTTTCTTCACGTTACATCCAGGGTCGCTGGAGACTATCAGTGTATGGCAGAGAATGAACATGGAGCAATGGAGAGGACCATATCTATCACTGTGGAATGTGAGTGTACAGATACTTCCACAACTCTCCAACTACAAACAAATTAATATCTATGGGAGACTGTGGAAGTTACCATGTCTGTACCACACATCCGCATGCGCATAAACACACACATACACTCTCTGCCTCTCTACCACTCTCTCCTCCTTTAAGACGCCTCTTAAAACCTACCTCTTTGACCAAGTTTTGGTCACCTGTCCTAATATCTCCTTGTACACCTGAGTGCGGAATGTAAGTAGCTTACTCTTATTAAAACTCAGGCACTTACTGTCTGTAAAAAGCTTATTTCCTGTCATCACATTTCCAGTGTCCAATTTTCTAATACTAACTGCCTGTGTAAACGTCACGCTGTAATTACACCCTCCCAACAGTAAGCGATTATAATCGGGGATGCTCAGGAGGCCAGAATTGGAGGAGCTGAAAAATCTCAGAGGTTTTTAGGACTGGAGGAGGTTACAGAGATAGGGAGGGGTGAGGTCATGGAGGGATTTGAAAACAAGGATGAGAATTTTAAAATCGAGGTGCCCGGACAGCTCACCTGGCACCTCCCCCTCGCCAACGTCAGCGGCAACCAAAGACACGGCAGTTTGGTGGCGAGGCAGATCAGCGATGGGCAGCTGGTGACTGGCTCCCTGATCCTGAGGGATCGTGAGGGTGAGGAGGGTGAGGAGGAAGCGATGGTCTTCTGCTCACTTAGAAACCAGCACGGAGAAGCCATGTTCAAGGTGTACCTGTGGGTCAAAGGTGGGAGCACTTTTCGGGATCGCTTTCCGTTTTGCCGGTTAAGGGGAGATTTAATTGAGGTGTTCAAGATCATGAAGCGTAGATAGGGAGAAACTGGAGGTCGATTAATATTACATCTTTAGATATTACACATATAGGAATAACATATATAAATGTTATATCTGTAAATGTTACATAGAAAAGGAAGATTGCATTTATATGACGCTTATATAGTCCCAAAGCACTTTACAGTCAATGATGTACTTTTGAACCTTAGTCACTGTTGTAATGTAGCAAACATAGAGTCATAGAGTCATAACGGCACAGAAGGAGGCCATTCGGCCCATCGAGTCCATGCGGCGATCTGTAGAGCAACCCAGTCAGGCCCATTCCCCCGCTCTGTCCCCGTAGCCCTGCAAGTTTATTTCCCTCAAGTGCCTATCCAATTTCCTTTTGAAATCATTGATCGTCTCTGCTTCCACCACCCTCATCGGCAGCGAGTTCCAGGTCATTACCACTAGCTGCGTAAAAAAGTTCTTCCTCACATCCCTCCTGTATCACTTGCCCAAGACCTTAAATCTGTGTCCCCTAGTCCTTATACCATCAGCTTGTGGAAACAGCCTTTCTCTGTCTACCTTATTCAAATCCATCATAATCTTGTACACCTCTATCAAATCTCCCCTCAACCTCCTTTGCTCCAAGGAGAACAACCACAGCTTCTCCAACCTAACCTTGTAGCTAAAATCCCTCATCCCTGGAACCATTCTGGTAAATCTCCTCTGCACCCTCTCAAGGACCTTCACATCCTTCCTAAAGTGTGGTGACCAGAACTGAACGCAATACTCTAGTTGTGGCCTAACCAGAGCTTTATAAAGGTTCAGCATAACTTCCCTGCTTTTGTACTCAATATCTCTATTTGGGCTTCAGCCCAAGATCCCATATGCTTTGCTAATTACTCTCTCAATATGTCCTGCCACCTTCAAAGTTCTATGCATATGAACCCCCAGGTCCCTCTGTCCACTCTTTAAAACTGTGTCATTAAGTCTATATTGCCTCTCCCTATCCCTTCTGCCAAAATGCATCACCTCACACTTCTCTGTATTAAATTCCATCTGCCACTTGTCTGCCCATTCTGCTAGCCTTTCTATGTCCTGTTGCAGTCGATTGGTATCATCATCACTGTTTGCCACCCCTCCAAGTTTGGTATCATTGGCAAATTTAGAAATTCTACTCTGTATTCCAATATCCAAGTCATTTATATATATCAAGAAAAGCAGTGGCCCCAGCACTGACCCTTGGGGAACACCACTGTCTACCATCCTCCAGTCTGAAAAACAGCCATTTACCACAACTCGCTGTTTTCTGTCCTTAAGCCAATTCCTTATCCAAGCTGCCACTGACCCACCTATTCCATGAGCCTGAATTTTGTTAACCAGCCTTTTATGTGGTACTTTGTCAAACACTTTCTTAAAATCCATATAGACAACATCCACTGCATTCCCTTCATCAACCTTCTCTGTTACTTCATCAAAAAAATCAATTAGATTAGTCAAACACCATCTGCCTTTTGCAAACCCATGCTGGCTCTCCTTAATTAGTTTAAACCTCTCCAAGTGCCTGTTAATTCTTTCCCTGATTATTGTTTCTAAAACCTTACCCACCACTGATGTTAAACTGATCGGCCTGTAGTTATGAGGATTGTCCTTACACCCTTTCTTGAACAAGGGTGTCACAGTTGCCACTTTCCAATCCTCTGGCACCTCCCCTGTATCTAGGGAAGATTGGAAGATTATGGCAAGCCCTTCCGCTATCTCCACCCCCACTTCCCTTAGCAACCTGGGATGCAAGCCATCCGGACCAGGCGACTTATCCACTCTAAGCATATCCAGCCTTTCCAGTACATCCTGCCTATCAATTTTCACCCCATCCATTACCTCTACCATCTCCGCTTCTACTGATATTTTTTCAGCATCCTCTACCTTAGTAAACACCGATACAAAGTACTGATTAAGTATTCTAGCCTTGCCCTGCGCCTCTAAGCATATATCACCTTCTTTGTCCCTAATAGGCCCCACCCCGCCTCTTCCTACCCGCTTACTATTTACATGCCTGTAGAAGATTTTGGGATTCCTTTTAGGTTAACTGTCATTCTATTCTCATATTCTCTCTTTGCCAGTCTTATTTTCCTCTTCACATCCCCTCTCAACTTATTGTATTTGGTCTGGTTCTCACTTGAAGAATTCACCTGACATGCATCATACACCCTCTTTTTTGTTTCATCATCTTCTCTATCTCCCTCGTCATCCAAGGAGCCCTTGCTTTGGTTCTGCTACCTTTCCCTCTCGTTGGAATGTACCTAGACTGTACTTGGAACATCTCCTCCTTGAAGATAACCCATTGTTCCGTTACAGTTTTACCTGTTGATCTTTGGTTCCATTTTACCCTGGCTAGATCCCCTTTCATTCCATTGAAGTTAGCCCTCTTCCAATTTAGAAGTTCTACTTTAGATTGTTCCTTGCTCTTCTCCATTACTAATCTAAACCTTATGATATGATGATCACTCGTACCCAAGTGTTCTCCCACAGACACTTGGTCCACTTGGCCCACCTCATTCCCCAGCACCAGATCCAGCCATGCCTCCTCCTAGTTGGGTCGAGAACATACTGGTCAAGGAAGTTCTCCTGAATACATTTCAGAAATTCCTCCCCCTCCTTTCCCTTTACTCTAGCATTATCCCAATCGATATTTGGGTAATTAAAGTCCCCCAATATCACCACGCTATAGCTCTTGCATATCTCTGCGATTTCCCTGCAGATTTGCTCCTCTATCTGTCTCTCAATATTTGAAGGCCTATAGAATACCCCCTTTTTGCTCCTCAACTCTAACCAAATGGATTCTGTCCTTGTCCCCTCAACAACATCCTCCCTTTCCAACACTCCAATGTCTTCCCTAATAAAGAATGCCACCCCACCTCCCTTTTTCCCTTCTCTATCTTTTCTGAACACCTTTATCCGTGAATATTAAGTGCCCAGTCCTCACCATTTTTAAGACACGTTTCCGTTATTGCCACAACATCATATTCCCACATGGCTAATTGTGCTTGTAGCTCACCAACCTTATTCACCACACTTTGTGCATTTACATACATGCATTCCAAAGCTGTCTTTGTATTCATCGTAGTCCTTCTCAGTCTGACCCTATCTAATATGGTACTACTTCCTTCTCTAGTACAATCCAACACTCGCCCCCCTCTATGCAGCGTATTCCTCTTTTCTGCTTCTATTTGCTGGTGCCCACCCCCCTGCCAATTTAATTTAAACCCTCCCCAACCACACTAGTGAACCTCCCCGTGAGGACATTGCTCCCAGTCCTGTTGAGGTGCAATCTGTCCCTTTTGAATAGGTGCCTCCTGCCCCAGAACTGATCCCAATGCCCCAAGAATCTGACGCCCTCCCTCCTGCACCATGCCTCAAGCCACGCATTGATTCTCCCTATCTTCCTATTTCTACTCTGACTGGTGCATGGCACTGGGAGTAATCCACAGATTACTACCTTTGAGGTCTTACTTTTTAACTTCCTCCCTAGCTCCTGAAAGTCTGACTGTAGAACCTCAATACCTGCCCTCTCTCTGTGTCATTGGTACTGATATGTACCACAACTTCTGGCTCACTCCCTTCCCCCCGGCAGAATATTCTGCACCCTCTCCGTGATGTCCTTTACCCTGGCACCAGGGAGGCAACACACCATGCAGGACTCACAGTGACGGTTACAGAAACGCCTGTCTGTCCCCCTAACTATGGAATCTCCTATAACGACTGCAGTTCTACACTTTGCTGTTCCCCCTGTGCAGTCCCTTTCCCATTGGTGCCATGGTCTGGACTGCACTCCTTCAAGGTGTCGTCACTCCCAGCAGTCTCCAATGCTGCGTACCGGTTTGAGAGTGACACACACCCCGAAGACTCCTGCACTTCCAGCCTCTTCCTACTCTTTCGGATGGCCACCCATTTACTATCCTGAACTCTCTCTGCCTGTGGGGTGGCCACCTCCTGGAACATATGGTCCAGGAAACTCTCAGCCTCCCTGATGCGCTGCAGCAACTCCATGCCCTCAAATTTGCACACAGCAAGATCCCACAAACAGCAATGTGATAATGATCAGATAATCGATTATTTTAGTGATGTTGGTTCATATATAGATAATACATATATAAGGTGGTTTACTAGTATCCCTTGAGGGAAGGAAACCTGTCATCTTTACCCGGTCTGGGCCTAGATGTGACTCCAGTCCCACACCAATGCGCCTGACTCTTAACTACCCTCTGAAGGAGCCACTCAGTTTGTATCAAACCAACAAGCAGCGGTTCAAGAAGAAGTTCCACCACCACCTTCTCAAGTGGCAACCAGGGATGGGCAATAAATGCTGGCCTTGCCAGCGACACCCACCTCCCAAGAATGAATTGTCAAAAATTGAGCGAGTGAATCACTTTTTGAGGTACATCAGAGCACCATTGCAAAACAGTGCTGCAATAATTAATGGCTGTTTTTACAGGTAGAGGTTCCAATGAATGGAAAGTAGGATTGCTTGCGGCTGGGATCATGTTGAGTGCTGAACTGGCTGGATTCCTAATCTTCAAGTACGTCCGAAAGTAAGTGCAAAGTTTTAACTTTGTTTTTTTCAATCAAAGTCTTTACTTCAATCTTCTCTTCTTAAGTCAGTGACTGATTCCCTCGGGTTCAGCACCTGACGCCACTCCCGTCAGTGGTCCCTTAGTCCCCTACGATCTGGAGTGCGTCTTTCACGGCCAGGAGAATGCTGACAAGACCCAGCGATCGCTCACTCTGCACACTAGCTGCTGGACTGTATCAGGGGTTTCCCGAGGATGTGAAGTAATAACAGCACATTCGTATGTTCTGCCTATCTCCCTCTGATTTAGATTCAAAAGGATGATACCAGAACTAAGAGGTTACAACGTTCATGAAAGACTGAACAGGCTGGGGCTCTGTTCTCTTGAAAAGAGAAGACTGAGCAGTGACCTGATAGAAGTCTTTAAGATTATGACGGTGTTCGATAGGATAGATGTTGCAAAGATGTTTCCACTTGTAGGGGAGACTAAAGCTGGGGGTCTTCAATATAAGATAGTCACTAATAAATCGAAGAGGGAATTCAGGAGAAACTTCTTTACCCAGAGAGTGGTAAGAATGTGGAACTCGCTACCACATGTAGTGGTTGAGGCAAATAGCACAGATACATTTAAGGGGAAGCTAGATAAACACATGATGGAGAAAGCAATAGAAGATGTTGATAGTGTTAAATGAAGAGGGGTTGGAGGAGACTCTTGTGGAGCATAAACACTGGCATGGACCAATTCGGGTCAGTTAAAGGGAGATTTAACAGAGGTGCTCAAAATCAGGAGGGGTTTTGACAGAGTAAATAAGGAGAAACTGTTTCCACTGGCAGGAGGGCCGGTAACCAGAGGATACAGATTTATGGTCATTGGCAAAAAGCCAGAGGGGTAGATGAGGAGAAATATTTTTACGTAGTTAGTTGTTATGATCTGGAATGGACCACCTGAAAGGGCGGTGGATGCAGATTCAATACTAACTTTCACAAAGGGATTTGGAAACATACCTGAAGAGGAAAAGGTTGCAGGGCTATGGGGAAAGAGCAGGGGGAATTTGGACTAATTGGAGAGCTCTTTCAAAGAGCAGGCACAGGCACAATGGGCCGAATGGCCTCCTTCTGTGCTGTGTGATTCTATGATTCTATGTATGTGGACAGAAGTGATTTAAAGAGCGAGTTCAGTAGTTGCTGCAACGTTACAGTGGGGTCTGGGCCTGTCCTGCACTGACACTCTGATATATGATAATCACAGCACGATATTCTGCTATTTCAGGATAAAGGCAGCGACTGAGGAGAGAGCTTCGGAGACCAGTGACATTGCAATGACCTCCAGTCCACTCCCCGAGAAGCACCAGGTACAGCAGTTGTTTGCACTTAGTCCGAAGCCTCAATCTCAGCGTGTAGACAAAACCTGTTGGAGATTCCCAGTTAGGTTGTCAATGAATTGCTGCCTATGGTGTCAGCCGTGGCTCAGTGGGTTTAGCTCTCTCTCTCTCTCTCTCTCTCTCACGCGCCTTTCAATCAGAAGGGCGTGGGTTCGAGTCCCACTCATGAACTTAAGCCCCATAACCCAGGTTGTCACTCCGAGTGCCAGTACTGAGGGAGTGCTGCACTGTCGGAGGGGCAGTACTGAGGGAGCACTGCACTGTTAGAGGGACAGTACTGATGGAGTGCCGCACTGTCGGAGGGGCAGTACTAAGGGAGCGCTGCACTGTCAGATGTGCAGTACTGAGGGAGTGCTGCACTGTCGTAGGGAAAGTACTGAGGGACCGCTGCACTGTCGGAGGGGCAGTACTGAGGGAGCGCTGCACTGTCGGAGGGGAAGTACTGAGGGAGCACTGCACTGTCGGAGGGGCAGTACTGAGGGAGCACTGCACTGTCGGAGGGGCAGTACTGAGGGAGCGCTGCACTGTCGGAGGGGCAGTACTGAGGGAGCGCTGTACTGAGGGAGTGCCGCGCTGTCGGAGGGGCAGTACTGAGGGAGTGCTGCACTGTCGGAGGGGCAGTACTGAGGGAGCGCTGCCCTGTCGGAGGGGCAGTACTGAGGGAGCGCTGCACTGTCGGAGGGGCAGTACTGAGGGAGCGCTGCCCTGTCGGAGGGGCAGTACTGAGGGAGCGCTGCACTGGCGGAGGGGCAGTACTGAGGGAGCGCTGCACTGTCGGAGGGGCAGTACTGAGGGAGCGCTGCACTGTCGGAGGGGCAGTACTGAGGGAGCGCTGCACTGTCGGAGGGGCAGTACTGAGGGAGCGCCGCACTGTCGGAGGAGCAGTACTGAGGGAGTGCTGCACTGTTGGAGGAGCAGTACTGAGGGAGCGCTGCACTGTCGGAGGAGCAGTACTGAGGGAGCGCTGCACTGTCGGAGGAGCAGTACTGAGGGAGCGCTGCACTGTCGGAGGGGCAGTACTGAGGGAGAGCTGCACTGGCGGAGGGGCAGTACTGAGGGAGAGCTGCACTGTCGGAGGGGCAGTACTGAGGGAGCGCTGCACTGTCGGAGGAGCAGTACCGAGGGAACGCTGCACTGTTGGAGGGGCAGTACTGAGGGAGCACTGCACTGTTGGAGGGGCAGTACTGAGGGAGCGCTACCCTGTTGGAGGGGCAGTACTGAGGGAGAGCTGCACTGTCGGAGGGGCAGTACTGAGGGAGAGCTGCACTGTCAGAGGAGCAGTACTGAGGGAGCGCTGCACTGTCGGAGGAGCAGTACTGAGGGAGAGCTGCACTGTCGGAGGGGCAGTACTGAGGGAGAGCTGCACTGTCGGAGGGGCAGTACTGAGGGAACGCTGCCCTGTCAGAGGGGCAGTACTGAGGGAGTGCTGCACTGTCGGAGGGTCAGTACTGAGGGAGTGCTGCACTGTCGGAGGGTCAGTACTGAGGGAGTGCTGCACTGTCGGAGGGTCAGTACTGAGGGAACGCTGCCCTGTCGGAGCGGCAGTACTGAGGGAGCGCTGCACTGTCGGAGCGGCAGTGCTGAGGGAGAGCTGCACTGTCGGAGGGGCAGTACTGAGGGAGTGCTGCACTGTCGGAGGAGCAGTACTGAGGGAGTGCTGCACTGTCGGAGGGTCAGTACTGAGGGAGTGCTGCACTGTCGGAGGGGCAGTACTGAGGGAGCGCTGCACTGTCGGAGGGGCAGTACTGAGGGAGCGCTGCTCTGTTGGAGAGGCAATACTGAGGGAGTGCTGCACTGTCGGAGGAGCAGTACTGAGGGAGTGCTGCACTGTCGGAGGAGCAGTACTGAGGGAGTGCTGCACTGTCGGAGGGTCAGTACTGAGGGAGTGCTGCACTGTCGGAGGGTCAGTACTGAGGGAACGCTGCCCTGTCGGAGGGGCAGTACTGAGGGAGCGCTGCTCTGTCGGAGAGGCAATACTGAGGGAGCGCTGCACTGTCGAAGGGGCAGTACTGAGGGAGCGCTGCTCTGTTGGAGAGGCAGTACTGAGGGAGTGCTGCACTGTCGGAGGGTCAGTACTGAGGGAGTGCTGCACTGTCGGAGGGTCACTCCTGAGGGAACGCTGCCCTGTCGGAGGGGCAGTACTGAGGGAGCGCTGCTCTGTCGGTGAGGCAATACTGAGGGAGCGCTGCACTGTCGAAGGGGCAGTACTGAGGGAGCGCTGCTCTGTTGGAGAGGCAATACTGAGGGAGAGCTGCACTGTTGGAGGGGCAGTACTGAGGGAACGCTGCCCTGTCGGAGGGGCAGTACTGAGGGAGTGCTGCACTGTCGGAGGGTCAGTACTGAGGGAGTGCTGCACTGTCGGAGGGTCAGTACTGAGGGAACGCTGCCCTGTCGGAGCGGCAGTACTGAGGGAGCGCTGCACTGTCGGAGCGGCAGTGCTGAGGGAGAGCTGCACTGTCGGAGGGGCAGTACTGAGGGAACGCTGCCCTGTCGGAGGGGCAGTACTGAGGGAGTGCTGCACTGTCGGAGGAGCAGTACTGAGGGAGTGCTGCACTGTCGGAGGGTCAGTACTGAGGGAGCGCTGCACTGTCGGAGGAGCAGTACTGAGGGAGAGCTGCACTGTCGGAGGGGCAGTGCTGAGGGAGAGCTGCACTGTCGGAGGGGCAGTACTGAGGGAATGCTGCCCTGTCGGAGGAGCAGTACTGAGGGAGTGCTGCACTGTCGGAGGAGCAGTACTGAGGGAGTGCTGCACTGTCGGAGGGTCAGTACTGAGGGAGTGCTGCACTGTCGGACTGGTCAGTACTGAGGGAACGCTGCCCTGTCGGAGGGGCAGTACTGAGGGAGCGCTGCTCTGTCGGAGAGGCAATACTGAGGGAGCGCTGCACTGTCGAAGGGGCAGTACTGAGGGAGCGCTGCTCTGTTGGAGAGGCAATACTGAGGGAGAGCTGCACTGTCGGAGGGGCAGTACTGAGGGAGAGCTGCACTGTCAGAGGAGCAGTACTCTGGGAGCGCTGCACTGTCGGAGGGGCAGTACTGAGGGAGACTCCGAGGTGTGAGAGGGCTACCAATGAGCCACGGCTGACACTAGCAAGTCTATGCAACAATTTAACCCTATCAGCCCCGAGAAATGATGTGAGAATGTCTTGTGCTTCCATTTTCTTTGTAGGGTACGCAGAGCGCGGTGGTTGTTGACACCCTGAACACAACCAGTGATGCAACTAGCGAGGCGAAGACACCAGCTCCCCAGGATCTCTCTGAAGGTGCGGCAGGAGGAGATGCTGGACATGGACAACCCGCCAAGCACGAGGACCTTCTGTACGCCAATATCAATTTCTTGAAGCTGCCCAGTGGTGACGGGACTGTCCACAGTGGCGAGGACACGGAATATGCAGAGATCAAATTCCAGTGAAACTAATTGTGAAATGGGGTGAGGGGTGAAGGAGGGTTTGAGATTCCTGGTAACACCAGACAACTTGCTGGGGGAGATGTTGGGAGGAGGGAAGGGACTGAAAAGTTTTGCACTTGGTGTGATTGGGAAGAAATGCTTGACCAGGGATAACTTGATGCTGACCCATTGGGGCAAGAGATTCAAAGGTTCGCCTCTCTCTGCACAAACACCTCTCACGCACAATCATCAAATGTGATGGGTGGAGATGGTGATATGAGCTCACTGCATACAGTCAGGGAATTCTATGGCACAGCAGGATGCCATTTGGCCCATCGCAACTGAAAGAGCTATCACCTTAGTCCCATTCCAACACTCTTTCCCCCATTCGGCCCCTCTCCCCCATGCTAGCTCTCTGAAAGAGCTCTCCCCATAGTCCCAATCCCCTGTCCCTTCCCCCACTCGGCCCCTCTCCCTGAACATCTGGTCAGTGTGCATTGCACAAAGGGAAGTACAGATGAGAGAGGCCATTCGACCCATCTAGCTAAACATTCCTCATAACTCCGGGATCCTCCGTCACACCATCCCTCCGCCTCATGAATGACTCCAAGGTTTTTGACACCAGTCCTTGACCTGGATCCAATCCCAGGTTTTGATCGCTCTCTCTGATTTACTTCAGTCCTGAACTCCACGATATCCTTTGCTCTGTCATTTACAGCCGTGTCTTTAACTGCCTCGGCCCTAAGCTCTGGAATTCCCTCCCTAAACCTCTCAACCTCTCTCTCTACCTCCTTTAAGATGTTCCTTAAAACCTAGCTCTTTGACCAAGCTTTTGGTCACCTGTCCTAATATCTCCTTCTGTGACCAGGTGTCCTTTTTTTTGTCTGATTAATGCTCCTGTGAAGCACCTTGGGACGTTTTACTATGTGAAAGGCGCTATATAAATGCAAGTTCTGTTGTAACTTTGATCTGAGCAGAGTCATAATGGAACCAATGAGGGTCCTTCAACAGGACGTACAGCGTGCGGGCAATAAATGCTTTGCAAGCCAACAAATAAACATGCCCTTTGAACCTGGTGCGCCCCAGCCCTGCGGTGTGGCCATCATCTCAACGGAGGTAGTGCCTAACTGCGAGCAGCCAACATGGCCGAATAGTAATGAACAGAAATGTAGTGCCACTCAACTTTTATATGTGATGTGAACGTACCTTCTGATTATTGCACATTTTTAATGCTGTGAAAGATTGCAAGAAGCATATGGGTTATATATAATATTACATTTATTAACACAAGTGATTAAAATGCTAAGACAGTTATGTACAGATGTATCTATATTAAACATCGCACATCTGTGCACAATTTGTGTCTCCAAAACGTTACTTCCTGTTGTTGCATTTACCTCCCCCCTCCCATTATTTAAATTCCTGTGTCCATATTTATAATGGAAACTTCCTATGTAAACTTGTCACGCTGTAATTACACCCTCCGCGCAGTGGTGGCGCTGTAATTTTGCAGTTTTGCATTTCAGTGGAAATCTTCCCACTTTGTTCACAATATTCTTAACACACAGCGACCAGGGGGAACCTTTCTGCTGTGTTTACGATGTTCTGAAGACACAGGGACCACGGGGAATCGTCCGATTGTGTTTACAATGTTGTTAAGACACAGGGACCAGGGTGGGTGGGTATTCTTCCTACAGTGTTTCCGAGGTTGTTAAGGCACAGTAACCAGTGGAAATCGTCCGGCTGTGTTTACAATTTTGTTAAGACAGAGGATTGGGGAAATCTTCCCTCCGCTGCAACTTGAGGGCAGGCCCAGGCCTGGCTGTGAGGCAGCCCCCACCCTCCCCAGCCCTGCTCAAACTTGCTAGTCTTATGCATGAAGAGCGGGCACATAGGACAACTATTGAAGGGCTGCCCAGTCTCGCTGGAGCCAAAACCCCGCAGGGGAGTCGCAGGAGAGAATTGGGGAACAGCGGAGTAAATATCCTCCTTTTCCCCAACCCCCATCGCTGTCTCTACCGAGAGGGAACCGCAGTCTCGAGTCAGAGGCCAGAGTGCTACCAACCAAGCCAAGCTGACACCGAACCCAGCCCCAAATTGTCTGCTTACACACAGTATAGTAACACACAGACTGTGGGCCAACATTTGCGATCGGCGGCTTCCTGCGGGCAGATGCCTCCGACCTGCAAAATGTCGAGGAAAGTACCTGGTGGTCCGGGAGGTACGGAGCCTTGCGATCCTGGGCCTCTCTGGGTCTGCACGGGCAGAGCCCCACGTATCCCAGGGGTGCAGGCGGTTCTAGGTTCTCCTGGGATCACGTGGGCCGGTCCAACCACAGAAGGGAATCCCCCATTCATACTTTTTATTCCCAGCCATGGTCTTGGAATTAGGATTGCACACAGTCCTGTCTGTCTGTTTCCCTTCTCGTTTCACTCTCTCATTCATCCTCTCCTTTCTCCCCTTATCCTCTCTCTCTCTCTCTCCGTCTTTCACATTCTCCAGTCTCTCACATTCCCCATTCCTCTTGTCTCAGAGAGAAAACACGATTGAGAGTGTGTGGGTGTGAGTAGGGAGATGTGAGAGAAGGATAGTGAGTGTGAATGAATGGGTGTGTTACAGAGCGAGAAGGAGAGTGAGTGTGAATGAATGGGTGTGTTACAGAGCGAGAAGGAGAGTGAGTGTGAATGAATGGGTGTGTTACAGAGCGAGAAGGATAGTGAGTGTGAATGAATGGGTGTGTTACAGTGCGAGAAGGAGAGTGAGTGTGAATGAATGGGTGTGTTACAGTGTGAGAAAGATAATGAATGTGTGAATCAGAATGTGTGTTAAGGAAAGTGAGAGGGTAGTAACTGTGTGAATGAGATTATAGAATCATAGACATTTACGGCTCAGAAAGAGGCCATTCGGCCCATCTTGTCCGTGCCGGCCGACAAAGAGCTCTCCAGCCTAACCCCACTTTCCAGCACTTGGTCCGTAGCCCTGCAGGTTACAGCATCCCAAGTGCATATCCAAGTACTTTTTAAATGTGGTTAGGGTTCCTGCCTCTACAACCCTTTCAGGCAGTGAGTTCCAGACCCCCACCGCCCTCTGGGTGAAAAAAGTTCTCCTCAACGCCCCTCTAATCCTTCTACCAATTACTTTAAAATCTGCCCCCTGGTTATTGACCCCTCTGCTAAGGGGAATAGGTCCTTCCTATCCACTCTATCAAGGCCCCTCATAATTTTATACACCTCAATTAAGTCTCCCCTCAGCCTCCTCTGTTCCAAAGGAAACAACCCCAGCCTATCCAATCCTTCCTCATGGCTAAAATTCTCCAGTCCTGGCAACATCCTCGTCAATCTCTGTACCCCCTCTAGTGCAATCACATCCTTCCTGTAATTGTGTGTGAAAGGCTGAGGAGAGTCAGAGCGTGTGCTTGTGAGTGAGAGTGTCTGTGCACAAGTGCGTGTGTATGTAGGACTATCCATGCACCAGAGCAGTGTTTGCACCAGATTTCTCCATTTTATGTGTAAAGGTCTGAATGTCCCAGGGAGTCAAGCCCTGCGACACAATCTGTTCCTTCAGGTGGAGACAGAGGGTCCCCACAGTAGGACCCATCCCCGCTCGACTCAGCATTCAATATCAACCTGCATTTATTTAGTGCGTTTCACAGCCTCAGCACGTCTCAAAGTGCTCCACAGCCAATGAAGTACTTTTGAAGTGGAGTCATTGTTGTAATGTAGGAAACACGGCAGCCAATTTGCACACAGCAAGCTCCCACAAACAGAAATGTGATAATGAGCAGATAATCTGCTTTTTAGTGATGTTGATTGATGGATAAATAAATATTGGCCCCAAGACATTGGGGATAACTTCTCTTTGAAATAGTGCCATGGGATTTATTTACGTTCACCTGAGAGAGCAGACGGGGCCTCAGTTTAACTTCTCATTTGAAAGACGGCACTTCCGACAGTGCAGCACTCCCTCAGCACTGCACTGGAGCGTCAGCCTGGATTACGGGGCTCAGGTCTCTGGAGTGGGATTGGAACCCACGACCTTCTGACTCAGAGGTTGGAGTGAGAGAGCTAAACCCAGTGAGCCACAGTTGAAAATCCACGTCAACAGCTGCCCAGCTTTGAGCAGAATTATCGTCACAGTGTCAGGACTCAAAGGGGTAACAGCAAACAAGGCAGCACAAAGTGACATTTTCTCAGTTGTTCCCCATTTCCACATATAGAAATGCAAGTTTTTCTTTGCTTTTCTTTCTTCAAGCCTTGTAACTCACTGCAGAGCATCTATCATCCCACAGAGTATCAAATTTGTCCGTGAAGATATTGTCTAATAGCAGTTTTGATCTCTCGAGAACAGTCGGCAAGCGGTGAGGTCTCATTAACTCCTTTCTCTTTCAGACCTTGAGAGTGAGAAGTTGATGAAATATCTGGGAGTGGACAATAATCAGGAAATCCTACTTCCTCCTGTCACTTCTCCAAGGTAATATCATCGTCAGCTCGGACATCTTTATGGTTAATAGTCTTTGTGAAAGATCATTCTTATTGAGCTCTGATTGGGGACCAAATTCAGCAGTGACCCAGTGTACTAACTCACACCAAGTCCCGTTGACCCCTCACCCCTGTGCCCGCTGACAGACATTGGCTCCCAGTCCGGCAACAATTGGAGGAGCACAGAGATCTCGGAGGGCTGCCGGGCTGGAGGAGGTTACAGCGATAGGGAGTGGAGAGAGGCTCCGGAGGGATATGAAATCGAGGATAAAGATTTTAAATTCGAGGAGTTGCCAATGAGCACAGGGTGTAATAGGTTGAGGAGAAAAGGGGGATAAAACTGGTGGAAGAAATCTCTCCCGATGCTTGAGGTCCGATAACAAAGGCCTGAAATTTGTGTCTTTTGCTGATTTTAGTGAGAAGTCACCATGAAGACAACACAGCAGCATTTGGAATAGACAGGCCTTCCTGCCCATTCTCACCATGATAGCAACCATGATAAGGTGGCAAAAGAACTGAAAGATAGAAAGAAGGCAAACCAGGAAATGTATAAAGGTGTCAAATATACAGAGCTTCTCTGTTTGCCTCTGATCTGCTGTGCAGTTAAATTTCACAGAATCCTAGAATCTTACAGCACAGAAGGAGTCCATTCAGCCCATCGTGCCTGTGTCGGCTCTTTGTAAGAGCTGTCCAACTGCTCCCACTCCCCTGCTCTTTCCCCATAGCCCTGCAAATTTTCTCCACTTCAAGCATTTATCCAATTCTCTTTTGAAAGTTACTATTGAATCTGCTTCCACCGCCCTTTCAGGCAGCGCGTTCCAGATCACAACTTGGAGTGTAAAGTAAAATTGAAGCTGACTGCTCAGTGTTGATTAGGTTCCAAGCCAAGGGGAGATGAGGAGAATTTTTATAACGCAGCTAGTTGTTGTGATCTGGAATGCGCTGCCTGAGTGGGTGGTGGAAGATTTATTAGTAACTTGCAGAAGGGAATTGGATATGTACTTGAGGGGAAACATTTGCAGGGCAGTATAGGAGGAGCGCAGAGATTACAGAGGGTTGCAGGGTTGGAGGAGGTTACACAGCTATGGGGAACGGTGATGAGGCAATGGAGGGATTTGAAATCGAGGATGAGAATTTTAAATTTGAGGCGGTGCCGGACCGGGAGCCAATGTAGGTAAACGAGTTTCTCTCTTTGCCTCTGATCTGCTCTGCAGTTAACGTTCATAGATCATAGAATCATAGACTGATACAGCACAGAAGGAGGCCATTCGGCCCATCGTGCCTGTGCTGGCTCTTTGGTGGAGCTCTCCAATTAGTCCCACTCCCCCCTGCTCTTTCCCCAGAGCCCTGCAAATGTTTCCGCTTCAAGTATTTATCCAATTCCCTTCTTGAAAGTTACTAATAAATCTTCTTCCACCACCCATTCAGGCAGCGCATTCCAGATCACAACAGATCATGACAATTTGCTGTGTAATAAAATTTCCCCTCACTTCCCCGTGGCTTGCAGCATAATAATCGCTGCAGGGCTATGGGGACAGAATGGGGTAGCGGGAATCATTGGAAAGCTCCTTCAAAGACCCGAATGGCCTCCTTCTGAGCTGGAAGATGCTATGAATTAAGTTCCTTATCAGCAACTCTTTAACTTTCCTGCTGAAATCAGGAATATTGGAGAAGAACAGGAAACAAGAGATCTTTGCCATCAGCATTTCATGTGGGGCCCACTTCAGTTTTGACAAACACGCAGTGAGACCGTCTGTAAACGTCATGAACCCAACACAGCTGCACCTCCGATACATTCAGAGCTCAGGTTAGAGGCGCCTTGCTGCTGTGCTTCAAAGAGTCTGCTGGAGTAGGGCCAGTGCTGAGCTTGGGGACAAGTCAGTCTACAATGCTGTATTGGAATCAACCTACAACAATATTGGATTTGTATCTAATGAGGATCCAAATTAATTCCCTATACAATGAGGATCCAAACTCATTCCTTAGACAATGAGGATCCAAAGTGATTCCTTAGACAATGAGGATCCAAAGTGATTCCTGAGACAATGAGGATCAAAACTCATTCCTTAGACAATGAGGATCCAAAGTGATTCCTTAGACAATGAGAATCCAAAGTGATTCCTTAGACAATGAGGATCCAAAGTGATTCCTTAGACAATGCGGATCCAAAGTGATCCCTTAGACAATGAGGATCCAAAGTGATTCCTTAGACAATGAAGATTCCAACATTCAATGGAATCTGGAACTGTACCCATGGATTGGAGGGTAGCTAATGTTACCCCACTATTCAAAAAGGGTGGTAGAGAGAAAGCGGGGAATTACAGACCGGTAAGCCTGACATCGGTAGTGGGGGAAATGCTAGAGTCCATTATAAAGGATGTAATAGCAGAGCACTTGAAAAACAGTGACAGGATCGGACAAAGTCAACATGGATTTACAGAAGGTAAATCGTGCTTGACTAATCTACTGGAATTTTTTGAGGATGTAACTGGGAAAATAGATAAGGGAGAACCAGTAGATGTGGTGTATTTGGACTTTCAAAAGGCTTTCGATAAGGTCCCGCATAAGAGATTAGCATGTAAAGTTAAGGCACATGGGATTGGGGGCAAGGTATTGACTTGGATAGAGAACTGGTTGGCGGACAGAAAGCAGAGAGTAGGAATTAATGGGTCTTTTTCCGAGTGGCAAGCAGTGACTAGTGGGGTACCGCAGGGATCGGTCCTTGGACCCCAGCTATTCACAAAATACATTAATGATCTAGATAAGGGAACTAAATGTAATATCTCCAAGTTTGCAGATGACACAAAGCTGGGTGGGAGTGTGTGCTGCGAGGAGGATACCGAGAAACTCCAGGATGATTTGGACAGGTTGGGTGAGTGGGCAGAAGCGTGGCAGATGCAATATAACGTGGATAAATGCGAGGTTATCCACTTTGGTGTCAAAAACAGAAAGGCAGACTATTACCTGAATGGCAATAGATTGGGAGAAGGGGAAGTGCAACGACACCTGGGTGTCCTTGTGCACCAGTCGCTGAAAGTAAGCATGCAGGTGCAGCAGGCGGTGAAGAAGGCAAATGGTATGTTGGCCTTCATAGCGAAAGGGTTTGAGTATAGGAACAGGGATGTCCTGCTGCAGTTGTACAGGGCCTTGGTGAGACCACACCTTGAGTACTGTGTGCAGTTTTGGTCGTCTTATCTGAGGAAGGATGTTCTTGCCATGGAAGGAGTTCAGCGAAGATTCACAAGGCTGATACCTGGAATGGCAGGAATGACATATGAGGAGAGATTGGGTCGATTGGGCTTATACTCGCTGGAGTATAGAAGAATGAGAGGGGATCTCATCGAAACATAAAATTCTGACAGGTCTAGACAAACTAGATGCAGGAAGAATGTTTCCAATGGTCGGAGAGTCCAGAACCAGGGCTCATAATCTAAGGATAAGGGGTAAGCCATTTAGGACAGAAATGAGGAAGAATTTCTTCACCCAGAGAGTGGTGAACCTGTGGAATTCTCTACCACAGAAGGTAGTTGAGGCCAAGTCATTAAATATATTCTAGAATGAGTTAGATATATTTCTTAAAGCTAAAGGTATCAAGGGATATGGGGAGAAGGCAGGTACAGGGTACTGAGTTTGGATGATCAGCCATGATCTCATCGAATGGCGGAGCAGGCTCAAGGGGCCGAATGGCCTACTCCTGCTCCTATCTTCTATGTTTCTATGATACAAAGAGTGACAAGTAGACTGAATCAGATTAGCCAATCAGTTGGGTTGCAGACCAAACAAGAAGGATTGGATAATTAGTGATTCCTGATGGAGAAAATGGTGCGAGTTCTGATGGTTTCCAATCCATTGATCCTGCATTGTAAGTCAGTGCAGAATATATTCTTGATATATATTAATAACTTGGACTTGGGTGTACAGGGCACAATTTCAAAATTTGCAGATGACACAAAACTTGGAAGTATAGTGAACAGTGAGGAGGATAGTGATAGACTTCAAGAAGACATAGACAGGCTGGTGAAATGGGCGGACACGTGGCAAATGAAATTTAATGCAGAAAAGTGTAAAGTGATACATTCTGGTAGGAAGAACGAGGAGAGGCAATATAAACTAAAGGGTACAATCTTAAAGCGGGTGTATGAACAGGGAGACCTGGGAGTATATGTGCACAAATCGTTGAAGGTGCCAGGGCAGGTTGAGAAAGCGGTTAAAAAAGCATATGGGATCCAGGGCTTCATAAACAGAGGCATAGAGTACAAAAACAAGTTATGATGAACCTTTATAAAACACTGGAGTATTGTATCCAATTCTGGCACCGCACTTTAGGAAGGATGTGAAGTCTTTAGAGAGGGTACAGAAAAGATTTCTGAGAATGATTCCAGGGATGAGGGACTTCAGTTGCGTGGATAGACTGGAGAAGCTGGGGTTGTTCTCCTTAGAGCAGAGAAGGTTGAGAGAAGATTTGATAGAGGTGTTCAAAATCATGAGGGGTCTAAACAAAGTAGATAGCGTGAAACTGTTCCCATTGGCGGAAGGGTCGAGAACCAGAGGACACAGATTTAAGGTGATTGGCAAAAGAACCAAAGGTGACATGAGGAAAAACTTTTTTACGCAGCGAGTGGTTATGATCTGGAATGCACAGCCTGAAAGGGTGGTGGAGGCAGATTCAATCACGGCTTTCAAAAGGGAGTTGGAAAAGTACCTGAAAGATAAACATTTGCAGGGCTACGGGGAAAGGGCAGGGGAGTGGGACTAGCTGAAGTGCTTTTGCAGAGAGCCGGCACGGGCTCGACGGGCCAAATGGCCTCCTTCTGTGCTGTTGTAACCATTCTATGATTCTGTGATTCTATGATATCTCCTTTGGTGCGTCTTGTGTTGGGTAGAAGACTTACTTCACTAAATATGGTCCTGAGGTCAGTGAGCCAATATAAAACAAACTTTTCCACTCCCGCGTTCAGGATTCCCTTCCATTCATTGAGTAACCTTGGTGAGTTCCTTGTTTGTCCTGTAGATGGTACACACTGCAGTCACAGTGCGCCAGTGGCAGAGAGGCTGGATATCAAGTCTAGTGGAGCGACCAGCCATCCAATGCTAAATATTGATATTTTTCGCCTTAGTTGTATTGTCACAAAAGTGGAAAAGTGGCACTCCATGGCATGTGATAGCACAGGAAGGTTTGTGTGCACAGATTCCATGTCATTACAGTTATCCACCGCGTCTGGCAAACCAACCGTGAGCTGGAGTCTGGTTTAAGAATAAGAAATGGACATCATCATCTAAGGCCTTTCACTCCAAGGACCACAATCGTGACTCACCACGGTCACGCCATCGGACACAGCTATCTGGAGATCTGAAAGAAGGTGACTGTTCCCTAATTATAAACGACATCACACCGCAAGATGCAGGGCCTTATTATTTCAAAATAGAATGTTGCAACAAGAATAGTTTCAGCACTATCCTGGAACAAGGCTTCCTGTTTCTGGTAATTGCTGTGTTATAATTACTCAACAATTCACGTTCAACCGTGAATACGAAATAACATATTGTGGTGGTTACATATTAACACAACCACTCCCTGCGGCAGCGAGTTCCACATTCTCGGCACTCTCTGGGTAAAGAAGTTTCTCCTGAATTCCCTATTGCATTTATTAGTGATGATCATATCGATGGCCCCTAGTTCTGGACTCCCCCAACAAGTGGAAACATCTTCTCCACGTCTACCCTATTGAACCCTTTCATCATTGTAAAGACCTCGATCAGGTCACCTCAGCCTTCTCTTTACTAAATAAAAGAGCCCCAGCCTCTTCAGCATTTCGTGATCCTTTTAACCTCTCAGTTCTGGTATCATCTTCATAAAAGCACTTTCTCTTGCGGGACTGTGATTTATATTTGAACTGATGCTTCACGTTATATTGATCTAAAAGGATCCATTCTCTGTGTGTAAGATTTCACAGATAAACCCACGATATTCCCGGCTGAAATTATTGCAGGAAAGTGTGTGGACGTAAGCTGCACCTTCAACACCACGTGCAATGGAACAGCACCTGTCTTAACCTGGGTCAATCCCACTGACATACCCGGGTCAGTCTCAAACAGTGTAACTCAGCATGGCGTCACTCTCACATATACTTCTGTTCTGACCCTGATCCCATCACTCAAACACCACGGACAAACTCTCACCTGCAGAGTCAGATATCCATCTGTTTCATCAGAGCGAACCCTCGCACTAACTGTGCAATGTAAGTACGGACATCATTAATTCTACATTACCTGTAATAGTCTACATTGCGCACAGCAAGATCCTACATACAGCAATGTGGTAATGACCAGAACGTCTGATTTTTACTGATAAATATTGGCCAGGAGACCGGGGAGAACACTTCTTTCAATAGTGTCATGGGAACTTTTACATTCACCTGAGAGGGCAGATGGAGCCTCGCTTTAACGTCTCGTAAAAGATGACACCTTCAACAGTGCAGCGCTCCCTCAGTATTGCCCCTCCGATAGTGCAGTGCTCCCTCAGTACTGCCCCTCCGACAGTGCAGTGCTCCCTCAGTACTGCCCCTCCCTCAGTGCAGTGCTCCCTCAGTGCTGCCCCTCCGACAGTGCAGCGCTCCCTCAGTACTGCCCCTCCGACCGTGCAGCGCTCCCTCAGTACCGCCCCTCCGACAGTGCAGCACCCCCTCAGTATTGCCCCTCTGACAGTGCAGCGCTCCCTCAGTACTGCCCCTCCGACAGTGCAGCGCTCCCTCAGTACTGCCACTCCGACAGTGCAGCGCTCCCTCAGTACTGACCCTCCGACAGTGCAGTGCTCCCTCAGTACTGACCCTCCGACAGTGCAGCGCTCCCTCAGTACCGCCCCCCCGACAGTGCGGCGCTACCTCAGTACTGCCCCTCCGACAGTGCGGCGCTCCCTCAGTACTGACTCTCCGACAGTGCAGCACTCCCTCAGTACTGCCCCTCCGACACTGCGGCGCTCCCTCAGTACTGCCCCTCCGACAGTGCAGCACTCCCTCAGTACTGCCCCTCCGACAGTGCGGCGCTCACTCAGTACTGCCCCTCCAACAGTGCAGCGCTCCCTCAGTTCTGCCCCTCCGACAGTGCAGCGCTCCCTCAGTACTGACCCTCCGACAGTGCAGCGCTCCCTCAGTACTTACCCTCCGACAGTGCAGCGCTCCCTCAGTACCGCCCCTCCGACAGTGCGGCGCTCCCTCAGTACTGCCCCTCCGACAGTGCGGCGCTCCCTCAGTACTGACTCTCCGACAGTGCAGCGCCCCCTCAATAGTGCCCCTCTGACAGTGCAGCGCTCCCTCAGTACTGCCCCTCCGACAGTGCGGCACTCTCTCAGTACTGCCCCTCCGACAGTGCAGCACTCCCTCAGTACTGCCCCTCCGACAGTGCAGCGCTCCCTCAGTACTGACCCTCCGACAGTGCAGCGCTCCCTCAGTACTGCCCCTCCAATAGTGCAGCGTTCCCTCAGTACTGCCCCTCCGACAGTGCAGCGTTCCTTCAGTACTGCCCATCCGACAGTGCAGCGCTCCCTCAGTACTGACCCTCCGACAGTGCAGCGCTCCCTCAGTACTGACTCTCCGACAGTGCAGCGCTCCCTCAGTACTGCCCTCCGACAGTGCAGCGCTCCCTCAGTACTGCCCCTCCAACAGTGCAGCACTCCCTCAGTACTGCCCCTCCGACACTGCGGCGCTCCCTCAGTACTGCCCCTCCGACAGTGCAGCACTCCCTCAGTACTGCCCCTCCGACAGTTTGGCGCTCCCTCAGTACTGACCCTCCGACAGTGCAGCGCTCCCTCAGTTCTGCCCCTCCGACAGTGCAGCGCTCCCTCAGTACTGACCCTCCGACAGTGCAGCGCTCCCTCAGTACTTACCCTCCGACAGTGCAGCGCTCCCTCAGTACCGCCCCTCCGACAGTGCGGCGCTCCCTCAGTACTGCCCCTCCGACAGTGCGGCGCTCCCTCAGTACTGACTCTCTGACAGTGCAGAGCCCCCTCAATAGTGCCCCTCTGACAGTGCAGCGCTCCCTCAGTACTGCCCCTCCGACAGTGCGGCACTCTCTCAGTACTGCCCCTCCGACAGTGCAGCACTCCCTCAGTACTGCCCCTCCGACAGAGCAGCGCTCCCTCAGTACTGACCCTCCGACAGTGCAGCGCTCCCTCAGTACTGACCCTCCGACAGTGCAGCGCTCCCTCAGTACTGCCCCTCCGATAGTGCGGCGCTCCCTCAGTACTGCCCCTCCGACAGTGCGGCGCTCCCTCAGTACTGTCCCTCCGACAGTGCGGCGCTCCCTCAGTACTGCACTAAAGTGTCTGCCTGGATTATGTGCTTTGTGCTGAAGGAACTTGCAGTAATATCACACCTTTCACGTTCTCAGTATCTTCAACGTGCTTCACAGCCAATGTAAGTTAAATGATCTTTATTTGTTTTGAGATGCACCACGGAATCTCTCAATTAATTCTCTTGATACGATTTAAGATTCCTTGATCAATTTCAAGGAAGGGAATTCTGCAGTGATACTCTGCTCTGTCAAGAGCTTCGCAGCTTCTAACCTGGGTGCGATAGCACTGTGGTTATGTTACTGGACTAGTAATCATGAGGTCTGAGATATGAGTTCAAATACCCACCACGGCAGCTGGGGAATTTTAATTCAGTTAATTAAATAACCCTGGAATAAAAAGCTAGCAATGGTGACCATGAAACTACCAGATTGTTGTACAAAACCCATCTGGTTCAATAATGTTCTTTCGGGAAGGAAATCTGCCGTCCTTACCCAGTCTGGCTCCAGACCCACAACAATGTGGTTGACTCTTAATTGCCCTCTGAAAATGGCCTAGCAAGGCACTCAGCTAAGGGCGATAAATGTCTGCCTTGCCAGCAATGCCTGCATCCTGCAAATTCATTTAAAAACGAACCTGATGTGGCAACAACTTGGTGTCGCAATGAAAGGGGAAGTTCCAACAATGAGCTGTGGTTGGAGTTTCCTCACGTTACATCCAGGGTCGCTGGAGACTATCAGTGTGTGGCGGAGAATGAACATGGCGCTGTGGAGAGGACAATAACCATCACTGTGGAGAACATGAGTCTACAGCTACCTCAACGTCTCTCTAAATGCAAACAAATTAATATCGACTGGGAAATTTACAAAATGTCTTTGGCCGCAACTATGTTAGTAACATTAATGAACAGTTCTGTGTGACTGAGGATTCAACTAGCAGTTACATGTCCACACGCAGAGGTACATACAATTATGTACACACACTCGCCCATGCACACACCCGAGAGTTCCCACCCTATTGATGCATTTCCTCCCGATCCTGAATCTGCTGCAGATCGGAATCTGAGCGATGGAATGTCGATCATTCCCTCCGAGATCAGACAGGACATCTGACCACTCCTGGATTGCTCAGTGAGACAACCAATCATAAAGCGACCTCTGAGAGAGACTGGGAATGTGGTTTACATTAATAAATCTTATTACATACCTAGATATTACATATATATAACCATTGTCTCTGATTTGTCAGACTGCTTGTCCGACATCCAGTTCCGGATGAGCAGAAATTTCCGCCAACTAATCATTAGGAAGACCAAAGCCATTGTCTTCGGTCCCTGCCACAAACTCCGATCCCTAACCACCAACTCCATTCCTCTCCCTGGCAACTTGTGAGTCTGAGCCAGACTGTTCGCAACCTTGGTCTCATATTTGACCCCGAAATGAGTTTCCGACCACATATCCACACCATCACTAACTCCGTCCATTTCCACCTCTGGAACTTCACCCGACTCCGCCTCAGCTCATCTGCTACTGAAACCCTCATCCACGCCTTTCTTACCTGCAGACTTGACTATTGCAATGCTCTCCTGGCTGGCCTCCCATGTTCTACCCTGTGAGGTGATCCAAAACTCTGCTGCCCGTGTCCTAACTCGCACCAAGTCCCGTTCGCCCATCACCCCTGTGCTCGCTGACCTACATTGGCCCCCTGTTAAGCAACGCCTCAGTTTCAAAATTCTCATCCTTGTTTTCAAATCCCTCCATGGCCTCGCCACTCCCTATCTCTGTAACCTCCTCCAGCCCCATAACAGCCCCCCCCCCGACCCCCTGCGATATCTGCGCTCCTCTAATTCTGGCCTCTTGCTCATCCTGATTTTAATCGCTCCACTCTTCGTGGCCGTGCCTTCAGCTGCCTGGGCCCTAAGCTCTGGAAATCCCTCCCTAAACCTTTTTGCCTCTCTACCTCTTGCCTTCTTTAAGACGCTCCTTAAAACCTATCTCTTTGACCAAGCTTTTGGTCATCTACCCGAATATCTCCTTTTGTGGCTCGGTGTAAGATTTTGGGCCGAAAATTGATCCCGGGACGCGAGAGTACGCACTGCGTACTCTCGCGTATTCCCACTCCAATTGCCGGTTTTCTGCATGCCCTGCGCATGCGCTGAAAACCGGCAATTGCTCTTCCGAAAAGGGGGCGGGGCCTGGGTGCATCGCGTGCGCGCTACAGGCTGCGCGCACGCTGTGCACTTCATGCTTTGGACGCGCAGGTAAGTAGGGAAGATTTTGGAAATGTAAAAAGGAGGAGTAAGACCCGCTTTTAAGAAGGTAAGTAGTGAATTAAGTATTTTTTTGAATTTTTTTTTACAGGTATATCTTTTTTATAGACTTTAAAGACAGGTAAGTTTATTTTTATAACTTTTTAAAAGATTTTAAATTTTTTCAAAAATTTAATTTTTTATTTAAAATGGTTAATTTAATTAACTATACTTATTTTATTAATGTGATGGGTTTTTTTTTTAATTTAATTGAGGTTTAGCTGTTATTTTGGGGGGGTGTAAGATTCATAAGTCTCACAGCCATGCTGTGAGACTTATGAATGGAAGATGGTGTGCTGCCATTGGCTCTAACTGAGTCACGTGATCCCACAGCTCGCACGAATTCACTACGCCGCTGGGATACGCAAGCCCAGCACAGCTGATGTCTGGAACATCAAGTTCGTGCGAGCTGGATCAGAAAAAGCATAAGCGAGGTGAGACATCGCGGGGAAGCCTTACCCCCGCGGGAACAGAGCGAGATCAATTTCTGGGCCACAGTTTTATAACGCTCCTGTGAAGCGCCTTGGGACATTTTACTATGTCAAATGCGCTATATAAATGCAAGTTGTTGCTGTATGTAGACAGTTGTCCCTTCTCAAGTTCAGAATAAGTACAAGTACATTTCAGCACCGTTCTGAAACTGTACTGCAGCAATTAATGGCTGTTTTTACAGGTAGAGACTCCGATGAGTGGAAAGTAGGATTGCTTGGAGCTGGGATCGTGTTGAGTGTTGAACTGGCTGGATTCTTAATCTTCAAGTGCGTGAGAAAGTAAGTGTGAAGGTTTAATTTGGGGTTTTTTGGACATCGGTACTTCAGTCTTCTCTTCTTAGAGAAAGAATTTGTATTGATACAGTGCCTGTCACAAGCCCAGGACCTCCCAAAATGCTTTACGGCCAATGAAATACTTTTTAAGTGTAGTTACTGTTGTAGACTAGCGAAAGGGGGCAGCCAATTTGCACACAGCAAGCTCCCACAAACAGCAATGAGATAAATGATCAGATCATCTGTTTTTCATGTTGTTGGTTGAGGGATAAATACTGGCCGCAGGACACCGGGGATAACGCCCCTGCTCTCCCTCAGCAGAACCTCATTCTTAGTTCTACCTACGTGGACCATGACAACTGGATCCTCCCCCTCATGCTCCAAGTTCTTTGCCAGCCGCAAGGTGATATCCTTAACCCTGGCACTGGGGAGGCAGCACAGCCTTCGGGGCTCTCTTTCGCGGCTGCAGAGAATGGTATCTGTCCCCCTGACGATACTGTCCCCTACCACTACCACATTCCTTTTTCTCCCCCCACTTGGATGGTTCGCTGTTCGACAGTGTGGTGGTCAGTTTGCCCATCCTCCCTGCAGTCCTTGTTCTCATCCATACAGGTAGCAAGTACCTCGTACCTTTTGGACAAGTCAAGGGCTGAGGCTCCTCCATCACTACATCTTGGGTCACCATATGTGCCTGACTTGCAGTCACACCCTCCTGTCCCTGACCACTGACTAACTCTAAAGTATTACTTAACCTTGAAGGGATAATTACAAGTCCTAGCCCTTTCAGACTTCCCCAGATCAGGCGTATTCCCCAGACATTTACCTTCAACTAAAGTTAGCGGTAGCCGGATCCCATAAGACGCTTAATTGGGTCTAAAGGTCAGACTACCTCTCCCTAAAGGAAAGAAATGGTCTAAAGATGTTACCGTCCTCCGGATAGTACTTTTAATAAGTTTAACTAGACTGTAACCTTCCAGATATTATGAGGGTCCGGAATACCCCCCAGAATTCTGCAACTCCTTCGAGTGTACAGAAATTGAGTTCGCAAGATGATACAGAAATACTCTTTGAGATAATTCTAAAAATATATAGATTTATTAAAGAACATTGAGTAAACAGCTGCTATGGCAATCACAACTTTAACCGTTCAAAATACAAATAGCTTACATTTCTTATCAGAGATCCTTATTCTCAAATCTTAACTTCGTTACATTTCCACACTTCTACTTATTTCTTAATCCAGAATATCCACCAAAGTCAAATACCTTGATTACCCGAGACTCAAAAGTTAAAAACTTACAGAGCATGTCTGTGAAGTTGAGAAACGCTTGTCTTCCCAGCGACTTCTGACTTTTCTGTTTGAAAAGGTCTATGTTTTATACTCTTTTGCAGTGGTTTATCCTTTGAAGTATTCTTGCTGTAAGCTAATTGTCTTTATTGATATCGCTGTTGAATGCTTTCTGTCTTTACTGTCAATTTAGCCATTGCATGCATAATTATGTCTCTACCTTAGATATTTCAAAAACCATCATAAACACAATGACAGCAATGGTTTCTGTTTGATACAATTCTTATTGAAGGTCTCCCACTCAATTCTTAATATTGGCTTTACTGGTTATTACCAGACGTCGTGTCTCCTAACTGTTCCAAGTTTAACACATAAACAATGTAATTGCTTGATGCATCCATTAATGTCACTTTCAAAATCTTTCTGTAGGTATATTTTACAACTTGTAAATACTTCATCTAGGGTGTTCCATACATTTCTTATTTTCTTCAATTCGTTTTTATCAGACCTCGGGACTCCATATTTCAAGCTTAACATTAAAACTATTTGTTCAGCAGGCGTTTCTTTTACTTGATGTCATTTCTTCAAAGCCTTCTGTAGGTATCATATTTACAATATGTAAAATGAAAACACTTTAACTCAGTGTTTACTTGTTTTCTAGCTATCTCAATTGGTTGCATATTTAATCATGTTTCCTGTCTTATTTGATGTTATATTATGAAGGCTTATAGAAACATAGAAGATAGGAGCAGGAGTAGGCCATTCGGCCCCTCGAGCCTGCTCCACCATTTAATGAGATCATGGCTGATCATCCAAATTCAGTACCCTGTCCCTGCTTTCTCCCCATATCCCTTGATCCCTTTAGCCTTAAGAAATATATCTAACTCCTTCTTGAATATATGTAATGAATTGGACTCAACTGTCTTCTGTGGTAGAGAATTCCACAGGTTCACCACTCTCTGGGTGAAGAAATTCCTCCTCATCTCAGTCCTAAATGGCTTACCCCTTATCCTTAGACTGTGACCCCTGGTTCTGGACTCCCCCGCCATCGGGAACATCCTTCCTGCATCTAGTCTGTCCAGTCCTGTTAGAATTTTATAAGTTTCAATGAGATCCCCTCTCATTCTTCTAAACTCTAGCGAATACAAGCCCAATCATCCCAATCTCTCTTCATACGTCATTCCTGCCATCCCAGGTATCAGCCTGGTGAATCTTCGCTGCACTCCCTCCATGGCAAGAACATCCTTCCTCAGATAAGGCGACCAAAACTGCACACAATACTCAAGGTGTGGTCTCACCAAGGCCCTGTACAACTGCAGCAAGACATCCTTGCTCCTGTACTCGAATCCTCTCGCTATGAAGGCCAACATACCATTTGCCTTCTTAACCGCCTGCTGCACCTGCATGCTTACCTTCAGCGACTGGTGCACAAGGACTCCCAGATCTCGTTGCACTTCCCCTTTTCCCAATCTATTGCCGTTCAGATAATAATCTGTCTTCCTGTTTTTGCTTATGGTTGTTTAATATTCTAAGTTTCTGTTTGCATCAGTGTTAGCTTTTGACACTTTAAACTGGGTGATTCCATTGTGTTGGTTCCAATGTTCAGACACAGAGGAACCTCCAATGGTTTGCTTCAATAGGGCATTGTTTTAGTTTTTTTAACTAATTCCCATTTCAAAGCTTGTGGTGTTTTACAACTTTGTTTAACAACTGATCTTATCTCAGAAGCCTGTATTTCTGCCTGCAGCCTTGTCTGCTAAGGCTTATGTCTTTTAAACCCAGTATGTCATTTATTAATAATTTCAGAAATCTGTTCTTAGTATCGTGTATTTTTCTGAATCCTGGCTATTTCTTCACAACCTAAGGTGTATGACTGTCTCCTGGAACAAAGGAACATGGGAACATAGGAACAGTAGGAGGCCATTGAGTTCCTTGAGCCTGTTCTGCCATTCAATGAGATCATGGCTGATCTGTGACCTAACTCCATATGGGCCTTTCCCATATCCCTTAATACCTTTGGTTAACAAAAAGCTATCAATCTCCGATTTAAAATGAACAATTGATCTAGCATCAATTGCCGTTTGCGGAAGAGAGTTCCAAACTTCTACCACCCTTTGTGTGTAGAAGTGTTTCCTAATTTCACTCCTGAAAGGTCTGGCTCGAATTTTTAGACTATGCCCCCTAGTTCTAGATTCCCCAACCAGCGGAAATAGTTTCTCTTTATCTAGCCTAACTGTTCCCCTTAAGTGCTTAAGTGTCCAGGTAACTCTCCCCCTCCCTGATGCATCGCAATGTCTGCAGCTCGGACTCCAGCTCAACAACTCTGAGCCGAAGTTCCTCGAGCTGCAGGCACTTACCGCAGATGTGGTTACTTGGGATCTCGCTGGTCTCCACAAACTCCCAAATGCTGCAGTTACGACACACCACCTGCACTGCCATCTCTATCTAACCTTATTTTATTTATTTAGTTAAAAGTTTTTATTCAATCAATTATTTTAGTTTTATTAATTCGTTTATCTAGTTTCTGTTATTAATTTAACAGAGTAACAGCAAGTTATAATATCTCAGCTCTTAGTTTAACCCACATCCCTAGCTCAGAGAGCAAAAAAAAACTGGAATACTCACCAACCGATCAACTACCCGTTGTCCTATAACATCTCTCCTTGATTTTTGAATTCTCCAAATAAATATACCGCTTCCACTCAGGTCCGCTCTGTCCCAGGCCTTTCTGCCACTTTATTTAAGCTGCTCCTCCTCCTCCTGCTGTTCAGGTCTGGTCTTCCAAAGAGCCGTCACAGACATGGTGGCCCGATTTGCCTCCTTCCGTGCTGTGTGGTTCTATGATGCTATCAATTAAGTTCCTTATCAGCAATTCTTTCTTTCCTGCTGATATCATGAATATTGCAGAAGAACAGGGAGCAAGTGGAGTTTGCCATCAGTGTTTGGTGTGAGTTCCAGTTCAGTTTTGACAAACACGCAGTGAGGCCATCAGTAAAAGTCAGGAACCCAACACAGTTGCACCTCCGACACATTCAGAGCTCAGGCTAGAGGCGCTTTGCTGCTGTGCTTCAAAGAGTCTGCTGGAGTAGGCCAGTGCTGAGCTTGGGGACAAGTCCGTCTACAATGCTGTATTGGAATCAACCTACAACAATATTGGTGTTGTATAAAAGAAAGACTTGCATTTATCTAGCACCTTTCACAGCCTCAGGACGTCCCAAAGCACTTCACAGCCAATGAAGTACTTTTGAAGTGTCATCACTGTTGTAATGTAGGGAATGTGGCAGTAAATTTGCGCACAGCAAGCTCCCACAAACAGCAATGTGATAATGACCAGATAATCTCTTTTTTAGTGATGTTGATTGAGGGATAAATAATGGCCAGAATACCAGGGAGAACTCCCCTGCTCTTCTTCAAATAGTGCCTGGGGTTCTTTTACATCCACCTGAGAGAGCAGACAGGGCCTCAGTTTAACATCTCATCCGAAAGACGGCACCTCCGACAGTGCAGCACTCCCTCAGTACTGCCCCTCCGACAGTGCAGCACTCCCTCAGTACTGCCCCTCCGACAGTGCAGCACTCCCTCAGTACTGCCCCTCCGACAGTGCAACACTCCCTCAGTACTGCCCCTCCGACAGTGTGGCACTCCCTCAGTACTGCCCCTCCGACAGTGTGGCACTCCCTCAGTACTGCCCCTCCGACAGTGCAGCACTCCCTCAGTACTGCCCCTCCGACAGTGCAACACTCCCTCAGTACTGCCCCTCCGACAGTGCAGCACTCCCTCAGTACTGCCCCTCCAAAAGCGCAAACTCCCTCAGTACTGCCCCTCCGACAGTGCAGCGCTCCCTCAGTACTGCCCCTCCGACAGTGCAACACTCCCTCAGTACTGCCCCTCCGACAGTGCAGCACTCCCTCAGTACTGCCCCTCCGACAGTGCAACACTCCCTCAGTACTGCCCCTCCAACAGTGCAGCGCTCATTAGTACTGCCCCTCCAACAGTGCAACACTCCCGCAGTACTGCTCCTCCGACAGTGCAGCACTCCCTCAGTACTGCCCTTCCGACAGTGCAGTGCTCCCTCAGTACTGCTCCTCCGACAGTGCAACACTCCCTCAGTACTGCCCCTCCAACAGTGCAGCACTCCCTCAGTGCTGCCCCTCCGACAGTGCAGCGCTCCCTCAGTACTGCTCCTCCGACAGTGCAGCGCTCATTAGTACTGCCCCTCCGACAGTGCAGCACTCCCTCAGTACTGCCCCTCCGACAGTGCAGCACTCCCTCAGTACTGCCCCTCCGACAGTGCAACACTCCCTCAGTACTGCCCCTCCGACAGTGTGGCACTCCCTCAGTACTGCCCCTCCGACAGTGTGGCACTCCCTCAGTACTGCCCCTCCGACAGTGCAGCACTCCCTCAGTACTGCCCCTCCGACAGTGCAACACTCCCTCAGTACTGCCCCTCTGACAGTGCAGCACTCCCTCAGTACTGCCCCTCCGAAAGCGCAAACTCCCTCAGTACTGCCCCTCCGACAATGCAGCGCTCCCTCAGTACTGCCCCTCCGACAGTGCAACACTCCCTCAGTACTGCCCCTCCGATAGTGCAGCACTCCCTCAGTACTGCCCCTCCGACAGTGCAACACTCCCTCAGTACTCCCCCTCCAACAGTGCAGCGCTCATTAGTACTGCCCCTCCAACAGTGCAACACTCCCGCAGTACTGCTCCTCCGACAGTGCAACACTCCCTCAGTACTGCCCCTCCAACAGTGCAGCGCTCATTAGTACTGCCCCTCCAACAGTGCAACACTCCCTCAGTACTGCTCCTCCGACAGTGCAGCACTCCCTCAGTACTACCCTTCCGACAGTGCAGTGCTCCCTCAGTACTGCTCCTCCGACAGTGCAACACTCCCTCAGTACTGCCCCTCCAACAGTGCAGCACTCCCTCAGTGCTGCCCCTCCGACACTGCAGCGCTCCCTCAGTACTGCTCCTCCGACAGTGCGGCGCTCATTAGTACTGCCCCTCCGACAGTGCAGCACTCCCTCAGTACTGCCCTTCCGATAGTGCAGCATTCCCTCAGTACTGCCCCTCCAACAGTGCAGCGCTCCCTCAGTACTGCCACTCCGACAGTGCAGCGCTCCCTCAGTACTGCCCCTCCGACAGTGCAGCGCTCCCTCAGTACTGCCCCTCCGACAGTGCAGCGCTCCCTCAGTACTGCTCCTCCGACAGTGCGGCGCTCATTAGTACTGCCCCTCCGACAGTGCAGCACTCCCTCAGTACTGCCCTTCCGATAGTGCAGCATTCCCTCAGTACTGCCCCTCCAACAGTGCAGCGCTCCCTCAGTACTGCCACTCCGACAGTGCAGCGCTCCCTCAGTACTGCCCCTCCGACAGTGCAGCGCTCCCTCAGTACTGCCCCTCCGACAGTGCAGCGCTCCCTCAGTACTACCCCTCCAACAGTGCAACACTCCCTCAGTACTGCCCCCCCGACAGTGCAAACTCCTCAGCACGGCCCCTCCGACAGTGTAACACTCCCTCAGTACTGCCCCTCCGACAGTGCAGCGCTCCCTCAGTACTGCCCCTCCGACAGTGCAACACTCCCTCAGTACTGCCCCTCCGACAGTGCATCTCTCCCTCAGTACTGCCCCTCCGACAGTGCAGCACTCCCTCAGTACTGCTCCTCCGACAATGTAACACTCCCTCAGTACTACCCCTCCAACAGTGCAACACTCCCTCAGTACTGCCCCTCCGACAGTGCAGCGCTCCCTCAGTACTGCCCCTCCGACAGTGCAACACTCCCTCAGTACTGCCCCTCCGACAGTGCAACTCTCCCTCAGTACTGCCCTTCCGACAGTGCAGCGCTCCCTCAATACAGCCCCTCCGGCAGTGCAGCATTCCCTCAGTACTTCCCTTCCGACAGTGCAGCACTCCCTCAGTACTGCCCCTCCGACAGTGCAACACTCCCTCAGTACTGCCCCTCCAACAGTGCAGCGCTCATTAGTACTGCCCCTCCAACAGTGCAACACTCCCGCAGTACTGCTCCTCCGACAGTGCAACACTCCCTCAGTACTGCCCCTCCAACAGTGCAGCGCTCATTAGTACTGCCCCTCCAACAGTGCAACACTCCCTCAGTACTGCTCCTCCGACAGTGCAGCACTCCCTCAGTACTGCCCTTCCGACAGTGCAGTGCTCCCTCAGTACTGCTCCTCCGACAGTGCAACACTCCCTCAGTACTGCCCCTCCAACAGTGCAGCACTCCCTCAGTGCTGCCCCTCCGACAGTGCAGCGCTCCCTCAGTACTGCTCCTCCGACAGTGCAGCGCTCATTAGTACTGCCCCTCCGACAGTGCAGCACTCCCTCAGTACTGCCCTTCCGATAGTGCAGCATTCCCTCAGTACTGCCCCTCCAACAGTGCAGCGCTCCCTCAGTACTGCCACTCCGACAGTGCAGCGCTCCCTCAGTACTGCCCCTCTGACAGTGCAGCGCTCCCTCAGTACTGCCCCTCCGACAGTGCAGCGCTCCCTCAGTACTACCCCTCCAACAGTGCAACACTCCCTCAGTACTGCCCCTCCGACAGTGCAAACTCCTCAGCACGGCCCCTCCGACAGTGTAACACTCCCTCAGTACTGCCCCTCCGACAGTGCAGCGCTCCCTCAGTACTGCCCCTCCGACAGTGCAACACTCCCTCAGTACTGCCCCTCCGACAGTGCAACTCTCCCTCAGTACTGCCCCTCCGACAGTGCAGCACTCCCTCAGTACTGCCCCTCCGACAGTGCAACTCTCCCTCAGTACTGCCCCTCCGACAGTGCAGCGCTCCCTCAATACAGCCCCTCCGGCAGTGCAGCATTCCCTCAGTACTTCCCTTCCGACAGTGCAGCACTCCCTCAGTACTGCCCCTCCGACAGTGCAGCGCTCCCTCAATACAGCCCCTCCGACAGTGCAGCACTCCCTCAGTACTGCCCCTCCGACAGTGCAGCGCTCCCTCAATACAGCCCCTCCGACAGTGCAGCACTCCCTCAGTACTGCCCCTCCGACAGTGCGGCGCTCCCTCAGTACTGCCCCTCCGACAGTGCAAAACTCCCTCAGTACTGCCCCTCCGACAGTGCAACACTCCCTCAGTACTGCCCCTCCGACAGTGCGGCACTCCCTCAGTACTGCCCCTCCGACAGTGCGGCGCTCCCTCAGTACTGCCCCTCCGACAGTGCGGCACTCCCTCAGTACTGCCCCTCCGACAGTGCGGTGTAGAATTCGCAAAATTATCGCGATTTTATAAAAATAAGAAGGAGACATAGGGGTAAAAATTGAGTCGCGCCCCATTTGGGGCGCTAACCTCGCCGGGGCACTACTTTTAGCGCCCCGAAAAAATTAGCGGCCCCGTGCCGGAACTTCAGTGGTTGCGCCCCAAGAGGGAAGCGGGGCGCCACTGGAAGCACCCCGCATCCCTCTTGGGGCGCTGCGAGGGAATATCCTGGCGCTACGTGCCGCAGCGCCAGGCGCTGCGGCACGTCGCGCTGCGGTATTGCAGGCCTTCCTCCCCTTCTTAAAGGGGAGGGACCCTGCGCAGCGCGAACCGGGGCCCAGCTGGGCCCCCAGGGATCGGGAGTGCCGGCAAAAGAGCCCGGCACTCAAGAGAAGTGCCGGGCTCTTGGAGCGCAGCCGGCACTTCACGGTGGGGGGGCTTCACGGGGGCCGGGGACAGCAACGGGGGCAGGTGCTGGCAGGCGGCCAGCAACAAAAATGGCCGCCTGCCACCTCCCCTTTAAATATCGCCGCCCCGGCCGCACGTACGCCTCCCTGAACCCGTCGGACATAGCATCTGGCGGTAAATCAGGGGGCGCGACTGAAGATCGCGGCTGGAGCGCGAGCGGGGTGCTGCGCACGGCGATGACGTCATCACCGGCGGCGCAGCGCCACAGGGCGCTACCGGCTGGCGCCGCCGCTAACCTCCCGCTGAATTTTACGGGAGGCGTGGGCGGCGCTGCGCCCGGGCGTTAGCTGCTTTACGCCCCATTAGCGCCCTCTTAAGGCGCTAACGGGAGGCACAAGCAGCTGAATTTTTCCCCCATAAGGTTTCGTATAAACAGCTTTATTTCAGCAGAATGCTGTCAGGTTTCAAAACGGACACAAACAGCCTGTAAAATGGCCACCACGCCTCGTGGCAGAAAGTTCTAGACTTTCAGTAGGCAGACAAGATGGCGTTCCAATAAACATTTGTGCAAGCTCGAAAAGATCCAACATGATGAGATAATGACAAAACGCGATGGGTTTACACTTTAAACATGAATACTGAAATCGGTCTCCCAGGTGCAAACAAGGGCTATTGTACTGAGCGATCAAGGACCGATCCAAAGACATTAATATGCAAAATCCCCACGACTCTACGATGAGAGAGCCATTTGCGGGTACTCACAACAAGCATTTGGAAGCCCCAAAACCCCTCCAGGGAGACTACTAGCCGGTTCCACAATGGGAGAAATATTAACGGGTACTCAGACAGTTACAAGTGTCACCGAAACCCATTAAAGACTGAGATCACCCTATACAAGAAGTTTGAGCGCCAAAACCCTGACAAAAGAAAGACATTAAGATTGGGCGGGAAAAGAGGAATTACAGCACTATAACTGTAAAGTACAACCGTCCATCTTTCTCTTGCTGCTTTTGACTCGCTGGAAGGCTGCTGAACTCTTAGGGGTAGAAATTAGGTCGCGCCCCATTTGGGGCGCAAATATCGTCTGGACGCAAATATTAGCGCCTGGCGCTAATTATCGGCACTGACAGGAAACTTCACTTTTACCGCCCCGGGAGGTGAGTGGAGCGCTAAAGCAGGCGCGGCACACCTGTCTTAAGGCGCAAAGGCCAAGGAGTGAGGCGCTAACTCAGCGCACGAGCGCAGCGCAGCTGCTGCCAGTTAGCGAGGGAACACAGACACACTGGCGCCGGACACTTCTTAAAGCGGGGGGGGCCACTTGCTCCCCAGCCACACCCTGCTCATTGCAGCCTTGAATCTCAGCCTGGAGAGACCTGTAATCCATTTTGCTGCCAAGCATGGAGAGGGTGAGAGAACGCGCTCATCGCTTCACCGAGCGGGCCTTGGATGCTCTGGTTGACGCAGTGGAGCGCAGACGATGCATGCTGTTCCCGGAGAGTGGCAGGAGGCCTTTGCCACGCGAGTTCAGAAGAGTGTGGAGGGAGGTAGCTCAGAGCGTCTCCTCCAGGAGCATGGTGCCCAGGACCCATGTTCAATGCCGCAAAAAGTTCAACGACCTCACTCGGGTCGTCAGGGTGAGTGGCTTTTTCTCAATACCTCTCCATCCCTCCATCTCAACCTCACTCTATGGCCAGAGGGTCTTAAAACCCCAATGCACAACACTCATCCAACACCTATGGCCCTTTCATCAAACACACACACACATTCTACACTTTGCATACAGTAAGGGCTATTCACCTATGGGAGGCACATCAGGCAAGACCATGGCTGTATATTGTAAGGGCTATTCACCTATGGGAGGCACATCAGGCAAGACCATGGCTGTATATTTACTCAGATGCTGTCCTTTTTCTTGCAGGCTAAGCTGGCTCATAATCGGAGACAGCAGCAACGGACGGGTGGAGGGCGGCTTCAGCTGCAACCCCTCAGCGATCTGGAGGAGCGCGTCCACAGGATTGTGGCAAGCCGGGTGATCGGTCCCGTCGCCACTGGAGACGCCGACCCCGTTGTGGACAGCAATGGTAAGGTCATCACCTTTTTGTCCTCTGTCCTTCCACTTGTCCCTCACAATACCAGCCTTTGACACTTTCAATCCAACTTGCTAACTCGCTGCACTTATTCCTCCCTTACTGCCACCCTGTCCTCACGCTAAAGCCACTCTTGTACCTCCCTGCTTTCAGATGGTGATTCACCAGCTGAGGAGACGGGCCCTCAAGCTGCCACTGGGAGTGATGCTGCAGCCGAGGAGGAAGAGGAAGCCGGAGCATCAGTGCCACCCTCTCCCGAGGAAGCCCATGCCCACACTGGGAACACGCCTTCCCCGGAGGGGAGCAGGGGGGAAGGGGCTGATGATGGTGAAGGTCCAGGACCCAGCGGGCTGCAGCAACGCCATGGGGGGGGTAGGGAAGAACGGGGGCCTTCTCCCCAGAGGGAGAGTATGCCAGACACTCCTACTGCAATGGACGCAGAGGAGGAGCGGCTGATTGCAGAAATGAACACCCAGGCGGTGGGCATGCACACTGAGCTCATGGGTGCAGTGGGAAGGGTGCCCGAATGCATTGAGTCACTGGCAAGGAGTGTGGAGCACTTCGCTGTACCACAGGCGGATGCCACACTAACGCTTAGTGCTGCAATTCAGTCACTGGCTGCCATGATCCCACCTCTGACTGCTCTCATACAGACTCAGATGGAGGCCACGCGAGCACAGACTGCTGCCAACCTCGATGGTTCATGCACATGTCCCCGGGGCTGTCACCGCGCCGCAGCAGGCCAGCAATCTGTTCTCCGGCAGATTGCTCCGGATGCTGAAGTGCTGCCCCGTGGGAGTGCCAGTGTGTCGGGCGAGCAGGGAGTTGCTGTCCTCTCTCACGATGACAGCATTCCTGCTGCCAACACTGTCACTTCTCCACTGCACTTGCCACCGCCTGTAGGACAGACTGCTGCCGCCCATGCAGAGTTGGTGCAGTCTGCAGCCGGGCCCTCCAGGCCCAGAACTGGTCGAGGCCGTCCTTCAGGGGCATCTGCAGTGTCAGGGTCTGACGAGCAGCAGCCTTCCACCAGCCTTGCTGCAGCCACTGAGGTCCCATTACGGAGGAGCAGTAGGGTTGGAAGGGGGGAAGTGCGCAAGGGAAGGAGATCACCCTCGAAGGGCAAAAAGTAGGAGGTGTGCCAAAATGCTGGTCATTTTTTTATTAAAGGCCGAGGGTCGTGGTCCAACTTTTGTTTAGTGTTTTGGACATTATCTCCAGGTTGTGAGAACCAGTTATGTTATTGACTGTTTTTTTGTGTTTATTTCTATGAGTTTGTCATGAGGAATTGACACACACAGAGTTTGTAAAATAAATAAGTTTCTGTTTTCAAAATATACATGGCTGGTGCTTGGAATTATTGGTGCCTTGGCCAGCTTAGGGGTTGCGTGCTGGGTTGATTAGTGTTTGTAGCAATGGCAGGGGCCCTAGAAGCGGCTTGCTATTAGTCGTTGACGGACGGCCCTTGCAGTTTGACCATTGTGGGCCGCCCTCCCGCCTTGGTGCTGCTGATGATCATCGTCCTCGTCCTCTTCCTCCTCTTCCTCCTCCTCCTCTGGTGGTGCTACAAGGCCTGGTGGCATTGGCTGGGTCCTGAGGATTGCCATGTTGTGCAACATGCAGCACACGACTACGAAGTTCGAAACTTGCTCAGGCGAGTACTGCAGGGCTCCTCCGGAATGGTCCAGACAGCGGAACCGTTGTTTCAGCACGCCGATTGTGCGCTCAATAATGTTCCTGGTTGCTTGATGGCTTTCATTGTACCGCAGCTCAGCAGGGGTGTTTGGCGTACGGAGCGGTGTCATCAGCCAGGTGCTCAATGCGTACCCCTTGTCCCCCAGAAGCCAACCAACTGGCTGATGCGGTGCCTCGAAAACTTCTGCCACAGTAGTCTGGCGCAGGATGAAAGCATCGTGGCAGCTGCCCGGATAGTGGGCATTGACAGCGAGTATCACCTGTCTGTGGTCACAGACCAACTGCACATTCAAGGAATGGAACCCCTTCCTGTTCCTGAATTCCTCTGCATTCTCTCGCGGAGCACGCAAAGCCACGTGCGTGCAGTCAATGGCGCCCTGCACCATGGGGAAGCCCACTACCCTCGCAAAGCCCAGAGCACGGTCACGCTGCTTGTCTGGGGTCATAGGGAAAGAGATGAAGTCTCGTCTCCTTCTGAAGAGGGCATTGGTGACCTGACGGATGCAGCGATGCACCGCAAACTGGGAGATATTGGCGAGGTCCCCAGCAGCAGCTTGGAATGAGCCAGTGGCGTAGAAGTTCAAAGCCACTGTGACCTTCACTGCCACCGACAGAGACGTCCTGGACCTCAGCTGAGGCTGCAGATCTGGCTGCAGCAGGTGGCAGAGCTCAGTGACCACCTCCTTGCTGAATCGCAGCCTCCGCAAACACAGCTCCTCGGACATATGGATGTAGGAGAGCTGTTCACGATATACCCTGGGAGGGTAAGCTCTCCTGTACATGCGCCTGATGGCCCTCCTCCGTCTGGCCATCATTGCCACTCTCTGTCTGCGTCTCTGTATCCTCCGATTCAGCTGGAGCAGGACGACGCCCCCAATCATTGCAGCCCCCATATTCTCTTTGCCAGAAAAGTAATGAGGTACAGCAACTAAAGTAGCAACAAAGTTAGGATGAATAGGCAAAACTACCTCACAAAGCATTGAGTCAATGTAGAAGTCTCTCTCTCTCTCTCCCCGAATCTCTCTCTCTCTCTCAGAACGAGTGGTGCATAAATGTCGACCACAGGAAAAGACAGGAAGAGGCCCCCTTTAAATAGCGCCCCCCCCCCAGCCCCACACCGATTGATAACGTTCCAGTCTTCCGGTCGTTGGAAGCGCCAGGCGGTAAGGCAGGGGGCGCCACTCAATTTCCGCTACGGGGCGCCCCAAGGGCGTTGCACCATGGAATGACGTCACAATCTGCGCGCGCAGGTGGTCGCAGCGGTAAGTTTTAGCGCCGCCGCACAATCTCAAGTTAAGTTCTCGAGCGGCGCAAACAGCGCTGCGCCCGGGCGTTAGCGGCTTAATGCCCCATTAGCGCCCTCTTAAGGCGCTAACGGGAGGCGCAACCAAGTGAATTTTTACCCCTTACTCTCTTGCCTGACGACTCTGGACTCTGATCCGCTAGGATCAATCTCGTGGCTTGCCGCGAAGATCTGTGGAGAACCGGGCTGTGAGGCCTGGAGGCGGGCGCACCATCCCGAGGAGTCGGTAAACGGTGTTGGAACCGAAGGCCCGAGAGGAGATGAGATGAGATGAGAAGAAGACTACACGTGTCGCCACGGTCAGTAAGCCCCGACCGCGCCTAAAAATATAAGGACCATTTTCAAATTCTATCGGCTACTCCACAACTGGCCCGAGAAGACTATTCTTCGAATTTTACAGGCAACCGGTGTGAGGGCACAGGAAGACTCTTTTTTGAGTAGTATCAGAACTCCGAGGGCAACACAGATCTTCATGACAGCAGACAGTCCAGCCTGCTAGCCGGAGCAGAAACGAGTAAACAAGTGGGGTACAGAGACCCCTGATCAACACGTGGATAGCCAGGTGCTGCGGTAAAAACATCCGAGCAGAGTTTCGGAATTCTCCGAGTTATCACGAGTGGTGAGCATGAGTCTCGATCCTACAAATCTAGATTAGGACAGGTATTGATCGGGGAGGGTTTAAGTTTTAAGGATAATTATAATGTGTGTCCCCTTTTACGATGTGTCGTGCGCTCCTCGTTTCCCTAAAATTAGTTTCATAACTGTGTGTAAGATTGTACTGTCATTAATCTGTGCTTATGACATGTATCTCGTAATCTTGAATAATATGCAATAAAGATTTTCCATTTCGCACTATTCAACCGGGTCTACCTGAGTTTTCTCTGCATTATTGCTCTCGCACCTAAGTCCAGTGTCAGAACCGTAAGGGCGAGTGGGTCGAACCACTCACAGGTGTCTAGTGTTACCAGGCTGGCTGGAGACCAGAACAGGCAACAAGGCCTAACCCCGCACTAGCACCCAGGCTAAGCACAGAGCCGCAGGTCACCCCTTACAGCGGCACTCCCTCAGTACTGCCCCTCCGACAGTGCAACGCTGCCTCAGTACTGCACTGGGAGTGTCAGCCTAGATTTTGTGCTCAGGTCTCTGGAGTGGGACTTGAACGCACGATCTTCTGACTCAAAGGTGAGAGCACTACCCATGGAGCCATCAACGGTTATGGGAATAGATTAGAAAATCAACAGAGGTTATTGAAGCAGCACAAAATTAACAATGATTTAACTATAAATAAATCATTTGTAATCATCTTTCTGAATGTAAGCATAAAACAGCTTACATTTTTTTTCCAGTCGAAGGCTGTCAGACTACAGAACGTCCTCCAGAATCACTGGTGGACACAGAATCCATTGCAGCTTTTAAAAGGGCAGTGGATAAATATTTGAAAGAGTGGGGAGCGGGACTATTTGGATAGCTTTCTTCAAAGAGCCAGCACAGGCACGATGGGCTGAATGGCCTCCTTCTGTGCTGTTTGATTCTATGAAGAATGTTAAACGGTCAGGAGCATGAGAGAAAGCAGTCGCTCCTTCAGAGAGCTGGCAGAGGTGCCATGCGCTGAATGGCCTCCTTCTGTCCTTCTGTGTTATAAAATTCGATAATTCCTTAACACACTGCCTCCAGCACAGAATGTGGTACCTGCAACTGCCTCTCCATTAGAAAAGCCTGCTGCAATAATCTCTGGAATGTTTACGATATGTATTGCACCTTCAAACTGGTATTTCAATATAATTACAGATGTCACAAGCATTATTTCATAAAAAGTCCACATTGAATCTTTGGAAACTATAAAATGCATTTTAAATTTACCTGGAACTTTATTTCTCCTTGCAATGTCTCCTATCAATGATACCAGAACTGAGAGGTTATACCCATCAGGAAAGACTGAACAGGCTGGGACTATTTTCTCTAGAAAAGAGAAGGCTGAGGGGTGACCTGATCGAGGGCTTTAACATGTTGCAAGAGTAGATGTAGAGAAGATGTTTCCGCTTGTGAGAGGTCCATAACTAGGGGCCATAAGTATAAGATCGTGACTAATAAATCCAATAGGGAGCTCAGGAGAAACTTCTTTGTCCAGAGAGTGGTGAGAATGTGGAACTCGCAACCACAGGGAGTAGTTGAGGTGAACAGCGTAAGAACATAAGAACATAAGAAATAGGAGCAGGAGTAGGCCAATCGGCCCCTCGAGCCTGCTCCGCCATTCAATAAGATCATGGCTGATCTGATCCTAACCGCCAATCTACTATCTATCAAAGAACCATCTCCTGCATCTAACAGAATTGCACACACGAAATAGGAGCAGAATCAGGCTACACAGTCCCTGGGCCCGCTCCACTACCCACAGGGCCATGACCGATCCGAACCTAGACTCATGTCCAAATTCCTGCCCGCTCCCCGTAACCCTTAATGCCCTTTACTTCTAGGAAACTGTCTATTTCTGTTTTAAATTTAATTAATGTTGTAGCTTCTACAGCTTTTTGTGGCAGCATATTCCATGGACCTACCACCCTCTGAGTGGGCAACACGGTGGCATAGTGGTTAGCACTGGTGCTTCACAGCGCCAGGGACCCGGGTTCGAATCTGGCCTCGGGTGACTGTCTGTGTGGAGTTTGCACATTCTCCCCGTGTCTGCGTGGGTTTCCTCCGGGTGCTCCGGTTTCCTCCCACAGTCCAAAAATGTGCGGGTTAGGTTGATTTGGCTATGATAAATTGACCCTTAGTGTTAGGGGGGGGGATTAAATATGTGGGGTTACGGGGATAGGATCGGAAGGGATATGTTAGGGGGAATTAAATACGTGGGGATAGGGTGGGATATGTGTCGGTGCAGACTCGATGGGGATTCTGTGTGAGAAAGCAGGGACAGGGTACTGGATTTGGATGATCAGCCATGATCGTATTGAATGGTGGAGCAGGCTCGACGGGCCGAATGGCCTACTCCTGCACCTAGTTTCTATGTTTCTATGAAGTAGTTCCTCCTCATCTCAGTTTTGAAAGAGCAGCCCCTTATTCTAAGACTATGTCCCCTAGTTCTCGTCTCACCCGTCATCGGGAACATCCTCCCCGCATCCACCCGATCCAACCCCTTCACAATCTTATATGTTTCAATAAGATCGCCTCTCATTCTTCTGAACTCCAATGAGTAGAGTCCCAATCTACCCAACCTCTCCTCATATGACCACCCCCTCATCCCCGGGATTAACCGAGTGAACCTTTTTTGCACTGCCTCGAGAGCAAGGATGTCTTTCCTTAAGTAAGGACACCAAAACTGTATGCAGTATTCCAGGTGCGGTCTCACCAATACCTTGTACAACTGAAGCAATACCTCCCTATTTTTATATTCTATCCCCCTAGCAATGAAAGCCAACATTCCATTTGCCTTCTTAATCACTTGCTGCACCTGCATACTAACCTTTTGAGTTTCGTGCACCAGGACCCCCAGATCCCTTTGCACTTCAGTACTCTCCAGTTTCTTGCCATTAAGATAATAAATTGCTCTAGGATTTTTCCTGCCAAAGTGCATCACCTCACACTTTCCAGTGTTGTATTCCATCTGCCAAATCTCTGCCCACTTACTTAGCCTGTCTATGTCCCCTTGCAGGTTTTTTATGTCCTCCTCACTCACTACTTTCCCTCCCATCTTTGTATCATCTGCAAATTTTGATATGTTACACTTGGTCCCTTCCTCCAAATCGTTAATATAGATTGTGAAGAGTTGGGGACCCAGCACTGACCCCTGTGGAACACCACTAGTTACTGATTGCCAGTCTGAGAATGAACCATTTATCCCAACTCTTTGCTTTCTGTTAGATAGCCAATCCTCTATCCATGCCAGAATATTACCCCCAATCCCGTGATTTTTTACCTTAAGCGTAGACGTATTTAAGGGGAAGCTAGATAAACAGATGAGGGAGAAAGGAATAGAAGGATATGCTGATAGGGGTTAGATGACGAGGGGTGAGAGGAGGCTCGTGTGGACCAGTTGGGCCGAATGGCCTGTTTCTGTGCTATCTGTTCCATGTAATCTTTTGCTGGACTGAACCAGTGCTGTTCCTGCAGACTTTTTCCACAAGGTGGCGCCCAGGGTCTGTGAAAAGTCACTGAGATTTTCATATGATGTAGATCTACATGCAAAAGCAATGTTCCCAGAAGCAAGTGCGCTGATCAGCAAATTACGTTCCTGGATCCCCCCCCACCCCCCGCCCCCCAGAATGTGCGGTCGGAGGTGTACCTCCAGAGTACGCCTCCAACCCGCTAAAATTATCCGCACTTTCCTTCAGCCTCCCGGGTTTCGGAGACTTCGGGTCCTGGGCCTGGGGGCATACGCCTGCGCAAAGGCCAGGTCCTCCAATCAGAAATCAGGATTCCATTTACAAACGGAATCCCCATAAGCATATTAGGAATTCTCAAATAATTAAAAAATTTATACAACTGGAATAAAAATACATATTCCCATTTTCAAATTTAATTAAAAGTCCCTTCAATAAAGCACATACAATAAAAATGTAATATAAACAAAAAAAAATTTACATTTTAATCCGGGCCAAAATTTGCATAAACTGATTTCAAGTGTTTGTGCGTAATGTTTTTATTTCTAAATTTTCAATTTCAGATTGGTATTAACCCTTACGCTGATGAAAGCAGGCCCTATGCCTGCTTTTACCAGGCTTACGGGTTTCATGGGCATTTGCTGGGCAGTAGTTGGGCAACTGCGCGCCAGCGAACGTGATTTTCGGGTCGGTGCGGAAGATCTGTCAAGGCGGACCGTGACAGATCGCATGTGGAAACCCGGGACTTGTGGGGCCTTTCAGAAGGCTCACCACGTCGGCACCACAAAGTCTGGGCCGTTGTGATCTGCAGTCTTTCTCCCCCTCACTTTGGGCAGTGGTGGTGGAGGGGAACCAGTTTCCTGCTTTGTATTTTCCCACAATAGTGCGGCTGAGATATCGAGCAGCCCAGTCAAGAATCTCGGGGATAACACCCAGGGCGCCCACACTTTTGCTTTCTGCTTGAATCAGCACTACACTGAATACTGTGAGCCAATGGTGTCGTCCCCACTCACCATTCACTGCATGTGTTTTTATATTGGAATCTCTTCTCCGCTGTGTGGATCCGAGCATTTCACTGCCAGCACACCCTCCGAGACCAGCAAAGTGCTGAGTATCTTTAAGCAGTGCCACCCAGTGGCATGTCTTCATCATCACACAATCCTGGTCTTTCTAAAACTGGATTTGCACCAAAAAAAAGCCAAGTAGGCACAGTATCAATCAAGAAATTAGAAGTGCATGTAACAAGGGCAATACAGTAATCATGGGGGACTTTAATCTACATATTGACTGGGCAAATCAAATTACCACTAATGGTGTGGAGGATGAATTCTTGGAATGCATGCGAGATGGTTTCTTGGATCAGTATGTGGAGGAACCAATCAGGGAGCAGGCGATTCTGGATCTGGTACTGGGTAATGAGAAAGGGCTAATCAATAATCTTGTGGTAAAGGGGCCTTTAGGAACAAGTGACCATAATATGATTGAATTTACATTAAGTTTGAGAGTGATGTAGTCCAATCTGAAACTAAGGTATTCAATCTAAACAGAGGAAACTACAAGGGTATGAGGGACAAGTTGGCCATGGTAGATTGGGAGACTACACTAAAAGTTATGAAGGTGGACATACAATGGCTAACATTCAAGGAAATAATGCATAATTTGCAACAAACATATATTCCTCTAGGGCATAAAAACCGAAAAGGAGAAGTGATCCAACCATGCCTAACAAAATAAATTAAAGCTAGTATTAAGTCAAAGGAGGAAGCTTATAAAGTTGCCAGAAAAAGAGGTCAGCCTGAGGATTGGGATCTTTTTAGAAATCAGCAAAGGGGGACCAAGAAATTGATAAAGAAAGGGAAAATGGAATATGAGCAGAAACTAGCGAAAAATATAAAAACGGATTGTAAAAGCTTCTCTAGGTATGTGAAAAGGAAAAGACTGGCGAAGGTAAATGTAGGTCCTTTACAGTCAGAGACGGGAGAATTTATAATGGGGAATGAGGAAATGGCTGAGAAATTAAATAAATACTTTGTTTCTGTCTTCACGGAGGAAGACACAAAAAACCTCCCAGAAATATGAGAAAACCAAGGGTGTGGCGAGAATGAGGAACTTAAAGAAATTATTACTAGTAAAAAAACAGTACCAGCAAAATTAATGGGACTAAAAGTCAATAAATCTCAAGGACCGGATGACCTACATCCTAGGGTTTTGAAAGAGGTGGCCATTGGGATAGTGGACGCATTGGTTGTCATCTTCCAAAATTCTTTAGATTTTGGAACAGTTCCTGCAGATTGGAGGATAGCAAATGTAACCCCGCTATTTAAGACAGGAGGGAGAGAGAAAACGGGGAACTACAGACCTGTTAGCCTCACATCAGTAGTTGGGAAAATGCTGGAATCTATTATAAAGGATGCAATAACTGGGCACTTAGAAACTAATAGTAAGATTGGGCAGAGTCAACATGGATTTATGAAAGGGAAATCCTGTTTGACAAACCTATTGGAGTTCTTTGAGGATGTAACTAGTGGAGTAGACAAAGGGGAACCGGTAGATGTGGTGTATTTGGATTTTCAGAAGGCCTTCGATAAGGTACCACACAAGAGGTTGGTGATCAAAATTAGGGCACATGGAATTGGGGGTAATTTACTAGCATGGACTGAGAATTGGTTAAAAGACAGAAAACAAAGAGTAGGGATAAACGAGTCTTTTTCAGGATGGCAGGCTGTGACTAGTGGGGTACCGCAAGGATCGGTGCTTGGGCCCCAGCTATTCACAATCTTTATCAATGATTTGGATGAGGGGACTAAATATAACATTTCCAAATTTGCTGATGACACAAAGCTAGGTGGCAGTGTCAGTTGCGAAGAGGATGTGAAGAGGCTTCAAGGGGATCTCAACAGGCTCAGTGAGTGGGCGAGAACATGGCAGATGGATTATAATGTGGATAAATGTGAAGTTATCCACTTTGGTAGAAAAAACAGAAAGGCAGAGTATTTCCTAAATGGTGAAAGATTGGGGAATGCAGATGCTCAAAGGGACCTGGGTGTCCTTGTACATGAGTCACTGAAAGTGTGCAAGTGCAGCAAGCCATTAGGAAGCCAAATGGAATGCTGGCCTTCATTACAAGAGGATTGGAGTACAGGAGTAAAGAAATCTTACTCCAATTATATAGGGCCTTGGTGAGACCACACCTGGAATACTGTGTACAATTTTGGCTCCTTACCTAAGGAGGATATACTTGCCATAGAGGGAGTGCAACGAAGGTTCACGAGATTGATTCCTGGGATGGCGGGACTGTTGTATGAGAAGAGATTGAGCAAACTTGGCCTGTATTCTCTTGAATTCAGAAGAATGAGACGGGTTCTCATTGAAGCATACAAAATTATTACAGGGCTTGATAGGGTGGATGCTGGGAGAATGTTTCCCTTGGCTGGGGAGTTTAGAACCAGGGGCCACAGCCTCAGGATAAAGGGTAGGCCATTCAGGACTGAGATGAGAAGAAATTTCTTCACACAGAGGGTGGTGAATCTTTGGAAATCTCTACCCCAGATGGCTGTGGAGGTTCAGTCATTGGGTATATAATCAAAACAGAAGTCGATGGATTTCTGACTAGTAAGGGCATCAAGGGATATGGCAATAAGTCCGGTGAATGTAATTGAGGCAGAAGATCAGCCATGATCTCATTGAATGGCGGACCAGGCTCGAAGGGCCGAATGGCCTACTCCTGCTCATATTTCTTATGTTCTTATGTTCTCACACACGCACTCACTCCCACACACACAGGCACACTGACTCACACACACACACTCACTCATACACATTCACACTCACTCTCACACACACTGACTCACACGCACACACTCACTCAAACACACACGCACACACATTCACTCTCAGTCTCACTCACATACTCACACACACGCACAAACACACTCACACACACTCATATGAACTGTAATGTTTTCATGCAAGTTTGAAAAAGTTGTGAGACTGTCAATAATGAAAGTGCTAATGGTCTACAAGCTGTACGGAGCTCTGCATTTCACACCATGATCTGATCTGTGAGTGTTCTTATGGGCCAAGCAGCTTCTGCAGTTTAATCTTACTGCTAACTATTACACCTCTTCTGCCCTGACATTGGACAATGTTGCTGTCAGTGTATTACATATACATCGGGACTGAGAGTTAATCCTGGGAACTTATCAGATCTGTTGCTTGTACAGACTCAAATCGTTATTCTCTGTTTGTTTTTTCCCTTCTGTCTCCTATTTGACCCTAAGCTGAGCTTCCGACCCCCATATCCTCTCCAACATCAAGACCGCCTACTTCCACCTCCGTAACATCGCCCGTCTCCGCCCCTGCCTCAGCTCATCTGCTGCTGAAACCCACATCCATGCCTTTGTTACCTCCAGACACGACTATTCTAACGCTCTCCTGGCCGGCCTCCATCTTCCCCCTCCGTAAAGTTCAGCTCATCCAAAACTCTGCTGCCCCATATCGTACCTCGCACCAAGTCCGGTTCACCCAGCACCCCTGTGCTCGCTGACCTACATTGGGTCCCAGTCTGACAAAGGCTCGATTTTAAAATTCTCATCCTTGTCTTCAAATCCCTCAATTGCCTCGCTCCCCTCCCTATCTCTGTAACCTCCTCCAGCCCGACAACCCTCCGAGATCTCTGCCGTCCTGCAATTCTGGCCTCTTGTGCATCCCCGATTTTCATCGCCCCACAATTGGCGGCCGTACCTTCAGCTGCCTCGGCCCCAAGCTCTGGAATTCCCTCCCTAAACCTCTCCGCCTCTCTCTCCTCCTTGAAGACACTCCTGAAAACCTACCTCTGACCAAGCTTTTGGTCACCTGTCCCAATATCTCCTTATGTGGCTCGGTGTTAAACTTTTGTCTGACTTACGCTCCTGTGAAGCGCCTTGGGACATTTTACTACATTAAAGGCGCTGTGTAAATGCAAGTTGCTGTTAGCTGGGGAATAAAATAGACAGGTGAACTATCTGAAGCAATCAACAAATTACATCTCTCCAAACTGGGAGCCTGCAGGATTATTGGAGCGCTACTTGTAAAAGGGCAAGCTTATCTGTTAACACTCTAAACAAAAAAAAATGATAAAGGGATCTTTCAAAACTATCAGACCCTTTACAACACTGTGTATGTGTGTGTCTGTGTGTGTGTGTGTGTGTGTGTGCTGCCTGCAATATTGCTCATCAGCAGGAGTTGCCGATATTTGTGTAAAAACGCACTGATGTCGAAAAGTTCACACCACAAGAAAGGGGAAATGGAATATGAGCACAATCTTGCGAAAAATATAAAAATGGATTGTAAAAGCTTCTATAGGTATGTGAAAAGGAAAAGACTGGCGAAGGTAAATGTAAGTCCTTTACAGTCAGAGACGGGAGAATTTATAATGGGGAATGAGGAAATGGCTGAGAAATTAAATAAATACTTTGTTTCTGTCTTCACGGAGGAAGACACAAAAAACCTCCCAGAAATATGAGAAAACCAAGGGTGTGGCGAGAATGAGGAACTTAAAGAAATTATTACTAGTAAAAAAACAGTACCAGCAAAATTAATGGGACTAAAAGTCAATAAATCTCAAGGACCAGATGACCTACATCCTAGGGTTTTGAAAGAGGTGGCCATTGGGATAGTGGACGCATTGGTTGTCATCTTCCAAAATTCTTAGATTTTGGAACAGTTCCTGCAGATTGGAGGATAGCAAATGTAACCCGCTATTTAAGACAGGAGGGAGAGAGAAAACGGGGAACTACAGACCTGTTAGCCTCACATCAGTAGTTGGGAAAATGCTGGAATCTATTATAAAGGATGCAATAACTGGGCACTTAGAAACTAATAGTAAGATTGGGCAGAGTCAACATGGATTTATGAAAGGGAAATCCTGTTTGACAAACCTATTGGAGTTCTTTGAGGATGTAACTAGTGGAGTAGACAAAGGGGAACCGGTAGATGTGGTGTATTTGGATTTTCAGAAGGCCTTCGATAAGGTACCACACAAGAGGTTGGTGATCGAAATTAGGGCACATGGAATTGGGGGTAATTTACTAGCATGGACTGAGAATTGGTTAACAGACAGAAAACAAAGAGTAGGGATAAACGGGTCTTTTTCAGGATGGCAGGCTGTGACTAGTGGGGTACCGCAAGGATCGGTGCTTGGCCCCAGCTATTCACAATCTTTATCAATGATTTGGATGAGGGGACTAAATATAACATTTCCAAATTTGCTGATGACACAAAGCTAGGTGGCAGTGTCAGTTGTGAAGAGGATGTGAAGAGGCTTCAAGGGGATCTCAACAGGCTCAGTGAGTGGGCGAGAACATGGCAGATGGATTATAATGTGGATAAATGTGAAGTTATCCACTTTGGTAGAAAAAACAGAAAGGCAGAGTATTTCCTAAATGGTGAAAGATTGGGGAATGCAGATGCTCAAAGGGACCTGGGTGTCCTTGTACATGAGTCACTGAAAGTGTGCAAGTGCAGCAAGCCATTAGGAAGCCAAATGGAATGCTGGCCTTCATTACAAGAGGATTGGAGTACAGGAGTAAAGAAATCTTACTCCAATTATATAGGGCCTTGGTGAGACCACACCTGGAATACTGTGTACAATTTTGGCTCCTTACCTAAGGAGGATATACTTGCCATAGAGGGAGTGCAACGAAGGTTCACGAGATTGATTCCTGGGATGGCGGGACTGTTGTATGAGAAGAGATTGAGCAAACTTGGCCTGTATTCTCTTGAATTCAGAAGAATGAGACGGGTTCTCATTGAAGCATACAAAATTATTACAGGGCTTGATAGGGTGGATGCTGGGAGAATGTTTCCCTTGGCTGGGGAGTTTAGAACCAGGGGCCACAGCCTCAGGATAAAGGGTAGGCCATTCAGGACTGAGATGAGAAGAAATTTCTTCACACAGAGGGTGGTGAATCTTTGGAAATCTCTACCCCAGAGGGCTGTGGAGGTTCAGTCATTGGGTATATAATCAAAACAGAAGTCGATGGATTTCTGACTAGTAAGGGCATCAAGGGATATGGCAATAAGTCCGGTGAATGTAATTGAGGCAGAAGATCAGCCATGATCTCATTGAATGGCGGACCAGGCTCGAAGGGCCGAATGGCCTACTCCTGCTCATATTTCTTATGTTCTTATGTTCTCACACACGCACTCACTCCCACACACACAGGCACACTGACTCACACACACACACTCACTCATACACACACACACACATTCACACTCACTCTCACACACACTGACTCACACGCACACACTCACTCAAACACACACGCACACACATTCACTCTCAGTCTCACTCACATACTCACACACACGCACAAACACACTCACACACACTCATATGAACTGTAATGTTTTCATGCAAGTTTGAAAAAGTTGTGAGACTGTCAATAATGAAAGTGCTAATGGTCTACAAGCTGTACGGCGCTCTGCATTTCACACCATGATCTGATCTGTGAGTGTTCTTATGGGCCAAGCAGCTTCTGCAGTTTAATCTTACTGCTAACTATTACACCTCTTCTGCCCTGACATTGGACAATGTTGCTGTCAGTGTATTACATATACATCGGGACTGAGAGTTAATCCTGGGAACTTATCAGATCTGTTGCTTGTACAGACTCAAATCGTTATTCTCTGTTTGTTTTTTCCCTTCTGTCTCCTATTTGACCCTAAGCTGAGCTTCCGATCCCCATATCCTCTCCAACATCAAGACCGCCTAATTCCACCTCCGTAACATCGCCCGTCTCCGCCCCTGCCTCAGCTCATCTGCTGCTGAAACCCACATCCATGCCTTTGTTACCTCCAGACACGACTATTCTAACGCTCTCCTGGCCGGCCTTCCATCTTCCCCCTCCGTAAAGTTCAGCTCATCCAAAACTCTGCTGCCCCATATCGTACCTCGCACCAAGTCCGGTTCACCCAGCACCCCTGTGCTCGCTGACCTACATTGGGTCCCAGTCTGACAAAGGCTCGATTTTAAAATTCTCATCCTTGTCTTCAAATCCCTCAATTGCCTCGCTCCCCTCCCTATCTCTGTAACCTCCTCCAGCCCGACAACCCTCCGAGATCTCTGCCATCCTGCAATTCTGGCCTCTTGTGCATCCCCGATTTTCAGCGCCCCACAATTGGCGGCCGTACCTTCAGCTGCCTCGGCCCCAAGCTCTGGAATTCCCTCCCTAAACCTCTCCACCTCTCTCTCCTCCTTGAAGACACTCCTGAAAACCTACCTCTGACCAAGCTTTTGGTCACCTGTCCCAATATCTCCTTATGTGGCTCGGTGTTAAACTTTTGTCTGACTTACGCTCCTGTGAAGCGCCTTGGGACATTTTACTACATTAAAGGCGCTGTGTAAATGCAAGTTGCTGTTAGCTGGGGAATAAAATAGACAGGTGAACTATCTGAAACAATCAACAAATTACATCTCTCCAAACTGGGAGCCTGCAGGATTATTGGAGCGCTACTTGTAAAAGGGCAAGCTTATCTGTTAACACTCTAAACAAAAAAAAATGATAAAGGGATCTTTCAAAACTATCAGACCCTTTACAACACTGTGTATGTGTGTGTCTGTGTGTGTGTGTGTGTGTGTGCTGCCTGCAATATTGCTCATCAGCAGGAGTTGCCGATATTTGTGTAAAAACGCACTGATGTCGAAAAGTTCACACCACAAGAAAGGGGAAATGGAATATGAGCACAATCTTGCGAAAAATATAAAAATGGATTGTAAAAGCTTCTATAGGTATGTGAAAAGGAAAAGACTGGCGAAGGTAAATGTAAGTCCTTTACAGTCAGAGACGGGAGAATTTATAATGGGGAATGAGGAAATGGCTGAGAAATTAAATAAATACTTTGTTTCTGTCTTCACGGAGGAAGACACAAAAAACCTCCCAGAAATACGAGAAAACCAAGGGTGTGGCGATAATGAGGAGCTTAAAGAAATTATTATTCGTAAAAAAACAGTACCAGCAAAATTAACGGAACTAAAAGTCGATAAATCTCAAGGACGGGATGACCTACATCCTAGGGTTCTGAAAAAGGTGGCCATTGGAATAGTGGATGCATTGGTTGTCATCTTCCAAAATTCTATAGATTCTGGAACGGTTCCTGTAGATTGGAGTATAGCAAATGTAACCCTGCTATTTAAGAAAGGAGGGAGAGAGAAAACGGGGAACTACAGACCTATTAGCCTCACATCAGTAGTTGGGAAAATGCTGGAATCTATTATAAAGGATGCAATAACTGGGCACTTAGAAACTAATCGTAAGATTGGGCAGAGTCAACATGGATTTAGGAAAGGGAAATCCTGTTTAACAAACCGATTGGAGTTCTTTGAGGATGTAACTGGTGGAGTAGACAAAGGGGAACCGGTAGATGTGGTGTATCTGGATTTTCAGAAGGCCTTCGATAAGGTCCCACACAAGAGGTTGGTGAACAAAATTAGGTTACATGGAATTGGGGGTAATATACTAGCATGGATTGAGAATTGGTTGACAGACAGAAAACAAAGAGTAGGGATAAACGGGTCTTTTTCAGGATAGCAGGCTGTGACTAGTGGGGTACCGCAAGGATCAGTGCTTGGACCCCAGCTATTCACAATCTATATTAATGCTTTGGATGAGGGGACTAAATGTAACATTTCCAAATTTGCTGATGATACAAAGCTAGGTGGCAGTGTCAAATAAAAACAGAAAATGCTGGAAATACTCAGCAGGTCAGGCAGCATCTGTGGAGAGAGAAACAGAGTTAACGTTTCAGGTCAATGACCCTTCATCAGAACTGGAAAAAGCTGGAGATCAAACAGGTTTTTAAGCAAGTGCAGGGGCAGGGAGAGGGGGGAGGGGAGGAAAGAACAAAAGGCAAGGTCTGTGATAGGATGGAAGGCAGGAGAGATTAAGAGATGGTGCAAGGCAAAAGGAGATGGTAATGAGACAAGTTAAGAAACAAAAGATGGCTCTGGATGATGTGTAAATGGCACAGAATGAAAGACAGCTGCCATGTGGGAGAGAGAAAAAATAAATAAATTAATTAATTAAAAGAAAGAAATAAAATAAATGAAAAAAAAAGGATAGGGGCAGAGGTTATGGTCTGAAATTGTTGAACACTATGTTGAGTCCAGAAGGCTGTAAAGTGCCTAATCGAAAGATGAGGCGCTGTTCCTCGAGCTTACGTTGAGTTTCATTGGAACAGTGTAAGAGGCCGAGGACGGTGAGGTCAGAGTGGGAGTGGAGCAGAGAATTAAAGTGACAAACATTCATCACAAGCCCACTGACTCCCACAGCTACCTGGACTACACTTCCTCCCACACCACTTCCTGTAAGGACTCTATTCCATTCTCCCAGTTTCTCCGTCTCCGCCACATCTGCTCTGATGTTGCCACCTTCCATACCAGTGCTTCCGACATGTCTTCCTTTTTCCTCAACCGAGGATTCCCCTCTACTGTGGTTGACACGGCCCTCGACCGTGTCCGTTCCATCGCCAGCACTTCTGCCCTCACCCCTGCCCCTCCCTCCCAGAACCACGATAGGGTTCCCCTTGTCCTCACCTTTCACCCCGCCAGCCTCCACATTCAACAGATCATCCTCCGCCATTTCCGTCACCTCCAGCGTGATCCCACCACCAAACACATCTTCCCCTCACCTCCCCTTTCAGCATTCCGCAGGGACCGCTCCCTCCGCGACACCCTGGTCCACTCCTCTATCACCCCCAACACCCCTTCCCCTTCGCCCGGCACCTTCCCATGCAAGCGCAGAAGATGCAACACATGCTCTTTTACCTCCACCCTTCCACCGATTTACTTGTACTTCTTGCAATTTAGTATACTGTATTCGCTGCTCACGATGCGGTCTCCTCTACACTGGGGAGACCAAACGCAGATTGGGTGACCGCTTTGCGGAACACCTCCGTTCAGTCCGTAAGGGGGACCCCGAGCTTCCAGTCGCCTGTCACTTTAATTCTCCGCTCCACTCCCACTCTGACCTCACTGTCCTCGACCTCTTACACTGTTTCAATGAAGCTCAACGTAAGCTCGAGGAACAGCAACTCATCTTTCGATTAGGCACTTTACAGCCTTCTGGACTCAACATAGAGTTCAACAATTTCAGACCACAACCTCTGCCCCTATCCTTTTTTTTTCATTTATTTTATTTATTTATTTCAAAAAAAATTCTCTCTCCCACATGGCAGCTGTCTTGCATCCTGCCAGTGCCATTTACACTTCATCTAGAGCCATCTTTTATTTCTTAACTTGTCTCACTACCATCTCCTTTTGCCTTGAACCATCTCTTAATCTCTCTTAATCTCTCCTGCCTTCCATCCTATCACAGACCTTCCCTTTTGTTCTTTCCTCCCCTGCCCCCTTTCCCTGCCCCTACACTTGTTTAAAAACCTGTTCCATCTCCAACTTTTTCCAGTTCTGACCAAGGGTCATCGACCTGAAACGTTAACTCTGTTTCTCTCTCCACAGATGCTGCCTGACCTGCTGAGTATTTCCAGCATTTTCTGTTTTTATTTCAGATTTCCAGCATCCGCAGTATTTTGCTTTTGTATAGGTGGCAGTGTCAGTTGCGAAGAGGATGTGAAGAGGTTTCAAGGGGATCTCGACAGGCTCAGTGAGTGGGTGAGAACATGGCAGATGGAATATAATGTGGAGAAATGTGAAGTTATCCACTTTGGCAGAAAAAACAGGAAGGCAGAGTATTTTCTAAATGGTGAAAGATTGGGGAATGCCAATGCTCAAAGGGACTTGGGTGTCATTGTACATGAGTCACTGAAAGTGACTGTGCAGGTGCAGCAAGCCATTAGGAAGGCAAATGGTATGCTGGCCTTCATTACAAGAGGATTTGAGTACAGGAGTAAAGAAGTCTTACTCCAATTATATAGGGCCTTGGTGAGACCACACCTGGAGTACTGTGTACAATTTTGGTCTCCTTACCTAAGGAAGGATATACTTGCCATAGAGGGAGTGCAATGAAGGTTCATGAGATTGATTCCTGGGATGGCGGGACTGTTGTATGAGAAGAGATTGAGTAAACTAGGCCTGTATTCTCTTGAATTCAGAAGAATGAGAGGGGATCTCATTGAAGCATACAAAATTATTACAGGGCTTGATTGGGTGGATGCTGGGAGAATGTTTCCCTTAGCTGGGGAGTCTAGAACCAGGGGCCACAGCCTCAGGATAAAGGGTAGGCCATTCAGGACTAAGATGAGAAAATATTTCTTCACACGGAGGGTGGTGAATCTTTGGAATTCTCTACCCCAGAGGGCTGTGGAGGCTCAGTCATTGGGTATATTCAAAACAGAAGGCGATAGATTTCTGACTAGTAAAGGCATCAAGGGATAGGGCGATAGGGTCGGTGAATGGAATTGAGGCAGAAGATCAGCCATGATCTCATTGAATGGCAGAGCAGGCTCGAAGGGCCGAATGGCCGACTCCTGCTCCTATTTCTTATGTTCTTAAGTCCCATTTCTCAATTTCTTCTCCTCTTCCCCCATCCCCAACATTTTTTATTTATTCATTCTTGGGGAGTTCTCCCTGGAGCCTTGGCCAATATTTATCCCTCAACCAATATAACTAAAACAGTTAATTAATTTGGTCACTTAGCTCATTGCTGTTTGTGGGAGCTTGCTGTGCGCAAATTTGGCTGCCGTGGTTCCTACAGTGACTCCACTTCAAAAGTACTTCATTGGCTGTGAAGCGCTTTGGGATGTCCTGAGGTTGTGAAAGGCGCTATATAAATGCATGTTCTGTCTTTTATGGGATGGCGGTTTCTAATTCTGCCCAGAAAAATCGAAACAGTGGCACCTGTAAAATCACAGAGCGAAGCGAATTCTCCGCATTTATGGCTGAACGTGTGTGAAGTATTGCAGTCTGCCTCACTTAAAAAAAATATAAAACAAGAGACAAAATAAGTGCAACAAGGTATTTCTATGGGAAATATATTCTTTAATTTGCATCGAAACAACCATTCATTAAATGTGAAAAGAAAGAGAAAAAACCCAAATGGGACAGTAACTGCAGCCTTATAAACAGCCCAGACACTCTACAAAAATAACAGACCTGCTCTATCGCACTAAGCCATCAAAATAAATAAATATTAATAAATAACACCTCTGCCTCCTGACATTTCAAGAGTTGCAATGCAAGGCTTGAGTCTATTGCACAATCTCTGGCTAGACCAGCAAACTTACCTACATCAGGAGTTTGTGATGTAACACTCTCTACCGATGACCCAGTCACTGATCTCACAGATTATCCTCTAGGAGTGGGATGCAATGAATCATTGGTTATTAGGAAGGTTATGCAGTTTAAATGTGCCATTGTATTTTGGGCAGGAGCAGTTTTGCTGTGATAGCGCCTGTCATTACTCATGGAACATAATGGAGATTTTCTTTAAACAAAAACAATGCAATCTTGTCACGCCAGAAGTTTCTTTTTATATGGGTCTGATTCACAAAGAAAAGACACCAGGGGGCTTCATTAAAACTCATTTCTGTAGAAATTCTCAAAAGCTTGAAATCCGCCCCCTGCAGTCTCCCAGAAGAAGGAGTGCTCAAACCAAGAGGAGCCCCAGCAGGTGACCTGCCCATACTCTCAGCCAAGGGATGTGCAGGTAGGTTATAGGAAAAAGGTCAGAGCAGAGTATGAGGCTACCTCACCTGCACATATTGATGGGCAGAACATGAGCTGACAGCTGAGGACGAGGTCCATCGTATCTGAGGCATGCAGACACAGTGCTGCAATGGACCAGCATGATGTCAGCTCTCAGTCCCTTGTGCGAGTACCAACGCTAGCAGTCACTGGGCTCTCTCATTACTGTTCACTGTGTGGGAAGGGCGCGTGCAGTCTGAGCTTTGAGCAGCTTTCCAGAACACAACCCACTTTTACAGTTAAAACATACAAACAATACAGTATGGGATTGGATGACCACATTGGGACCCTAATACTTTAACTAAACTCTTGTTTAAAACAAGATTGAATGTTTCTTATTGAATGAATGCTGCAGAGATGCAACACACAAACTTGCCTCATTAATTCTGAAAAATCATTGCATCCCATCTAATATCAAACACACTGCTTTAAAAACTCATGTGCTTCATAAACCTAGGTGTAAAAACAGAGCATTCAACACGAAACACAGAAGTGGGTTCCCTCCGTGTAGTCACCTTTATAATATGTGCATTCGACTGGACACCAATATCCACAAAACTGCCTTGCATAGCATCTCACCAATTACTGCTGGGCCCTTGGTTCCCGAAGGCCTTGTTCAAACGAGCCACTTCCAATTTAGACATAGAGATCTTTAAACTACAGCAGCTTATATATTTAAGACTACGAAATTTGTGCTCTTCTAGGTGCTGATAAATGGAACTACCTCCCACCTATTACGCCTAGTGCCAGCATTAAGCACTTCCCCCAGTTGAGGTATCGCACGGGTTAGAAGCAGAGCGTGGCCTCAACTCCAGCTTCAAAGGAGCACCTACACCAGCCAGACATTTCCGGCCCCCACACTTGCTGTGTGCTTGTGGCCACTTGGAGTGAAATTGCCCAGCTTGTGCTGGGTACAGCCTGGGCCTAACTCAGTTCACCAAGGACCCAATAGCCGGGACTCAGCACCGTACAGTTGATAACCACTACCCCAATTCTCTGCATCATTCAGTCCCTTTGTATCTAATATTGGAATGGTGCAGCTCGAAGTTGGTCATATTTAAACAAAGATATTAAGCTTGTATACTATTAACAGTCATCAATACACATCCTACAATGGTCACGGGCTGCAATCCAGTCAAGGACTTCAGATGGTTCAAAAGTACAATCTGGGAGTGATTTCCGACTGAGGGATTCAAACAGTAGCCCACACAAATGTGATAACCCAAGCTGGTTTCAGCAATATCATAATGCCATGGAACATATAGAAGCCCAATAAACCAGCTATAAAGAGGGCGCAGAGTAGGAGCTGATCTCGAGATGGATGCAGTAGTACTTTCCATGGGAGGCCCATCCCTTATTAAACAGTCCAGATAATCTCTCACCATACTACGGCTCAAGTGAAATAAATCCCAATCCAATGGTCACCTTTCATAAATTACTAACCAGCACTAAAATCGAAGATAAATGAATGATAATCTGGTTAGAAAGTGGCACTTTCTGTTGAGTCACAACTGCAACAGGAGCTAGTTAGTCCTATGGAGCTCCTTCACAAATCATTCAATGCTCCGACAGCCCAGAACACCCACATCATTCCCAGCGCCTACACTCGCAGCTCCTCCAAGTGACCATTCTTATCAGAATAGGTACCGATACTGTGCAATCATGGATTTTCACCCCAATGCTATGAAATTTTATAACAGGAAATAGTTTCACAAGATTCACGGTGTTGAATGTACTCAGACAAGCAGAGGTGATCACTCAACTATAATAAGCGATTGCAACTTTCAGTATTACTCGGGAAAAGAGTTTCTTCAGCATTAAATTTTTGCTTTCATCAGGTGAAAAGACAAAGAGGTAAATATTAATTCTTTTCTACTTTTCTTCAATTGAACACCAGCACAATTCACTGTCTCATGGCCACAAATCCTCACACCAATGACTACATGAATTCTGTTGAAATTTCTATTGGTTAGTGTTAGAGGGCACTCGGTTGTGAGATGGGAGTACTATATACAGGTATATATAAATATATTTCACACCCTTGTTTAAAAATTATAAAAACTACCTCTTTAAAGGAGGAATGGAAACTCGAACTTCCTTAATATCTAAAACCACGTTGAACAGCTACACAAACTAAGCCTAGACATGAGGTGCAAAACCTAGCCAAATAGATCACAATGTTGCTTTTAAGTTGCATAATTACCCACTAATTTCATCAATTAAAAAAAACAGAAAATGCTGGAAATGGACAGCGGCTCAAATAAAGAGAAAGATCGGTTATAGTTTAGGGTCCAGTGACTCTCTTCATCACATAAAAAGTTGTGATCAAAGTCACTGGCAAAATGGGCAGACACTTATCAGGTGAAATTTAACACAGGGAAGTGTGAAGTAATGCATTGTAGTAGGAAGAATGCTGAGAGGCGATATAAACAAAATGGTACAATTTTAAAGGGAGTTAAGGAACAGTAAGACCTGGGGGTGTAGGTGCACAAATCTTTGAAGGTGGCAGGACAATTTGGGAAGGCTGTTAAAAAGCATATGGGATCCTGAGCTTTATAAACAGAGACACAGAACACAAAAGCAAAATACTGCGGATGCTGGAAATCTGAAATAAAAACAGAAAATGCTGGAAATACTCAGCTGGTCAGGCAGCATCTGCGAAGAACGCAAGGAAGTTATGCTAAACCTATATAAATCACTGGAGTACTGTTTCCAATTCTGGGCACCACTCTTTAGGAAGGATGTCAAGACCTTGGAGAGAGTGCAGAGGAGATTTACTAGAAGGGTTCCAGGGATAAGGGACTTTGATTACATGAAGAGATTGGAGAAGCTGGGGTACTTAGAGCAGAGAAGGTTAAGGGGAGATTTAATGGAGGTGTTCAAAATCATGAAGGGTTTTGATGGAGTAAATAAGGAGAAACTGTTTCCAGCGGCAGAAGGGTTAGTAACCAGAGGACACAGATTTAAGGTGATTGGCAAAATAACTAGAGGCGAGATGAGGAGAATTTTTTTACACAGTGAGTTGTTGTGATCTGGAATGCGCTGCCTGAAAGGGCGGTGGAAGCAGATTCAATAGTAGCTTTCAAAAGGGAATTGGATAAATACTTGAAGGGGAAAAATTTGCAGGGCTGTGGGGGAAAGAGCAGGGGGAGGGGGACTAATTAGATAGCTTTTTCAAAGAGCCAGCACAGGCACGATGAGCCGAATGGCTTCCTTCTGTGCTGTATCATGCTATGATTCTAAGTCCCACCCAAAACCTCAAATTTGTTTGCTTCTTCCGGATGCTCATCCCATGCATTTCCAGCGTTTTCTGCTTCTAGTTCAGATTTTCAGCCTTCATGATTTTCCTTAGCTCCACAATCCTGATCTACTGAAGCTCCATCAATGTCAGGTTATTGTGAAGTGTTTCACCACCATCATACTTCAACACAGTTACAGCATGTCATGTGTGTGTATAAGATCCATGTTGAGTTCTTCATGTCTGGGCTCATTATGAACATTAGAGATTCCCTTATAATATGCGCAATGACGCGCTGTCAAAAGATGTCCTTATGAACCCATCTATCTGAACTGTGACGCAGTTTGCTATGTTATGCTGGGACACTGGGGTCACTCAGGATCTATACCAGAAACTTTTCAATGGGAAATGGTATAAACACGACACGTCCATTAAGCAGTCTTGAAGGTTTTGCAGATGAATTAGTGCCCATATTATCGGCTGTGCCAATTAACTGTTTAATTAGCCAGTGCATTTCCAGCATCACCAAAATCCTCACATGGCTACAGTCAGTGCTTCCCTCCTACCATCCAACGGACTGGGCTTTGCGGCGAGTTAAAAATTATTCTCACGCATTAAAAGCAAATCTTCGGTCCTCTCTATTCCCTCCCTCTTCTCCCACGGAATAATGTGTTTGTAAACCTGTCGCACTTGGATTTCAATCTCCACTTAATCCAAGAAACTTGTCTTCCATCCTGCTTCTGTTTCTTTCCCTCCGTCAGACTCCAATAGATAAGTATGGGTTAGAATGACAATCGAAACAAATTACTGGCTGAGAATGTCATTGAAGGTTGCAACACAACCTAGGAGCCCTGATGACATGTTCCAGCACTCAAAACGGGCTCTCCCGCCACCCCAGCTGTTACTTTTCTGTGATTGAGGAGCTGAATTTTGAATCCTCAGTAGGGTGCGAGAGGTGTAACCACAGTAGGTGGCACTGTTTCACCTGCATTAACAAATGGCAAAAAAGCCCACTGATAATGCAGCATTGCCATCACCTGCAAGGAGACTGTACCAGATCAGTAAACAGACCCTTAGAGGTTGAATAATACTAAAGAGTAAAAATACCTCAAACTGGTTTGGGGTGGGGGGGGGGGTGGAAGAACGGCTTATTTTGCTCACTGCTCATTATGTACAAGCCTGTACTCTGGTTTGAGGTATCTTACCAGTATCTGCACCATTGTACAAGTGGGTACTTTCTTCAGGCACAGACCAACAGTTTGTATGTGGCAACAGCCAGGCTGCACATCAACAATGGCCCAGCAGGAATCAGCAGGGGAAGACCTCTGTTACACTCTGGAGAATTTGGAGAAAACGCTCAAGAGAAGGGTGCTCAGGAGGAATTACTGTCACTCTTATCGTTAAATCTACACCTCCTCAACCCAAAAAATTGCTGTCCCTTGCCAAGCAAAACTTATTTTAATAAAACACAAAATAAATAAACTGAGCAAAACCAAAGGACAATCAAACCAATGCAGCTTATGTACCAAGAACGTCCCTTGCCCATATTAAGCTAACACCCCTCTACCCAAAACAATTCAAGTCACTGTGTATTGCTTGCTGCATTTAACAGCTCAAGAGTCCTAAGGAATCCCATATAGAAGTAGTCTTATTGAGCATATGTGCTGGATCTCATCCCTTTCACAAAGAATAGTCTCTTCGACTGGGGGTCCATTAACATTCAGTTGAGACCCAAACACACTGCAAAATCATCCCTTCTCTGCATGCAGTTCCAACAGGTAGAGACACAAAACTGGATGTGCATTTCCTTACACAATAAAGCAGCATTAGTTAAGGGGATTATTGATCTAGCCTTGTGAACCCGAGCAGTGTGTGTGTTGCCCACATCCTGGGCCTCAGTGAACTGGAATATGGTTCTGCTGGGAATTACAGCAAGAGCCACCCTGATGCAAATCTGATGCCAACAAATTCCTGATTCAGTTCCACCCTCCCAAAGAAACCCCTCATGGTGCGCAAACATCTCCTTATTCATTCATTCCCATCAATGCACAGGTCTAATATATACAACTAGGCAAGAGCAAGAAAGAGATCCTCGGGGTGAGGAGAATTTATCAGATTCCCCAATCTATTGTGGCACACAATATACATCAGGTAAAAGTTCAGAATTCACCGATTCCGTTCCTGAGTGGTCGCCATGTCATCACCTGTACAGACGGGAATCGAGTACGCAAAGCCACGCAGCTCTCAGTATCACCTCTTGTACATATGCACAGCCAGGTACTGTGCAGCCCACACACCTCTGCATCAGCTACAAACACACTGTACTTTAGGGTGTGTATCCATTGAAGCAGGGGACTCGGCAGCTCAAGAGAAATATCAGCCAAGTTGACGATGGTGGTGTCAGAACTTAATCACCTTCGACCTCAGCTAGGTTCACCTTCGACCTCAGATAGGTTCACCTTCGACCTCAGATAGGTTCACCTTCGACCTCAGATAGGTTCACCTTCGACCTCAGATAGGTTCACCTTCGACTTCAGATAGGTTCACCTTCGACTTCAGATAGGTTCACCTTCGACCTCAGATAGGTTCACCTTCAGTACCAACAGCGTATTGGTTCTAATACAAATGGTGTACATCTCCCACCCAAGTCATAGGTCACAGATATACCAGGGTTACATATATGAACATACAAATGATGATGGACAGGTAAAGACCTCTGGTCCATCCAGCCTGTTCCACACAATTGCGATACCTTGTGTATCACAATATATACATTCCACCCCACCCGAAACCATGTGATCTCCTGGGAGAGGTGAAAAAAACAGATTAGAAAAATCCAGGCCAATTTGGGGAAAAAAATCTGGGAAATTCCTCTCCTCAAATACCTAGAGACAAACTAATGAGGGCTGGATCAGTGTCCAATCAACTGTTCCCACTTACAGGGACCCCTCGGCCAATTAACAGACTCTTGTTGGTTGGAATCATGACCAAGCCCTCACTTGGGTGACATGGTTGCACCCTATACCACGTAGGTAGTTTTGTTTGTGCTAAGTTATTGCATATAGACTGAATTTCACTTTTTTAATAAACTAGTGTGCTAGCTTCAGATAGTCTGCACTGAGCCCAGCTACAGGGAGGCTGCAGTGAGAATTCTTCAGTCACATCCTTCATGCAGATCCCGTTCAAGTAATTGACAATGATTTTGTTTTGGTATAAAAATATATATATATATTTTCTCCATTTTTTTTTAATTGAAATTCCAAAAATGTTTTCAATGCTTTGCCAAATATCGACAAAGCAACCTGCAGCAGCGGGAGACACAATGTGAGAAATAAATTGCAGATATCAGCCTCGTGGCAGCGAGGAAGCCCTTGGAATGTGGAATTCATTTGCCCCCTGGAATTGAAAAGGTGCAGCACACAAACCTAACGAGTGAGTCAGTGATCATTCGCTGCCTACCACTGCACCCACACCACAGTTTGCTTCTGTACATTTGTCCTGTACTTTTTTTAAGATACAATAAATAATAGTTTAAAAGATTGCTCATGAACTAAATCTCCCTTCATTAGCGGATTTGTACCAGACGTGTAAACATGCCCCTGATCTGATGCCAAAGGAAACTGCTAAGCTCGCCTGAGTATGTACGGCCAAAAGATATCAGGGTGATGCCACCACCCTTCTCTATGCCTGCATGATGGTGTTTTTAAAGGTGTGAGGGTCTATAGCTTTGTAAACGCAGGCGACCTCTGCAGACTGGTGCCTGGACCAACATCATGCCACCAAAATTAATACAGTGTAAATTCTCATCAATGCCAGTGTGGAGTAAAAGGCTCGTACTGCCCAGTGTGACATGCTGAGATGTTCACCCCAATGGGTAGACCTGGTGCAATCTGACACTCCCTTCAGTTTGAGGCATAGGTACTGCTTCCCACAGTAGATGGAGCCGAGTAAGTAAATATTCAACGCAACAGGTTGATAATATAAACCAGCTAAGAGAAGGGGATTTATCTGGCAGATTAATAACTGGCCAATTAACTTCTTCCCCGACCAGTAAATCAGCACGGTTTGACAGAACCAAGTAGGAAAGGAGGCAGAGTGCAACTTGTGTGTGTGTACAAGAAAGATTCCTCAGCCTCCTGATCTGTAGATGGCACTATTTCCAAAGGACTAGTATTTCTCAACCACTGTGCATCCCCAGGAACTGCCATACAATCTACAAATGGATCGCTTTCAAAGGGGCACAGTTATCAATGTCTTCTCACATCCAAAAAATGCCTATCTTAATAACATTCCTGCTCCAACAAACTGGATCGCTGGCTGGTCCAAAGTAAAGCATGGAACTAACCCCCCACACCACCTCACCTCCTCTTCAACTTTTTGTCTCATTTCCCCCCCACCCCACAATCACATCAGCTATAAATTTGAAATATTAAAAACGTATTTCCCAACCAAACTCGTCCCGTTCAGTTAGAAGCAGCAACCGCAATTTCAAAACCGTTCCTCAGTGGGAAGAGAGAGAGGCAGATAAGATCGAAACGGTGTCAGTGATGACACCTTACTGGCAGATAAACTGTGGGCAGTGGCAAATTTCAAGCAGCATGTCTGGTTTATCCAAGTGTTCATTTGAATAAGGGAACGACATCTGATGGGGTTCAGATTACAGCAGAATCACACGCTGCCCAATCTCACTCTCTCTCTCTCTGGGAGCACGAGACCAATCACCATCCCACTCTGAGATACAGGAGAAGCAGAGCAGCTCAATTCTTCGGGCGGTGGTGGGGTGGTGTGGGGGGAGAAGGGAAGGTTCCTAGTGTAGATGAAAGAGAAAACTTGCTGCAGGTATGTCCTAGTGCTGCCCGGCCTCTCGGATGCGACAGGCGACCGCGGTGATCAGTGCCGCTCCCTTCCCGCTGCCATCTTCCGACTGCACAAAGGACACCTTGCATTTGGGGGACAGGCGCTCGACCGTCTCGTGCATTATTGTAGAGAAGCTGAAAATCAGGAAGAGAAAGAGGCTTTGGTTAAACAAGGAGACAGAGATTAAAGCGAAAGGTGGGCAGGCATTTCAAAATGATCCAGTGGTCCACATCAAATAGGTACGGCGTGCTGGTTGGGCATTGGTCTGGGCACCTGCTGTTCCGCACAGCAATACTGCCCCACAGACACAGCTGCAGTGGCAATCGCAAGTCGGTGACTGCCCCATGGGCCAAGAAATTGTACAGCAATGTAGAGGCATTAAATACGTTTTCCTAAAATGGTAAAGGTTTCCAAACTGCACAGTCCCGGTCAAACAAGTTGCACTCAGATCTCAATTCTTATCTTTCTGGGAACTAAACAAACCTGGAACAGCAGGGCGGTAGCGCATCAACGAAATCATAACACACGCAACACTGGGAGTGGGGGCAGCCTTCAGACTGTGGAGCTATGCCAGCTCCTCAGCTGGAACTGTCGACTAATCCCATTTTCCTGTCTTTTCCCTGTATTTAAAAAAAAATCTTCCTTTTCAATTACTTCTCCCATTCCATTTTAAATGATGTTAGAAGTCTCTGCCTCAATCACCACTTGTGGTGGAGCATTCCATATTCCAAAAATCATCTGTGTCACTAACGATCTTCGATCATCCTCTCCATTCCTGCGCTGATAATTCTGTCGGTGTGCTCTCATTACCCATTCGCCAACCAGTGGAAACCATCTTTCACGATTCATCCTCTCAAAACATTTTCTAAATGTTGAAAATCTCAATTAGATCCCCCTGAACCTCACAATCCTGGTACCATCCCAGTGAATCTTCGCTATACCCTTTCCATGGCTGTAATACTCTTCCTATAATGAAGAGCCCAGGGCTGAACACATTTCTCCAAATGTGCTCTCACCAATGTCTTCTACGTATTCAGTATCACTTCCTTGCTTTTGTACTCAATGCCTCTACATACGAAGCCCAGAATCCCATTTGCCTTTTTCATTTAACCAGTTCTAAAAGGGATTGTGCCGTCAAACTTAAAATGTTTTTTTCCAAGCAAGGGCTTTCTAACAGTCCAAGCCATGGCAGAATATCGTGACATCATTCTTCCCAGCCAGAATGGAGATGATTGGTTAATTCCCCCGTCAATCGTGCCACTGCTGTCAGTGACTGGGATCGATTTTACACACAGAATTTTTATGTAACTATCCTCCACTCACTGCATTTTGCTGGAGAAATAATTCTGCTTTTATCAGGAGAGGTTGCTGCAGTTTCGGTCACGAGTTCTGTTTGCTGTCTTGTTAAATAGACTTTGTTTGCTTTTCTGCTTGCTGAGTAAATAGACTATAGTTGCAGTGAAATAGACTGTTTGGTGTGAGTCCTGCCATGGAGTGTTTGCCCATAAGCAAGAGAGTAAATTGGAAGGTCCACCACCTCCAGCCTGTCTCCCATGTACCTCTTGGAGAGCCGGGGGGAGGGGCGAGGTAATATTAATTTAAGGTTAAATATTACTGTTGCAAATAAAAAAAGTCAACAACATTCTGTGCGGAACAAATAAATCCTGAGTTGAGTGGAGAGGATACCTGTGATGATTGAGGTTAGCCATCTGAGATTGAGCCCGACGAGGTACCTAATTACACTGAACCCTTCTCTAGGATGACTTACTGTGGGTGCAGCTTGTACAGCGTTCCATCCATTCCAACAGTGACTTTGAGGTAGTCCAGGTTACGGTTCTCCCTGATCTTGTCAACGACGGCTGCCATTCCCGCACCACAAAGCTGAGCTGCTCTGCGAGAGACCACTCCGCACACCTCCTTGACGATGATGCTGTCGTCACAGGTGCTCTGCAGCCCCAGCTGCTGCAGGATGGCACGGACCTGAAGCAATGCCAGTCGATCGCTGGAAGCAGAAAATGCAGAATGAATGCATTAATAAACTTGCAGGATGGGCGTGTAATTGGCAAACGAATTTCAATACAGACAAATGTGGAGTGGTGCATTTTGGTCGGAAGAATAAAGAGGCCACATATTCCCTGGAAAGTAAGTGTCTGTGGGGTAGAGGAGCAGGGGGATCTGAGGGTACAGATACACAAATCACTGAAAGTAGCGACACAGGTTAATAAGGCCATAAAAATAGCCAAACAAGCACTGAGGTTCATTTCCAGAGGGATAGAATTGAAAAGCAAAGAAGTTCTGTTAAACTTATATAGAACCTTGGTTAGACCACACTTGGAGTACTGTGAACAGTTCTGGTCTCCATGTTATAAAAAGGATATCGAGGCATCGGAGAAGATGCAAAAAAGATTTACAATGATGATACCAGAATTGAGAGGTTACAGCTATCAGGAAAGATTGAACAGGCTGGGGCTCTTTTCTCAAGAAGAGAGAAGGCTGAGTGGTGACCTGATAGAGGTCTTAAGATTATGAAAGTGTTTGATAGGGTAGACGTAGAGAAGATGTTTCCACTTGTGGGGGAGCCCAGAACTAGGGGCCATAAATATAAGATAGTCGCTAATAAATCCAGCCGGGAATTCAGGAGAAACTTCTTTACCCAGAGAGTGGTGAGAATGTGGAACTCGCTGCCACAGGGAGTGGTCGAGGCGAAAAGCAAAGATACATTTAAGGGGAAGCGCATGAGGGAGAAAGTGATAGAACGGTATTCTGATTGGGTTAGATGAAGAGGGTTGGGAGGCTGATCATGTGGAGCCTGGCCAACATTTATTCCTCAACCAACATCACTAAAACACAATGGCCCGGAATTTGCGGCCCCGATGATGGCGAACTGGCTGCGTTCTCCGTCATTCCGCCTTTGAAACTGACTGTGACTTCGAGATTTAGCGCAGGCACAGCTTAATGCGGAAATGCTGAAGTTGCGGTCTGTCATTCACTGCTCTGACACACGCTGCATGTGCCCCCCCTCCGCTCCCCACCCCTGACCACACACACCCAGAACCAGCAATCTGTGAAATCACTCAAATCAGGGAAACTGACGAAAGCTTTGGCTCTTCCGCAGTAATGCCGCTGTTCAATTCCTCACTAAAAGTTAGACCCAAAGGGATTGGGTGTAACTGGGGTTTTAACAGCGTATTGACAGCCAAGCAAAGGTTACGGGCCTGAAAAGCTCATTTTAATTTTGCGTTTTGTAAAATGTATCCACTTTTAATACAAAATAAAAATTTAAGAAACTTTAAAGAAATTTTTTTTTAAAGTTTGTTCATCTTTATTTCCCCAAGTTAGAGCCCCAGTTTTTGTTTTGCTCTCTCTAACATTTTTAAAGATTTAATGTTAAGTGCTTACCCACTTCCTTGTTCGCTGTCTGAGAATTCTGCGTTTTGATTGGCTGCTTAGACAGCTTGTTGATGTCACAGCAGCTTGCGCTAGGGGATTCCCACTGTACTCCGTTGATCTGAATTACACATCGGAAAACCCAAACTTCTCGACACAGAGGCCAACGCCTTTGCTTCGCCGCCGACCGCAAATTCCGGGCCATTATCATAAAGAGGCAAAATAATGGGACTAAAAGACGACAAGTCCCCTGGATCAGATGGCCTGCATCCCAGGGTCTTAAAAGAAGTGGCTGCAGAGATAGTGGATGCATTGGTTGCAATATACCAAAATTCCCTGGACTCTGGAGAGGTCCCAACGGATTGGAAAACCGCTAATGTAACGCCCCTATTTAAGAAAGGAGGGAGACAGAAAGCAGGAAACTATAGACCAGTTAGCCTAACATCTGTCGTTGGGAAAATGCTGGAGTCCTTCATTAAGGAAGCGGTAGCAGGGCATTTAGAAAAGCATAATGCAGTCAAACAGAGTCAGCATGGTTTTATGAAAGGGAAATCATGTTTAACAAATTTGCTGGAGTTCTTTGAGGATGTAACAAGCAGGGTGGACAAGGGTGAGCCAGTGGATGTGGTGTATTTGGATTTCCAGAAGGCATTCGATAAGGTGCCACATAAAAGGTTACTGCATAAGATAAGAGCTCACGGAGTTGGGGGTAATATATTAGCATGGATAGAGAATTGGCTAACTAACAGGAAGCAGAGAGTCGGGATAAACGGGTCATTTTCTGGTTGGCAAACGGTAACTAGTGGGGTGCCACAAGGATCGGTGCTGGGGCCCCTATTTACAATCTACATTAATGACTTGGATGAAGGGACCGAGTGTAATGTAGCCAAGTTTGCGAATGATACAAAGATGGGTGGGAAAGCAAGTTGTGCAGAGGACTCAAAGAATCTGCAAAGGGATATAGACAGGCTAAGTGAGTGGACAAACATTTGGCAGATGGAGTATAATGAGGGAAAGTGCGAGGTTATCCACTTTGGCAGGAAAAATAAAAAAGCAAACTATTATTTAAATGGAGAGAGATTACAAAATGCTACAGTTCAGGGACCTGGGAGCCCTTGTGCATGAAACACAAAAAGTTAGCATGCAGGTACAGCAAGTAATCAGGAAGGCAAATGGAATGTTGGCCTTTATTTCAAGGGGGTTGGAGTATAAAAGCAGGGAAGTCCTGCTACAACTGTACAGGGTATTGGTGAGACCACACCTTGAGTACTGCCTACAGTTTTGGTCTCCTTATTTAAGGAAGGATATACTTGCATTGGAGGCAGTTCAGAGACGATTCACTAGGTTAATTCCAGAGATGAGGGGGTTGACTTATGAGGAAAGGTTGAGCAGGCTGGGCCTATACTCATTGGAATTTAGAAGAATGAGAGGTGATCTTATCGAAACATACAAGATACTGAGTGGGCTCAACAAGGTAGATGCAGAGAGGATGTTTCCCCTCATGGGGAAATCTAGAACTCGGGGTCACAGTCTCAGAATAAAGGGTCGCCCTTTTAGAACTGAGATGAGGAGGAATTTCTTCTCTCAGAGGGTCGTAAATCTGTGGAATTCTCTACCCCAGAGAGTTGTGGAGGCTGGGTCATTAAATACATTTAAGGTGGAGATAGACAGATTTTTGCAAGATAAGGGAGTGAAGGGTTATGGGGAGCGGGCGGGGAAGTGGCTTTGAGCCCAAGATCAGCCATGATCTTATTGAATGGCGGAGCAGGCTCGAGGGGCCAAGTGGCCTATTCCTGCTCCTATTTCTTATGTTCTTATGTTCTTATGTTCTTATTATCTCATTGCTGTTTGTGGGACTTTACTATGCACTGTGTTTCCCCCATTACAACAGTGACTACACTTCAAAAGTACTTCATTGGCTGTAAAACGCTTTCATGACATTCTGAGGTCACGAAAGTCATTATATAAATTTCTTTCTTTCTACGGCAATGATTGTTCATAGAATCATATAAGTTTACCCCACAGAAGGAGGCCATTCGGCCCACCGTGTTTATGCCGGCCAGAAAAGAGCTAAAACCTAACTCACTTTCTAGCTCTCGGTCCATAGCCTTGCAGGTTACGGCACTTCAAGAGCATATCCAAGTAAAAGTGAAAAGTGAACAATGATCACAGCAGTGAAGCAGTACTGTACATACTGTTCAGAGGTTGGGGCAAAGCAAAGAAAGATTCACTCGGTGTTCAACCATGCTATGCTTGGCCAAGCAGAGCTTGACACTGTCACTGGGTGACAAAACTGGGAAAATAAGGTTCAATTGCCCATTAGGTCAGTGAACACAGAGGTTCACACAACGTTTTGAAACATATTTTAAAACAGCAGGCATCAAACTTCAGGTACCCCAAAGCTGCCATCTTTCATGATCCATCTTTATATTCTCAATGTAAACACCACACTAAGAAAACTTCAGACTCGATGAGAGATGGATCAAGACCTTGAAGGGATCTGAAGAACAAAAGATGGCTCTAAATCTTCTAAGTCTCCCACTGGCTAATGGAGTACAGTGCGACTCGAGAAGTCCTGGGTGTAATCCCCAATCTGTACCGAGTTACCTGATCGCAGCTGGATGGGCGGGGGTGTTTCCTTCTGAACACCATCATTTGGTGTTAACTACTAATGAGTTACAGCTATGATCATTAGGTTTTAGTAAGAGAGTCATTCATTGTGGCATGGAGAAGCAATAATGCAGCTGTTCTTGTGTCAGGTAGAGTCACTTACCTCTCAATCTGAGACAGGAATTTGGTTTCAAAAATGCCTCGTGTCTTGAGCCTCTCCGAGATCTTCCCTCGGAACAGCAGCCCTTGCTTTGTGAAGTTGAGAAGGATGTTACGGACAATCTCTCCCAGGTACATCCCACTGATCATCTTCTCGTATCTGCAGAGTCAGTCAGAAAGGGAGAGATGTCAATACCGTCTAGCTCGAGAAACTGTACAGAAGCTGTCGGAACAAATACCAGATAAACTGTCTGTAACGAGCACGGCTGTCAGACTGACTAGTCTATATTACCCACCCACATTGTTAACCTATTTTATGTTTGAACACTCCTAACGGCCTACTCCTGTTCCTCTGTAGAACTATCTAATGTCACATGATGCCAAGTTATTCCACAAATAGTTGCAGCTAACTAGAAGTTAGAGAAAAAAAAGCCTAATTAGCAACTGGGAGGCAACATTAAGTGTACGGATATCTCACGTTGTAACAGAAGGACAAGGGCAGCAGGTGCATGGGAACACCATCATCTTGAAGTTCCACTCCAAGTCACACAACACCCTGACTTGGAAGTATATCGCTGGGTCAAAATCCTGGAACACCCTCCCTAACAGCACTGTGGGTGCGCATTCACCACACGGACTGCAGCGGTTTAAGGTGGCTCATCACCACCTTCTCAAGGGTAACTAGGGATGAGCAATAAATGCTTGCCTTGCCAGCGATGCCCACATCCCAAGAATAATTTTATGTTTTTAAAATTAAGCGCTACGTAGCAATTCTGTAAAATGCACTTTCCCAATGCATCGAATGACCTTGAAGCAACTGCTGATTCATGGAGGAAGACACAAAAAGCCTCCCAGAAATACGAGAAAACCAAGGGTGTGGCGAGAATGAGGAACTTAAAGAAATTATTATTAGTAAAAAAACAGTACTAGCAAAATCAATGGGACTAAAAGTCGACAAATCCCAAGGACTGGATGACCTACATCATAGGGTTTTGAAAGAGGTGGCCATTGGAATAGTGGACGCATTGGTTGTCATCCTCCAAAATTCTATAGAGTCTGGAATGGCTCCTGCAGATTGGAGGATATCAAATGTAATCCCGCTATTTAAGAAAGGAGGGAGGGAGAAAATGGGGAACTACAGACCTGTTAGCCTCACATCAGTAGTTGGGAAAATGCTGGAATCTATTATAAAGGATGCAATAACTGGGCACTTAGAAACTAATAGTAAGATTGGGCAGAGTCAACATGGATTTATGAAAGGGAAATCCTGTTTGACAAACCTATTGGAGTTCTTTGAGGCTGTAACTAGTGGAGTAGACAAAGGGGAACTGGTAGATGTGGTGTATCTGGATTTTCAGAAGGCCTTCGATAAGGTCCCACACAAGAGGTTGGTGAACAAAATTAGGGCACATGGAATTGGGTGTAATATACTAGCATGGAATGAGAATTGGTTAACAGACAGAAAACAAAGAGTAGGGATAAACGGGTCTTTTTCAGGATGGCAGGCTGTGACTAGTGGGGTACCGCAAGGATCGGTGCTTGGGCCCCAGCTATTCACAATCTATATCAATGATTTGGATGAGGGGACTAAATGTAACATTTCCAAATTTGCTGATGATACAAAGCTAGGTGGCAGTGTCAGTTGCGAAGAGGATGTGAAGAGGCTTCAAGGGGATCTCGACAGACTCAGTGAGTGGGCGAGAACATGGCAGATGGAATATAATGTGGATAAATGTGAAGTTATCCACTTTGGTAGAAAAAACAGAAGGGCAGAGTATTTCCTAAATGGTGAAAGATTGGGGAATGCAGATGCTCAAAGGGACCTGGGTGTCATTGTACATGAGTCACTGAAAGTGAATGTGCAGGTGCAGCAAGCCATCAGGAAGGCAAATGGTATGCTGGCCTTCATTACAAGAGGATTTGAGTACAGGAGTAAAGAAGTCTTACTCCAATTATCTGGGGCCTTGGTGAGACCACACCTGGAGTACTGTGTACAATTGTGGTCTCCTTACCTAAGGAAGGATATACTTGCCATAGAGGGAGTGCAACGAAGGTTCACGAGATTGATTCCTGGGATGACGGGACTGTTGTATGAGAAGAGATTGAGTAAACTAGGCCTGTATTCTCTTGAATTCAGAAGAATGAGAGGGGATCTCATTGAAGCATACAAAATTATTACAGGGCTTGATAGGGTGGATGCTGGGAGAATGTTTCCCTTAGCTGGGGAGTCTAGAACCAGGGGCCACAGCCTCAGGATAAAGGGTAGGCCATTCAGGACTGAGATGAGAAGAAATTTCTTCACACGGAGGGTGGTGAATCTTTGGAATTCTCTACCCCAGAGGGCTGTGGAGGCTCAGTCATTGGGTATATTCAAAACAGAAGTCGATAGATTTCTGACTAGTAAGGGCATCAAGGGATATGGCGATAGGGCCGGTGAATGGAATTGAGGCAGAAGATCAGCCGTGATCTCATTGAATGGCGGAGCAGGCTCGAAGGGCCGAAAGGCCGACTCCTGCTCCTATTTCTTATGTTCTTATGTAAATAATTTATCTGCTGCCAAACAGGAACGTCCAAACAAAAGCAAATGCTTCTTGTGTCAGTAATGCAATGCAGCTAAATCACGTCACAGATACTTTGATCGTTCATCAGGGTCAAAAAGCGGATCGGACACCAAGCTCCTCCTCCTTACTTCAATAAGCTGTTTCACTCTGATGCTCAGAAAATCCCACCCACAACAGCTGGCCTGCTCCAGTGTTGGTTCCTAGATGTGCACACCATGTATGGTAACTTTCAAATACCCACTTCAAGGGCAGGCAGGCAGAGCAATCATTTCCTCCTGCCTCCATTGGCCAAACATTCCATCCACAGGTTAGCTTAGTAGGAGATCCTGGTCCTCTCACATGACATACGCAGACTGCCGATGGTCTCTCACATGCTTTCCCTCTCCTGTGTTCATGTTCTTCCTTCGGCAGATAAAGCGGGAGGTCGGTGAGAGCGGGGGGAGTCGGTGAGAGCGGGGGGAGTCGGTGAGACCGGGGGGAGTCGGTGAGAATGGGGGAGTCGGTGAGACCGGGGGGAGTCGGTGAGAATGGGGGAGTCGGTGAGAATGGGGGAGTCGGTGAGAATGGGGGGAGTCGGTGAGAATGGGGGAGTCGGTGAGAATGGGGGAGTCGGTGAGAATGGGGGGAGTCGCTGAGACCGGGGGGGAGTCGGTGAGACTGGGGGAGTCGGTGAGAATGGGGGGAGTCGGTGAGACTGGGGGAGTTGGTGAAAATGGGGGGAGTCGGTGAGACTGGGGGAGTCGGTAAGAATGGGGGGAGTCGGTGAGAATGGGGGAGTCGGTGAGAATGGGGAGTCGGTGAGACCGGGGGGAGTCGGTGAGAGTGGGGGAGTCGGTGAGACCGGGGGGAGTCGTTGAGACCGGGGGGAGTCGGTGAGAATGGGGGAGTTGGTGAGACCGGGGCTTGTCGGTGAGAATGGGGGAGTCGGTGAGAATGAGGGGAGTCGGTGAGACTGGGGGAGTCGGTAAGAATGGGGGGGAGTCGGTGAGAATGGGGGAGTCGGTGAGAATGGGGGAGTCGGTGAGACCGGGGGCGTCGGTGAGACTGGGGGAGTCGGTGAGACCGGGGGGAGTCGGTGAGAGTGGGGGAGTCGGTAAGACCGGGGGGAGTCGGTGAGAATGGGGGAGTCGGTGAGAATAGGGGGAGTCGGTGAAAATGGGGGAGTCGGTGAGAATGGGGGAGTCGGTGAGAATGGGGGAGTCATTGAGACCGGGGGGAGTCGGTGAAACCGGGGGAGTTGGCGAGAATGGGGGGAGTCAGTGAGAATGGGGGGAGTCGGAGAGAATGGGGGGAGTCGGTGAGAATGGGGGAGTCGGTGAGAATGGGGGAGTCGGTGAGACCGGGGTGAGTCGGTGAGAATGGGGGGAGTCGGTGAGACCGGAGGAGTCGGTGAGAATGGGGGAGTCGGAGAGAATGGGGGGAGTCGGTGAGAATGGGGGAGTCGGTGAGACCGGGGGAGTCGGTGAGAATGGGTGAGTCGATGAGACCGGGGGGAGTCGGTGAGACCGGGGGGAGTCGGTGAGAATGGGGGAGTCGGTGAGAATGGGGGAGTCGGTGAGACCGGGGTGAGTCGGTGAGAATGGGGGGAGTCGGTGAGACCGGAGGAGTCGGTGAGAATGGGGGAGTCGGAGAGAATGGGGGGAGTCGGTGAGAATGGGGGAGTCGGTGAGACCGGGGGAGTCGGTGAGAATGGGTGAGTCGATGAGACCGGGGGGAGTCGGTGAGACCGGGGGAGTCGGTGAGAATGGGGGGAGTTGGTGAGAATGGGGGGAGTCGATGAGAATGGGGGGAGTCGCTGAGACCGGGGGCGGAGTCGGTGAGAATGGGGGGAGTCGGTGAGACTGGGGGAGTTGGTGAAAATGGGGGGAGTCGGTGAGACTGGGGGAGTCGGTAAGAATGGGGGAGTCGGTGAGACCGGGGGGAGTCGGTGAGAGTGGGGAAGTCGGTGAGACCGGGGGGAGTCGGTGAGACCGGGGGGAGTCGGTGAGAATGGGGGAGTCGGTGAGAATGGGGGAGTCGGTGAGAATGGGGGAGTCGGTGAGACCGGGGGGAGTCGGTGAGACCGGGGGGAGTCGGTGAGACCGGGGGGAGTCGGTGAGAATGGGAGAGTCGGTGAGAATGGGGGGAGTCGGTGAGAATGGGGGGAGTTGGTGAGAATGGGGATTCGGTGAGAATGGGGGAGTCGGTGAGAATGGGGGGTGTTGGTGAGAATGGGGGAGTTGGTGAGAATGGGGGAGTCGGTGAGAATGGGGGAGTTGGTGATAATGGGGGAGTCGGTGAGACCGGGGGAGTCGGTGAGAATGGGGGGAGTCGGTGAGAATGGGGGGAGTCGGTGAGAATGGGAGAGTCGGTGAGACCGGGGGAGTCGGTGAGAATGGGGGGAGTCAGTGAGAATGGGGGGAGACGGTGAGAATGGGAGGAGTCGGTGAGACCGGGGGAGTCGGTGAGACCGGGCGAGTTGGTGAGAATGGGGGAGTCGGTGAAAATGGTGGAGTCGGTGAAAATGGGGGAGTCGGTGAAAATGGGGGAGTCGGTGAGAATGGGGGGAGTCGGTGAGAATGCGGGGAGTCGGTGAGAATGGGGAGAGTTGGTGAGAATGGGGGAGGTCAGTGAGAATGGGGGAGTCGGTGAGAATGGGGGGAGTCGGTGAGACCGGGAGGGAGTCGGTGAGAATGGGGGGAGTCGGTGAGATCGGGGGGAGTCGGTGAGAATGGGGAGTCGGTGAAAATGGGGGAGTCGGTGAGAATGGGGGGAGTCGGTGAGACTGGGGGAGTCGGTAAGAATGGGGGGAGTCGGTGAGAATGGGGGAGTCGGTGAGACCGGGGCTTGTCGGTGAGAATGGGGGAGTCGGTGAGAATGGGGGGAGTCGGTGAGACTGGGGGAGTCGGTAAGAATGGGGGGAGTCGGTGATAATGGGGGAGTCGGTGATAATGGGGGAGTCGGTGAGAATGGGGGAGTCGGTGAGACCGGGGGCGTCGGTGAGACCGGGGGAGTCGGTGAGACCGGGGGGAGTCGGTGAGAGTGGGGGAGTCGGTGAGACCGGGGGGAGACGGTGAGAATGGGAGGAGTCGGTGAGACCGGGGGGAGTCGGTGAGACCGGGCGAGTCGGTGAGAATGGGGGTGTCGGTGAAAATGGTGGAGTCGGTGAAAATGGGGGAGTCGGTGAAAATGGGGGAGTCGGTGAGAATGGGAGGAGTCGGTGAGAATGCGGGGAGTCGGTGAGAATGGGGAGAGTTGGTGAGAATGGGGGAGGTCAGTGAGAATGGGAGGAGTCGGTGAGACCGGGGGGAGTCGGTGAGAATGGGGGAGTCGGTGAGACCGGGAGGGAGTCGGTGAGAATGGGGGAGTCGGTGAGATCGGGGGGAGTCGGTGAGAATGGGGGAGTCGGTGAGAATGGGGGAGTCGGTGAGAATGGGGGAGTCGGTGAGACTGGGGGAGTCGGTAGAGAATGGGGGGAGTCGGTGAGAATGGGGGAGTCGGTGAGACGGGGGCTTGTCGGTGAGAATGGGGGAGTCGGTGAGAATGGGGGGAGTCGGTGAGACGGGGGGAGTCGGTAGAGAATGGGGGGAGTCGGTGAGAATGGGGGGAGTCGGTGAGAATGGGGGGAGTCGGTGAGAATGGGGGAGTCGGTGAGACCGGGGGCGTCGGTGAGACCGGGGGGAGTCGGTGAGACCGGGGGAGTCGGTGAGAATGGGGGGAGTCGGTGAGACCGGGGGAGACGGTGAGAATGGGAGGAGTCGGTGAGACCGGGGGGAGTCGGTGAGACCGGGGCGAGTCGGTGAGAATGGGGGTGTCGGTGAAAATGGTGGAGTCGGTGAAAATGGGGGAGTCGGTGAAAATGGGGGAGTCGGTGAGAATGGGGGGAGTCGGTGAGAATGGGGGGAGTCGGTGAGAATGGGGAGAGTTGGTGAGAATGGGGGAGGTCAGTGAGAATGGGGGAGTCGGTGAGAATGGGGGAGTCGGTGAGAATGGGGGGAGTCGGTGAGATCGGGGGGAGTCGGTGAGAATGGGGGAGTCGGTGAAAATGGGGGAGTCGGTGAAAATGGGGGAGTCGGTGAGAATGGGGGGAGTCGGTGAGACTGGGGAGTCGGTAAGAATGGGGGGGAGTCGGTGAGAATGGGGGAGTCGGTGAGACCGGGGCTTGTCGGTGAGAATGGGGGAGTCGGTGAGAATGGGGGGAGTCGGTGAGACTGGGGGAGTCGGTAAGAATGGGGGGAGTCGGTGATAATGGGGAGTCGGTGAGAATGGGGGAGTCGGTGAGACCGGGGGCGTCGGTGAGTCCGGGGGGAGTCGGTGAGAGTGGGGGAGTCGGTGAGACCGGGGGGAGTCGGTGAGAATGGGGGAGTCGGTGAGACCGGGGGGAGTCGGTGAGAATGGGGGAGTCGGTGAGAATGGGGGGAGTCGGTGAGAATGGGGGAGTCGGTGAGAATGGGGGAGTCGGTGAGAATGGGGGGAGTCGGTGAGACCGGGGGAGTCGGAGAGAGTGGGGGAGTCGGTGAGACCGGGGGGAGTCGGTGAGACCGGGGGGAGTTGGTGAGAATGGGGGAGTCGGTGAGAATGGGGGGAGTCGGTGAGACCGGGGGAGTCGGTCAGAATGGAGGAGTCGGTGAGAATGGGGGAGTCGGTGAGACCGGGGGGAGTCGGCGAGAATGGGGGAAGTCGGTGAGAATGGGGGAGTCGGTGAGAATGGGGGGAGTCGGTGAGAATGGGGGAGTCGGTTAGAATGGGGGAGTCGGTGAGAATGGGGGAGTCATTGAGACCGGGGGAGTCATTGAGACCGGGGGGAGTCGGTGAGACCGGGGCAAGTCGGCGAGAATGGGGGGAGTCGGTGAGACCGGGGGAGTCGGTGAGAATGGGGGAGTCGGAGAGAATGGGGGGAGTCGGTGAGAATGGGGGAGTCGGTGAGAATGGGGGAGTCGGTGAGACCGGGGGGAGTCGGTGAGAATGGGGGAGTCGGTGAGACCGGGGGGAGTCGGTGAGAATGGGGGGAGTCGGTGAGACCGGGGGAGTCGGTGAGAATGGGGGAGTCGGAGAGAATGGGGGGAGTTGGTGAGAATGGGGGAGTCGGTGAGACCGGGGGGAGTCGGTGAGAATGGGGGGAGTCGGTGCGACCGGGGGAGTCGGTGAGAATGGGGGAGTCGGAGAGAATGGGGGGAGTTGGTGAGAATGGGGGAGTCGGTGAGACCGGGGGAGTCGGTGAGAATGGGTGAGTCGATGAGACCGGGGGGAGTCGGTGAGACCGGGGGAGTCGGTGAGAATGGGGGGAGTTGGTGAGAATGGGGGGAGTCGGTGAGAATGGGGGGAGTCGCTGAGACCGGGGGGGAGTCGGTGAGACTGGGGGAGTCGGTGAGAATGGGGGGAGTCGGTGAGACTGGGGGAGTTGGTGAAAATGGGGGGAGTCGGCGAGACTGGGGGAGTCGGTAAGAATGGGGGGAGTCGGTGAGAATGGGGGAGTCGGTGAGAATGGGGGAGTCGGTGAGACCGGGGGCGTCGGTGAGACCGGGGGAGTCGGTGAGACCGGGGGAGTCGATGAGAGTGGGGGAGTCGGTGAGACCGGGGGGAGTTGGTGAGACCGGTGGGAGTCGGTGAGAATGGGGGAGTCGGTGAGACCGGGGGGAATCGGTGAGAATGGGGGAGTCGGTGAGAATGGGGGGAGTCGTTGAGAATGGGGGAGTCGGTGAGAATGGGGGAGTCGGTGAGAATGGGGGGTGTCGGTGAGAATGGGGGAGTCGGTGAGAATGGGGGAGTCGGTGAGAATGGGGGAAGTCGGTGAGACCGGGGGAGTCGGTGAGAATGGGGGGAGTCGGTGAGACCGGGGGAGTCGGTGAGAATGGGGGCAGTCAGTGAGAATGGGAGAGTCGGTGAGACCGGGGGGAGTCGGTGAGACCGGGGGGAGTCGGTGAGACCGGGGGGAGTTGGTGAGAATGGGGGGGGGTCGGTGAGAATGGGGGAGTCGGTGAGAATGGGGGAGTCGGTGAGACCGGGGGGAGTGGGTGAGAATGGGGTGAGTCGGTGAGAATGGGGGAGTCGGTGAGAATGGGGGGAGTCGGTGAGACCGGGGGAGTCGGTGAGAATGGTGGGGAGTCGGTGAGACCGGGGGAGTCGGTGACAATGGGGGCAGTCAGTGAGAATGGGAAAGTCGGTGAGACCAGGGGGAGTCGGTGAGACCGGGGGGAGTCGGTGAGACCGGGGGGAGTTGGTGAGAATGGGGGGAGTCGGTGAGAATGGGGGGAGTCGGTGAGAATGGGGGAGTCGGTGAGACCGGGGGGAGTGGGTGAGAATGGGGTGAGTCGTGAGAATGGGAGAGTCGGTGAGAATGGGGGGAGTCGGTGAGAATGGGGGAGTCGGTGAGAATGGGGGAGTCGGTGAGAATGGGGGAGTCGGTGAGACCGGGGGAGTCGGTGAGAATGGGGGGAGTCGGTGAGAATGGGGGGAGTCGGTGAGAATGGGAGGAGTCGGTGAGACCGGGGGGAGTCGGTGAGACCGGGGGAGTCGGTGAGTATGGGGGAGTCGGTGAGAATGGGGGAGTCGGTGAAAATGGTGGAGTCGGTGAAAATGGGGGAGTCGGTGAAAATGGGGGAGTCGGTGAGAATGGGGGGAGTCGGTGAGAATGGTGGGAGTCGGTGAGAATGGGGAGAGTTGGTGAGAATGGGGGAGGTCGGTGAGAATGGGGGAGTCGGTGAGAATGGGGGGAGTCGGTGAGACCGGGGGGAGTCGGTGAGAATGGGGGGAGTCGGTGAGACCGGGGGGAGTCGGTGAGAATGGGGGAGTCGGTGAAAATGGGGAAGTCGGTGAAAATGGGGGAGTCGGTGAGAATGGGGGGAGTCGGTGAGAATGGGGGGAGTCGGTGAGAATGGGGGGAGTTGGTGAGAATGGGGGGAGTCGGTGAGACCGGGGGGAGTCGGCGAGAATGGGGGGAGTCTGTGAGACCGGGGGGAGTCGGTGAGACCGGGGGGAGTCGGTGAGAATGGGGGGAGTCGGTGAGACCGGGGGGAGTCGGTGAGAATGGGGGAGTCGGTGAGAATGGGGGGAGTCGGTGAGACTGGGGGAGTTGGTGAAAATGGGGGGAGTCGGCGAGACTGGGGGAGTCGGTAAGAATGGGGGGAGTCGGTGAGAATGGGGGAGTTGGTGAGAATGGGGGAGTCGGTGAGACCGGGGGCGTCGGTGAGACCGGGGGAGTCGGTGAGACCGGGGGGAGTCGATGAGAGTGGGGGAGTCGGTGAGACCGGGGGGAGTTGGTGAGACCGGTGGGAGTCGGTGAGAATGGGGGAGTCGGTGAGACCGGGGGGAGTTGGTGAGACCGGTGGGAGTCGGTGAGAATGGGGGGAGTCGGTGAGACCGGGGGGAATCGGTGAGAATGGGGGAGTCGGTGAGAATGGGGGGAGTCGTTGAGAATGGGGGAGTCGGTGAGAATGGGGGAGTCGGTGAGAATGGGGGGAGTCGGTGAGAATGGGGGAGTCGGTGAGAATGGGGGAGTCGGTGAGAATGGGGGGAGTCGGTGAGACCGGGGGAGTCGGTGAGAATGGGGGGAGTCGGTGAGACCGGGGGAGTCGGTGAGAATGGGGGCAGTCAGTGAGAATGGGAGAGTCGGTGAGACCGGGGGAGTCGGTGAGACCGGGGGGAGTCGGTGAGACCGGGGGGAGTTGGTGAGAATGGGGGGGGTCGGTGAGAATGGGGGAGTCGGTGAGAATGGGGGAGTGGGTGAGACCGGGGGGAGTGGGTGAGAATGGGGTGAGTCGGTGAGAATGGGGGAGTCGGTGAGAATGGGGGGAGTCGGTGAGACCGGGGGAGTCGGTGAGAATGGTGGGGAGTCGGTGAGACCGGGGGAGTCGGTGACAATGGGGGCAGTCAGTGAGAATGGGAGAGTCGGTGAGACCAGGGGGAGTCGGTGAGACCGGGGGGAGTCGGTGAGACCGGGGGGAGTTGGTGAGAATGGGGGGAGTCGGTGAGAATGGGGGGAGTCGGTGAGAATGGGGGAGTCGGTGAGACCGGGGGGAGTGGGTGAGAATGGGGTGAGTCGGTGAGAATGGGAGAGTCGGTGAGAATGGGGGGAGTCGGTGAGAATGGGGGGAGTCGGTGAGAATGGGGGAGTCGGTGAGAATGGGGGAGTCGGTGAGACCGGGGGAGTCGGTGAGAATGGGGGGAGTCGGTGAGAATGGGGGGAGTCGGTGAGAATGGGAGGAGTCGGTGAGACCGGGGGGAGTCGGTGAGACCGGGGGAGTCGGTGAGTATGGGGGAGTCGGTGAGAATGGGGGAGTCGGTGAAAATGGTGGAGTCGGTGAAAATGGGGGAGTCGGTGAAAATGGGGGAGTCGGTGAGAATGGGGGGAGTCGGTGAGAATGGTGGGAGTCGGTGAGAATGGGGAGAGTTGGTGAGAATGGGGGAGGTCGGTGAGAATGGGGGAGTCGGTGAGAATGGGGGGAGTCGGTGAGACCGGGGGGGAGTCGGTGAGAATGGGGGGAGTCGGTGAGACCGGGGGGAGTCGGTGAGAATGGGGGAGTCGGTGAAAATGGGGAAGTCGGTGAAAATGGGGGAGTCGGTGAGAATGGGGGGAGTCGGTGAGAATGGGGGGAGTCGGTGAGAATGGGGGAGTTGGTGAGAATGGGGGGAGTCGGTGAGACCGGGGGGAGTCGGCGAGAATGGGGGGAGTCTGTGAGACCGGGGGGAGTCGGTGAGACCGGGGGGAGTCGGTGAGAATGGGGGGAGTCGGTGAGACCGGGGGGAGTCGGTGAGAATGGGGGAGTCGGTGAGAATGGGGGGAGTTCGTGAGACCGGGGGGGAGTCAGTGAGAATGGGGGAGTCGGTGAGAATGGGGGAGTCGGTGAGAATGGGGGAGTCGGTGAGACCGGGGGGGAGTCGGTGAGACCGGGGGGGAGTCGGTGAGACCGGGGGGAGTCGGTGAGAATGGAAGTTGCTGGCCATCAGTTGGAAACAATGTGTTTGACGGGTTGATGAGGCCATTGAGCAAGACAATGGTCTTCTCTTGTTCAATGGCCTTCTTCTCTCCCCATGTCGTTCCCTCATCTTCTAAAGGCAACAGCTATTGTGAGGGTATGCCTCCAAACATGTTCAACAATCTTTAGGACCTCAACCACGTGGCCCAGTGTGTGAGCCCAGGCAGTGAGTGTTAGTGGGCTATTCAACTATGGACAGCATTACAGTTGAGCCTGATCTGCTTCTCACCGAACCTACACACATGGAGAATCAATACTGTCAATCTAAAGACCTTTATCCAGTGGACTGAAGGTGGAGCTCTGTCTTGCAGGGTGTTTGTGTGGACCAATGTTTCAGGCTTGGCCAGAATTACTGACGTTAGTCGATCAATTCCACTTCAGTGGGAATCATTTTGTCCCCACAGTCAGCTTCAATCAGGAGCAGAACGGGACTTCTTTGGGATGTAGGGACAATGAGGGAATTGAGGGGGGTGATTGGGTCTTCTGCTTTTTATTAATGTGCCGTCTCAGAGCAGTGCTGTCAAACTGCTGTCCAATTACTTGCAACATATTTGAGAGATTGTCTTTTTAAAACTTCCTCCCATTTTCTTCCCTCCTTTCCTGAAGGATCTGACTGGTGCTGGTGTTTGGATCCTGGTGACCTTCCAACACCTCCCCCCAAGCAACTATTCTTCATGTAGCAGCGCCTCGGAAGTGTCAGCAAGTTATTCAACCAAGGGGTGCATAACAACCCAACCCAACCATGTGACATCCACACATTCCATACTTTCCAGCCGGACTCACCGGATGGCCAACAGGAATCCAGGAAAGCTCCAGCTGCTTTGGCCTATCTAGCACAGCAGTGCTGCAGCATCTCTGTCACCCCACCACCGACTCACTCAGCACAGAGAGGGACTTGGGCCCGTTGGGAGTTGGGGTTTGTGCTCCCTGGAGTCACCATACTCTACCTCTGCTTGCCGGGATTCATTGAAAGCTTATCCACTTCTCGATCGGATTCCGTCCTGATGTCGTCCAAGCAGCCATTGTCACCAAACGCTCCCCACTCCATATTAACACACATCCTTCCTTCGTCTCCTTCTACCATCTCCACATTCTTCATCTCCTCCATGTAGCAGGCATTGCAGCCAGTTCCTGCAAACAAGAAACCCACAGTGCAAACAACTCAACATCAGGCAAGCTTTGGAAATCATAAAGGGAAACAACAACATCTTGTATTTATATAGCGCCTTTAACATAATGGCCCAAAAATTAGTGCCGCTACGCGAGAGTACGCACTGTGTACTCTCGCGTATTCTGTCTCCAATTGCCGGTTTTCTGCATGCACTGCGCATGCGCTGAAAACCGGCACTTGGTGAATTCAAAAGGGGGCGGTTCCTAGGTGAACCGCGTGCACGCTACAGGCTGCGCGCACGCAGTGCACTTAGTGCTTTGAACGCGCAGGTAAGCATGGAACATTTTAGACAAAGAAAGGAGGCGTAAGACCCTCTTTTAACAAGGTAAGTAGTTAATTAAGTATTATTTTGAATTTTTTTTAACAGGTATATCTTTTTTAGAGACTTTAAAGACAGGTAAGTTTATTTTTATAACTTTTTAAAAGATTTTAAATTTTTTCAAAAATTTAATTTTTTGTTTAAAATGGTTAATTTATTTAACTATACTTGTGATGGGTTTTTTTTAAATTTAATTGAGGTTTAGCTGTTCTTTTGGTGGGGTATAGATTCATAGCTTTCACAGCACTTATGTGAAAGCTATGAATGAAAGATGGTGTGCTGCCATTGGCTCTAACTGAGTCACGTGATCCCACAGCTCGCACGAATTAACTACGCCTGTGGGATACGGAAGCCCTGCACAGCTGCTGTCCAGAACATCAAGTTCGTGCGAGCTCGGACTGAAAAAGCCAGCGCGCAGTGAGAGATCGCGGGGAAGCCTTACCCTCGCACGAAGGCTCCCTCACGAATTTTTGGGCCAATAAAACATCCCAAGGTGCTTCACAGGAGCGATTATCAGACCAAATTTAACACCAAGCCATATAAGGAGATATTGGGACAGGGGCAGGTTTTAAGGAGCTTCTTAAAGGAGGAGAGAGAGGCGGAGAGGTTTAGGGAGGGAATTCCAGAGCTTAGGGCCCAGGCAGCTGAAGGTACGGCCGCCAATGGTGGAGCGATTAAAATCGGGGGATGCGCAAGAGGCCAGAATTGGAGGAGCGCAGAGATCTCGGGGGGTTGTGGGGCTGGAGGAGGTTACAGAGATCGGGAGGGGCGAGGCCATGGAGGGATTTGAAAACAAGGATGAGAATTTTAAAAGCGAGGGAGCCAATGGAGGTCAGCGAGCACAGGGGTGATGGGTGAACAGGACTTGGTGTGAGTTCGGACACGGGCAGCAGAGTTTTGAATCAGCTCAAGTTTATGTAGGGTGGGAGATAGAAGGTCGGCCAGGAGAGCGTTCGAATAGTCACATCTAGAGGTAAAAAAAAGGCACGGTTGAAGATTTCAGCAGCAGATGAGGTGAGGCAGGAGCAGAGACGGGCAATGTAATGTAGGTGGAAACAGGCGGTGTTAGTGATGGAGCGGATCTGTGGGCAGAAGGTCGTCTCAGGGTCAAATACAACATCAAGTTTGCGAAACGTCTGGTTCAGCCTCAGATAGTTGCCAGGCAGAGGGATGGAGTCAGTGGCGGCGACCGAAGACAATGGCTTTGGTTTTCCTAATATTTAACTGGAGGAAATTTCTGCTCATCCAGTACTGAATGTCGGACAAGCAGTCTGACAAATCAGAGACGGTGGAGGGGTCGAGAGAAGTGGTGATGAGGTAGAGCTGGGTGTCGTCAGCGTACATGTGGAACATGATGTGTTTTCGGATGATGTCGTCGAGGGGCAGCATGTAGATGAGAAGTAGGAGGGGGCCAAGGATAGATCCTTAGGGGACACCAGAAGCAATGGTGCGGGAGCGGGTAGAGAAGCCATTGCAGGTGATTGTCTGGCTACGACTGGATAGATAGGAAGGGAACCAGGCGAGGCCAGCTGGGTGACAAAAGAGAGGTGTTGGAGAAGGATGGTGTGGTTAAAAGTGTCAAAACCTACAGACAGGTCGAAAGGGTTGAGGAGGGATAGTTTACCTTTGTCACATTCACAAAGGATATCATTTGTGACTTTGATGAGAGCCGTTTCGGTACAGTGGCAGGGGCGGAAACCTGATTGGAGGGATTCAAACATGGAGTTGCGGGAAAGATGGGCACGGATTTGGGAGGCGACAACACGTTCAACGACATGAGAGGAAAGGGAGGTTGGAGAGGGGGCGGTAGTTTGCAAGGACAGGGGGGGGGGTCAAAGGTGTTTTTTTGAGGAGGGGGTGATGACGGCAGATTTGAAGAGGAGGCGGACAGTACCTGAAGAGAGAGAACCGTTAACAATATCAGTTAACATGGGATCCAGAAAAGGAAGTTAGGTGGTCAGCAGTTTGGTGGGAATAGGGTTGAGGGAGCAGGAGTCAGGTCTCATGGACAAGATGAGCTCAGAGAGGGCATGAGGGGAGATCGGAGAGAAACTGGAGAAAGATGTGAGTTCAGGGCTACGGCAGGAGGAACCTTAGGGGATGTTTGGCCCGGTGGGTTAGGGGAAGAGAGGGAAGTGGCAGAGGCAGCTGAGCTGTGACAGGGAAGTCCATGAGCTCCTCACACTTGTTGTTGGAGGTGAGGGTGGAGGAGGCGGGGAGAGGGGTTTAAGAAGACGGTTTGTACTGGAGAATAGTAGCCGGGGATTATCTTTGCATTCCAGAATGATCCTGGAATAGTGAGCAGTTTTGGCAGACAAGAGTAGGACCCGATAGTGCTTTATGTGGTCCAGCCAGATCTGGCGATGAATGGCTAAACCAACTGTCCGCCATAAACGTTCACATCTGCATCCCTTGGACTTAAGGAAGCGGAGATGAGATGAGGGCCGTATGAGGGGGAACGACCAGGGTGAGAGAGAGTAATGGTTTGAATGGGGTCAAGGGCATCAAAGGTGAAAGTGAGGGTGTGATTGAGCAGATCGTTAGCTGCAGAAATGTTGTGGTGAATGGAGGGCCAAAGGCTAGACAGTTGGGAATGTAAAAGTGCAATTGTAAGTGACTTGGGAGAGAGATTTTTCCAGGGCCAGACTTAGAAGGAAGTGGGGTTGGGAGGGGGAAGTGGGATGTGGGGGAGAGTGATACAAGGAAGTGATCAAAAATGGCCTTATCTGTGATTGACATGATGGGAGTAGAGACGACAAGTAAGATGGCATGCTTGAGGTGGCCGTGAATATGGGTTGGGGAGTTTATATGGAGGTAGAGATTAAGGGGAGGACAGTGAACTCAGAGGAAAGAGAACAAGACGAGTTGAGATGGAGGTCGAAATCGCGGAGGATGAGAAGTCGCTCAGTGCAGAGGCTGAGGGAGGAAAGCAGTGAAGATATCTTGGTGAGAAACTTGCCATGGTACTTGGGTGAGCGGTAGAGAACGAGGATTTTAAATGAGAGGTGAGAGGGGTGGAACAAGGTGAGATGCTCAAAGGAGGAGAAGGTGCCAGAGGAGTAGAGGGGCAGACCAAGGTGTGATTTGGTGATAAGAGCCACACCATCATCACAGTGGTTTGAGCAAAGCAAGTGGTGGAAGGTATAGCCAGGCAGGGAGGCTTCATTAAGGGGGAAGATGTCATCACCCGTCAGCCAGGCTACCGTCAAGGCCATGATGTCGATGCAATCATCCACAATAAGCTCATGGATGGCAAGAGCCTTGTTCACAAGTGAATGGACATTCTGGAGGGAGATGCAGAGAGGGGCGGTGATAGCTGATCCGCTGGCAGAGTCCACAGGGTCAGCACTAGGAGGGACGAATAGGATGGGAAGGAGGTTGGCAAGATTAGCCCCCAACGGGCGCGCTGGGTGGGAAGGTCAGCGAGAGAGTAGGATGGAGCAGTTGGGGTTGCATCTCGTAAGGAGGCAGCTATGAGTGCCTCGATGGGCCCTTCGGATGATGCCACGAGAGGCACACAGGAAAGCTGTGGGCTTTTCTAAGAGGGAGTCAAGCCTGGGGGTCAAGCAGGAGAGCTGGAAGGTCGAGGAGTGTTGAAGGGTTGGCGTAGCGATTGGGGAGGGCAGAGTACCCGAGAGGGGAGAAATGAAAGGAGGTACGATGACGAGAGAGAGGGGCCTTGGAGGGGTAATGAGAAAAGAAGAACAAAGAGGAAGAAAAAAAAGGGGAACTAGACGTGATTGGCTTGCGTCTGGAGCGGCAGCCAGAATGAGCATGCGAATGGACACAGAGAAAATCAAGTTACATAGGCCTGGTTACATAGCAAGATTAGGGTAGATGTGTCCTGCTAACAAACGGGGAACAGAGAGGAGACATTATGAGGGAGTCCAGAGTTAAAGTGAGATAAAGTTGGTGAGATAAAGTTGGCGTAGGCAGGGTGGAGTCAGCATGGCGCATTGGCGAACTGCTGTCCAGGTTGGGAGACAGGTGGGGAGGGCGAACTATTTGAAGGGTAGAGTATTGGAGGATGCACTGCTGGAGGTATTTCCATGGGAATGAAGAGCCCAGGGGGTGTGCAGAGTCGATCGCGGGGCAGAAAAACAGTGGCTAAGTTGGAGGTCACTATAAGATCCAGAGGGGGCCGAGACATGGACTTAGACCCAGGAGAGTGAATTTCTGGCCAGGAACCAGACTGTAGCTGAAGTTGGAAAAACCAGTAGGACCAGTTCAACAGGTAACAGCAGCGGTGGGGGATGGGCTGTAGGCTACACAAAGTTACTTTAAAACTTAAGCACCTGAGTAGCAGATCAGAGACACAGAAGCTGAATCTTACAGTGTAGCCCCGTGGAGAAGCGCAGTCCTGACTTCCAGAGAAGTCCAGGAATTTGAAAGCTAAATGAACAGTGGAAGAGAGGGGATTGGTGGAGAAAGGGCAAAGGATGGCCACAGATAACCAAGGATAGAGTTGCAGGGCAAAGGAGCTCCCAAGCGAGCTACCAGTGGAGTGGAAGGAATAACATTCTTTGTACTGAATCTGGGAAAGGCGGAGAGGACATTAAATGTTGGGTGAGAAAATACCAACTGGAAACGGGTATATGGAACAGTCAGAATCAGGCAATGGGTAAATTGAGCGGTCAGCATCTGGATGCAGAACACAATTCAAGTGCACATTCTAATATTCATGATGTGGAGATGCCGGCGTTGGACTGGGGTGGACAAAAATGAGAAGTCGCACAACACCAGGTTATAGTCCAACACATTTATTTAATTTTACAAGCTTTCGGAGCAGTTCGCTCCTTCGTCAGGTAAGTTTAGCAGTGAGAGAATCTCCCAGAATTCACAATTTAAACACAGACAAAATATATTCAAATCTTTCCCACATCAAAGAGCATAGCAGCAGATTACCCATCTTTCAGGCGAACAGCAACCAAGACACCACACAACCCTGCCACGGCAACCTCTGCAAGACATGCCAAATCATGGACACAGATACCATCATCACACGTGAGGACACTACCCACCAGGTACACGGTACATACTCATGTGACTCGGCCAACGTTGTCTACCTGATACGTTGCAGTAAAGGATGCTCCAGAGCATGGTACATCGGCGAGACCATGCAGACACTGAGACAACGTATGAACGGACACCGCGCAACAATCGCCAGGCAGGAGGGTTGCCTCCCAGTCGGGGAACACTTCAGCAGCCAGGGGCATTCAGCCTCGGATATGCGGGTAAGCGTTCTCCAAGGCGGCCTTCGAAATACACGACAGCGCAAAATCATAGAGCAGAAACTGATAGCCAAGTTCCGCACTCATGAGGAGGGCCTCAATCGCGATATCGGGTTCATGTCACGATACAGAACGTGACTTGACATCATGGCCGGTCTTCCCAGGTGTTTTTTTTTTAAAAAGGCTAACACAAGAACCTACACAGATTGACAGGATATGCAGCCAGCAGGTGGTTTGACACGTTGGACCCCCTGGGACACATCTCATTGTCTTGGCTATGCTCTTTGATGTGGGAAAGATTTGAATATATTTTGTCTGTGTTTAAATTGTGAATTCTGGGAGATTCTCTCACTGCTAAACTTACCTGACGAAGGAGCGAACTGCTCCGAAAGCTTGTAAAATTAAATAAATCTGTTGGACTATAACCTGGTGTTGTGCGACTTCTCATTCTAATATTGGAAGTGGAGCTTCTGTCCTGTGTATATTGTGATAATCTGGTGATTGTCAGTCAGGTTTTCGGTAACTATGATGTTCAGCTTTAATGTACAAATTGGTATTGATCAGCAGCTCGACTCACGTTTATTCTCTCCCCCCGCACCCCCACGCCCCCCCCCACCCCAATGGCCATGTTCACTGACCCCAGTGTGTTTTCTATCCAGCTGTTGGTATGCTGTGAACTGATGGGCTCCGAATGGCTCCCATGAACATTCCAGCATTTATCGATGGAACGCGGAACAGATAACCGACGAAAGCACAAGAGACAGCCCAAGTGCTTTAAATAGCTCGAGGTGCCCTGGTCCTTGGAGCAGGTCACTTTCCCAGCATCTCAGTCAGGGAGCAGTGAACAGGGACAGAAATTAAAATAGGAAAAATCAATATGATTAGAACTTCGAAAAGTGAATCGGCAGCAAATTTTTACAGCTCTCATTTAAGTTGAGACCGGGGTCACGGCACCTTATCAAGAGGTGGAACCTGAAGTTTAGTTTCTGACAAGTGCTCACCTACAATGAGGCCAACTTCACAAAAAGGATCATCATAGCCACAGGACATCATTGTTCCGACAGTGTCATTAACAATTGCCACGACATCCAAATCAAACTCCTGGGGATGGGTGGGGTAATGAAACAGAATCAGTTAGCAAGAGGCGCACTGCAATTCACTAACCATCGTGCTGAGTGTGTACAACCTCTGAAGAAACTACAGAAACAAGAGCAGGAAAAGAGGTTTGGAATCTTCTTCCCCTTTCCAAACACTTATGGGCATTAATAAAACATACAGACCTCTGGAAATCAGATTCTATTCAGCTTATGACCCTGAAACTGAAGCTTAGCCTTCATCGGAATACTGGGATGTGTTACAGAATATTTAAACGTACTGCTGTGAATTTACACAGTGTATAAAACTTACTGGAGGACTGCGTTCAGTTCTGGGCACCGCACCTCAGGAAGGAGAGTGGCCTTGGAGGGGGGTGCAGCACCGATTCACCAGAATGATACCGGTGCTAAAAAGTGTTGAGGTGGAGATCAGCCATGATCTAATTGAATGGCGGAACCTTGGTCCAAACATGGACAAAGGAGCTGAATTCCAGAGGTGAGGTAAGAGTGACTGCCCTTGACATCAAGGCAGCATTTGACCGAGTGTGGCATCAAGGAGCCCTAGTAAAACTGAAGTCAATGGAAATCGGGGGGGGGGGGGGGGGGGAAACTCTCCACTGGCTGGAGTCATACCTAGCACAAAGGAAGATGGTTGTGGTGGTCGGAGGTCAATCATCTCAGCCCCAGGACATCGCTGCAGGAGTTCCTCAGGGCAGTGTCCTGGGCCCAACCATCTTCAGCTGCTTCATCAATGACCTTCCCTCCAACATAAGATCAGAAGTGGGGATGTTCGCTGATGACTGCACAGTGTTCAGTGCCATTCGCAACTCCTCAGATAATGAAGCAGTCGATGCCCGTATGCAGCAAGACCTGGGCAACATTCAGGCTTGGGCTGATAAGTGGCAGGTAACATTCACGCCACACAAGTGCCAGTCAATGACCGTCTCCAACAAGAGAGAGTCTAGCCACCTCCCCTTGATATTCAATGGGATTACCATCACCGAATCCCCCACCATCAACATCCTGGGGGTCACCATTGACCAGAAACTTAACTGGACCAGCCACATAAATACTGTGGCTACAAGAGCAGGTCAGAGGCTAGGTATTCTGGGGTGAGTGACTCACCATCCTGACTCTCCAAAGTGTTTCCACCATCTACAAGGCACAAGTAAGGAGTGTGATGGAATACTCTCCACTTGCCTGGATGAGTGCAGCTCCAACAACAGTCGAGAAGCTCGACACCATCCAGGACTAAGCAGCCCACCTGATTGGCACCCCATCCACCACCTTAAACATTCACTCCCTGCACCACCGGCGCACCGTGGCTACAGTGTGTACCCTCTACAAGATTCACTGCAGCAACTCGCCAAGGCTTCTTCGGCAGCACCTCTCAAACCCATGACCTCTACCACCTAGAAGGACAAGGGCAGCAGGCGCATGGGCACACCACCACCTCCAAGTTCCCCTCCAAGTCACACACCATCCTGACTTAGAAATATATCGCCGTTCCTTCACCGTCGCTGGGTCAAAATCCTGGAATTCCCTCCCTAACAGCACTGTGGGAGTACCTTCACCACACGGACTGCAGCGGTTCAAGAAGGCGGCTCACCACCAATTTCTCAAGGGCAATTAGGGATGGGCAATAAATGCTGGCCTTGCCAGTGACGCCCACATCCCATGAACAAATAAAAAATAACAGGCTCGAGATACTGAATGGCCTCCTCCTGTTCCTATTTACTGCAACATGTTTAATGGCACCTTTTCCACGTGTGTACAGACTGCAAGGTACTCTGAGTGGCAGGAAAATGGAGACACCCTACACCCGACCGGCTTTGCACCACTGCAGAGCTGTGGTGAAACCATCATTTTCTTACCTCTCTCCTCTTGATGGCTTCTCGAAGGAGGTCAACAACATCTTCTCCCTCACAGCCAGTAGCTTTAAACCCTTTGGTCCATTTTAAAAGAATGCCCTGGAGGAGGTAAAGAGACAAAGATTGGTGATAGGGGAGCCACTGATTCACAGATAACCCTGCCTTGCACACTCCTCAAGTGGACATTGTGCCTCACAAACTCCAACACCAAACGAACTGTCTTCCCTCAGTCCTGTTGGTGAAGTGTCTGGCCCCTCGCCTGTGCTTCCCCACCTCCTCGCGCTCCTCGCATGTTGTAAACATGCCTCGAAATTATCATTTTAAATCTAATCATCAGTCCCACGGTTATACTGAAAAAGGTCACGAGTCAAGACTTGTGTTAATAGAGATGCTTAAGATCGCTCCTTTTTTTTTTTCTGTTGTTATCACGATGAGGGATAACAACAGATTACACCTGTGGGAAGTGCACCCATCTCCAGCTCCTCGAAAACCGTGTTAGGGAACTGGAGCTGGAACTGGATGAACTTCGGATCATTCGGGAGGCAGAGGAGGTCATAGATAGAAGCTTCAGGGATGTAATTACTCCAAAGCATGAAGATAGATGGGTGACGGTGAGAGGGGCTGGGAGGAAGCAGTCAGTGCAGGGATCCTCTGTGGTCGTTCCCCTCAGTAACAGGTATACCGCTTTGAATACTGTTGAGGGGGACGACTTACCAGTGGTAAGCCACGGTGACCGGATCTCCGGCGCTGGGTCCGTCCCTGTGGCTCAGAAGGGAAGGGGGGAGAGCAGGAGAGCAATAGTTATTGGGGACTCAATAGTCAGAGGGACAGATAGGAGGTTCTGTGGCAGCAAAAGAGACTCACGGATGGTATGTTGCCTCCCGGGTGCCAGGGTCCGTGACGTCCCGGACCGTGTTTTCAGAATCCTCAAAGGGGAAGGGGAACAATCACAAGTCGTGGTACACATCGGTACCAACGACATAGGTAGGAGAAGGGACGGGGATTTAAAACAGGAATTTAGGGAGCTAGGTTGGAAGCTGAGAGCCAGTACAAACCATGTTGTAATTTCTGGTTTGTTGCCGGTGCCACGTGCTAGCGAGTTGAGGAACAGGGAGAGAGTGCAGATAAACACGTGGCTGCAGGGATGGTGTAGGGGGGAGGGTTTCAGTTATGTGGATAATTGGAGCACATTCTGGGGAAGGTGGGACCTGTACAAACAGGACGGTTTGCACCTGAACCAGAGGGGCACCAATATCCTGGGAGGGAAATTTGCTACGGCTCTTCGGGGGGGTTTAAACTAATTTGTCAGGGGGATGGGAAAAAGGGCTGTAGTCCACGAGCCAGTGGTGAGTGTAGGGAGGTACTGAGGAGGGTATCAAGGTCGCAGGAATGTACCGGCAGACAGGAAGATGGCTTGAAGTGTGTCTACTTCAATGCAAGGAGCATCCGGAATAAGGTAGGAGAACTTGGAGCGTGGATTGGTACTTGGGACTACGATGTGGTGGCCATTACGGAGACATGGTTAGAACAGGGACAGGAATGGTTGTTGGAAGTTCCGGGGTATAGATGTTTCAGTAAGAGTAGGGAAGTTGGTAAGAAAGGTGGAGGAGTAGCATTGTTAATCAAGGATAGTTTAACAGCGGCAGAAAGGCAGTTCGAGGGGGATCTGCCGTCTGAGGTAATATGGGCTGAAGTTAGAAATAGGAAAGGAGCGGTCACGTTGTTAGGAGTTTTCTACAGGCCCCCAAATAGTAATAGAGATGTGGAGGAAGAAATTGCAAAGCAGATTATGAATAGGTGTGGAGGTCACAGAGTAGTTGTCATGGGTGACTTCAACTTTCCAAATATTGATTGGAACCTTTATAGGTCAAACAGTTCGGATGGGATAGTTTTTGCACAGTGTGTGCAGGAGGGTTTCCTGACACAATATGTGGATAGGCCGACAAGAGCTGGGGCCACGTTGGATTTGGTACTGGGTAATGAACCGGGCCAAGTGTTTGATTTGTATGTGGGAGAGCACTTTGGAGATAGTGACCACAATTCGGTAACTTTCACTATTGCAATGGAGAGGGATAGGGCCATACGGCAGGGCAGGGTTTATAATTGGGGGAGGGGTAATTATGATGCGATTAGGCAAGAATTAGGGAGTATAAGATGGGAACAGAAACTATCAGGGAAAGGCACAAACGAAAAGTGGAGCTTTTTCATGGAGCAATTACTGTGTGTCCTTGATAGGTATGTTCCTGTCAGGCAGGGAGGAAATGGCCGAGTGAGAGAACCATGGTTCACAAAAGAGGTTGAATGTCTAGTCAAGAGGAAAAAGGAAGCGTATGTAAGGATGAGAAAACAAGGTTCAGTTGGGTCGATTGAGGGGTACAAGGTAGCAAGGAATGAGCTAAAAAAAGAGCGTAGGAGAGCTAGGAGGGGGCATGAGAAGTCCTTGGCGGGTCGGATCTAGAAAAACCCCAAGGCTTTTTACTCTTATGTGAGAAATAAAAGAATGACCAGGGTGAGGGTAGGGCCAGTCAAGGACAGTAGTGGGAACTTGTGCATGGAGTCAGAAGAGATAGGAGAGGTGATGAATGAATACTTTTCGTCAGTGTTCACCGAGGAGAGGGGCCATGTTCTTGAGGATGAGTGTGAGATAAAGGTGGATAGGCTGGAGGTGGTAGATGTTCTGAGGGAAGATGTTTTAGCAATTTTGAAGAACCTGAGGGTCGATAAGTCCCCTGGGCCAGATGGGATATATCCTAGGATTCTTTGGGAGGTAAGGGAGGAGATTGCAGAGCCTCTGGCTTTGATCTTTGGGTCCTCACTGTCCACGGGGATGGTACCAGAGGACTGGAGAGTGGCGAATGTTGTTCCTCTCTTCAAGAAAGGAAATAGGAATGACCCTGGTAATTATAGGCCGGTTAGTCTTACTTCGGTGGTTGGTAAGATAATGGAAAAGGTCCTGAGGGATAGGATTTATGACCATTTGGAAAGGGGCAACTTAATCAGGGATAGTCAACACGGATTCGTGAAGGGTAAGTCTTGCCTAACAAATTTGATTGAATTCTTTGAGGAGGTAACTAAGTGTGTAGATGAAGGTAGAGCAGTTGATGTCGTATACATGGATTTTAGTAAGGCGTTTGATAAGGTTCCCCATGGTCGTCTCATGAAGAAAGTAAGGAGTTGTGGGATAGAGGGAAATTTGGCCGATTGGATAAGTAACTGGCTATCTCATAGAAGGCAGAGGGTGGTGGTGGATGGAACATTTTCGGACTGGAGACCAGTTACCAGCGGTGTGCCACAGGGGTCGGTGCTGGGTCCTCTGCTGTTTGTGATTTTTATCAATGACTTGGAGAGGGGACTGAAGGGTGGATCAGTAAATTTGCTGATGACACCAAGATTGGTGGAGTAGTGGATGAGGTGGAGGGCAGTTGTAGGCTGCAAAGAGACATTGATAGGATGCAGAGCTGGGCCGAAAAATGGCAGATGGAATTTAACCCTGATAACTGCGAGGTGATTCATTTTGGTAGGGCAAATTTGAATAAGGATTACAGGGTCAACGGCAGGGTTCTGAGGAACGTGGAGGAGCAGAGGGATCTGGGGGTTTATATCCACAGATCTCTGAAGGTTGCCACTCAAGTGGATAGAGCAGTAAAGAAGGCCTATGGTGTGTTGGCGTTTATTAACAGAGGGTTTGAGTTTAAGAACCGTGAGGTTATGCTGCAACTGTACAGGACCTTGGTGAGACCACATTTGGAATATTGTGTGCAGTTCTGGTCACCTCACTATAGGAAGGACGTGGAAGCATTGGAAAGAGTGCAAAGGAGATTTACCAGGATGCTGCCTGGTTTGGGGGGGAGGTCTTATGAGGAAAGATTGAGGGAGTTGGGGCTTTTCTCTTTAGAGCGGAGGAGGATGAGAGGCGACTTAATAGAGGTTTATAAGATGATGAGGGGGATAGATAGAGTGGATGTTCAGAGACTATTTCCTCGGGTAGAGGCAGCTGTTACAAGGGGGCATAACTATAAGGTGCATGGGGGGAGATATAGAAGGGATGTCCGAGGTAGATTCTTTACTCAGAGAGTGGTTGGGGTGTGGAATGGACTGCCTGCTGTGATAGTGGAGTCGGACACTTTAGGAACTTTCAAGCGGTTATTGGATAAGCACATGGCGCACACCAGAGTGATAGGGAGTGTGATAGCTTGATCTTGGTCTCGGACAATGCTCGGCACAACATCGAGGGCCGAAGGGCCTGTACTGTGCTGTACTGTTCTATGTTCTATGTTCTATGAGGGATGACAGAGCCCGAGAAATGGACCACTTTTCTACCTTGAACACCCAGTGTCAGTGGCGAGCACTTCATGTCAACTATTGGATTAGATGCAGAGTAAAGCTCTACCCAGCCTCAATAATATGGCAAAAACACATCAACGACAGAGTTTCCCCTCTCTCCCCAGGGCGGGATTTTTCCGTTCTCTCCTTTTTTGAGAGTGGTCTCCAATTGCTGAACTCTGGGTAATTTTATGTTGTGCACTTTATCCCACTTTTAACTAGGCCGAGATTGTCCAAACTCACTCGACTGAAGACCTTTGTGGAAAGAGGAAACTTTAGCCTTATCAGTCTGGATTTAAACCAAAATTTAGAAAATGTTTAGAGCCAGTGGAGCATCCAGTGCGTAGGCCTCCCACACTGCCCGTTTCCATTGGGACTATAGCACCGAGAAGGTGGCAATTTGCTTTGCCTGTGCGTCCTACGTGGTCCTTACCACCGTCTTCTGTCTAAGATAAGCCGGCCGTATAGACCAAACATGGGTGCAGTGTACGTATTACTGACCTGATCCAAGTTCTTCTGCTCACAGGGGAAAGAGAAAGTGAAGCCCAGTGGAAGCATGCAGTCCTTCATCCCCATATACTCTAGGAAATCCGAGATGCAGTGAACAATGTGATCGAAGAGCTGCAAAACAGGCAACAATCAAAACAATCACATACTGCATGTATCTTCTGTCAATTCCCCAATAAACCACCTGAACTTATACTCCCCGAGACTAGTATTTCAAGAGCACCTTCCATGGCCTCAGAATGTCCCAAAGCGCTTTACAGCCAATGAAGTACTTTAGAAGTGTAGTCGCTGTTGTAATGTGGGAAACGCGGCAGCCAATTCGCTCACAGCAAGGTCCCACAAACAGCAATATGATAATGGCCAGTTAATCCATTTTAATAATGTTGGTTGAGGGATAAATATTGGTCAGGACACCGGGGAGAACTGTGAAGCTCTCCTCACCAAACCTGTTGTTGTGAAGACCAACCACAAAGGGCTTTACTTTATACAAGGATAAAAGTGGCTTCTTAATACATGGAGCAGCGCAAAGGTGCTGAGGAGAAGTCTCCCTCTCTGAGCCACCAAGATTAGGAAGGCTTTAGGTTCAAACCCCAGTCTATGCTGAGTTAGCTGATCTGAGCCAGGGCAGCAGGTAGAGAACGACTGGAGATCTCAGTTCCTCTGGGTTAGGGAAAGGAAAGGACAACATAAAAAGTTGTCCGTGGTTTCCACTCCTTTATAAAGTGACCTCTGCTAGAGGTGTGTGCTTTTTAGATGTGGACAATATGGGGCTTTGCTGTGATCAAAACTGGAGGGGGATAAAAAAAAGACATGGAGAGAAAGTGAAGTGAAGGGGAGAGCGAGAAAGGGAGGTGAAGGGGAGAGCGAGAAAGCGAGGTGAAGGGGAGAGCGAGAAAGGGAGGTGAAGGGGAGAATGAGAAAGGGAGGTGAAGGGGAGTGCGAGAAAGGGAGGTGAAGGGGAGAGCGAGAAAGCGAGGTGAAGGGGAGAGCGAGAAAGGGAGGTGAAGGGGAGAATGAGAAAGGGAGGTGAAGGGGAGAATGAGAAAGGGAGGTGAAGCAGAGAGCGAGAAAGCGAGGTGAAGGGGAGAGCGAGAAAGGGAGGTGAAGGGGAGAGCGAGAAAGGGAGGTGAAGGGGAGAATGAGAAAGGGAGGTGAAGGGGAGAATGAGAAAGCGAGGTGAAGCGGAGAGCGAGAAAGCGAGGTGAAGGGGAGAGCGAGAAAGGGAGGTGAAGGGGAGAGCGAGAAAGGGAGGTGAAGGGGAGAATGAGAAAGGGAGGTGAAGCGGAGAATGAGAAACGGAGGTGAAGGGGAGAGCGAGAAAGGGAGGTGAAGGGGAGAGCGAGAAAGGGAGGTGAAGGGGAGAATGAGAAAGGGAGGTGAAGGGGAGAGCGAGAAAGGGAGGTGAAGGGGAGAGCGAGAAAGGGAAGTGAAGGGGAGAATGAGAAAGGGAGGTGAAGGGGAGAATGAGAAAGCGAGGTGAAGGGGAGAGCGAGAAAGGGAGGTGAAGGGGAGAGCGAGAAAGGGAGGTGAAGGGGAGAATGAGAAAGGGAGGTGAAGGGGAGAATGAGAAAGGGAGGTGAAGCGGAGAGCGAGAAAGGGAGGTGAAGCGGAGAATGAGAAAGGGAGGTGAAGCGGAGAGCGAGAAAGGGAGGTGAAGCGGAGAATGAGAAAGGGAGGTGAAGGGGAGAATGAGAAAGGGAGGTGAAGCGGAGAGCGAGAAAGCGAGGTGAAGCGGAGAGCGAGAAAGCGAGGTGAAGGGGAGAATGAGAAAGGGAAGTGAAGGGGAGAATGAGAAAGGGAGGTGAAGGGGAGAGCGAGAAAGCGAGGTGAAGGGGAGAATGAGAAAGGGAGGTGAAGGGGAGAGCGAGAAAGCGAGGTGAAGGGGAGAGCGAGAAAGGGAGGTGAAGGGGAGAGCGAGAAAGGGAGGTGAAGGGGAGAGCGAGAAAGCGAGGTGGAAGGTAGAGCAAGAAGGGGCGAGGAGAGAGCGAGAAGGGATGAGAGAGTGTATGCTTGCAAGCAGAGAGAGAGAGGGAGAGAAGGACACGCCCGCATGGGGAATGCTCAATTGAACCCCAATGTGTCTGACCGAGGGTTAAGCTGAGGCCCCAGAGTTGACCACAATGATGCCAAGTCCTGCTTTCTAGTGAATCTAGAGGAAGTTGAGTCGCTGCCTCCACCTCAACAACTCGCCACCTGCAGCAGCTTTCTGCTTTGCTCACCTCCTCCCCTGTTCCTTCCATGGCATCCATGGGGATGGCATAGATCTTGTTGTGCATTTCAACAGCTCGACGTTTCCCACTGCGAACCTTCACAAGCAGCACTCGGAAATTTGTACCGCCGAGATCCAGGGCCAAGAAATCTCCCTTTTCTGGAAAAGGACAAAACAGACAGCTTTATCTTAATTAAATACAACCCAGGTCAGGTTGAGCGTGAACCAGGTATGTGGCAAAGCTCCCTATGCACTGTCCCAACCATTCTCATCTCAGGGCACAGGCAAAATACACAATAAAGCTCCCTCCACACTGCCCTGGACCAGGTATACCACAGTTGAGATGCAGAATCCTCTCACGTATTGATTAATTTTTTTATATTGAGTAATTAAATCACAATTTCATTACAACCTCAAGAAAGTACTCCTTCAGCACCATTTACAGTTCCAACGGGCTAAGGCTCTATTCTCTAGAAAAGAGATGGCTGAGGGGTGACCTCATAGAGCTCTTTAAAATTAGGAAGGGGTTCGATAGGGTAGACGTAGAGAAGATGTTTCCACTTGTGGGGAGACCAAAACTAGGGGTCATCAATATAAGATAGTCACTGATAAATCCAAAAGGGAATTCAGGAGAAACTTCTTTACCAAGAGAGTGGTGAGAATGTGGAACTCGCGACCACAGGGAGTAGTTGAGGCGAATAGCAGAGATGTATTTAAGGGGAAACTAGATAAGCACAAGAGAGAGAAAGGAATAGAAGGATATGTGGATAGGGTGAGATGAAGAGGAGTGGGAGAAGGTTCATGTGGAGCATAAACACCGACATAGACCAGTTGGGCCGAATGGCCTGTTTCTGTGCTGCAGATTCTATGTAATATGTAATGTAATTCTTCTAAACTCTCTCGCCAAGATTCTCAATTTAGCTCCAACTCGTGTTGAATTAAAGTGAGCCAAATTAGAGAACATTTCTAGCCAGCAGAGAGCGGAGAGTTTTATCCTATCAGCCAGACTAGATGGGACCTCAGGTCAAACCTGAACGGACAGTGCACGAAACCACGACACAATTCAGCCCTTGTCCTTTCAATACCTGTTCCATCCGGTGTGGACCGCACGTAAGTGGCTAACATTTTAACAGCTGCGGTGGAATGAGTTTCCTTCTTCAGGCCCCGTTCCATTTCGATCTTCATCCTTCTCTTCACCTCCAGCAGTTGCTCATCGCTCAGGTCAAAGGCGGCCAAAATCTCCTCCCTCATCTTTTGTTGCTTCGCAAGTCTGTAGGCCACCGCCGTTACCATGGCAGCGCCCTTTCCACTCCCATCTTCGGAGGGCAGGAAGCGAACATCGCAGGTCGGGACAAGCCGTCTCACAGCCTTGTGCAGACGCCTGGCAAACCTGTTGAAAGGGGATGAAAGTTCCTATCAGACCCTCGCTCTCACTATGTGATGGTAAGTTACAGTAAATCTTTGGTGTTGCAAGTGTTTTAAATCATCCCCGTCCTTTCAGTGTTTTTTAAGGGCAGGCTCATGGTGCGGCCTGAAGAAAACACAAGCTACAGGAAACTCTTTGGTATCCGGCACCGACGGGACCGGCGTGGTGCCGGTTGATCAAAAGTTCCGGATAACGGAGAGTTATATCTACTGAGGCTATTTTTAACGACAGCGCCAGGAGGCCGAGTAGTGGCACTTTGGAGAACTACCCCCACTGACTAACTCGGCGTTCGCGGGAGACTCGGACTCGGACTCGGCAACATTGCCGGTTATTTGAGAGGAGTTTTCGGAGTACTCGGCGTTCGCGGGAGACTCGGACTCGGCAACATTGCCGGTTATTTGAGAGGAGTTTTTGGAGTACTCGCCGTTCGCGGGAGACTCGGACTCGGACTCGGCAGCATTGCCGGTTATTTAAGAGGAGTTTTCGGAGTATGATTTTTGCCGGTTAAGAGAGAATTCTGGATATTTAGGTGCCGGTTAAACAAGAGTTTCCTGTACTAGTTTCTTACTGTGGGTGTTTCTTGTACACGGATCCATCTACGCCAATCGTGGTCCGTAGTCTCTGGACCCCTTTGTTGTCCTTGATGCGCCTCAGGACAGCAGTGAGCGTGGCAGCACAGAGGTTGGATGAGCGGGTCGATACAATGGTGCAGATACGCTGCGTTGCTACACAGTCGTCTGGTGTTGGCTCCAGTCCCAGTTTGGTTAGAATCTCTTTTGCCTTCTGCAGCCCATCGCTGTCCCTGAAGTTACAGGCAGAAAAGAAATGGTTTCATTTTCCTTACTCCCCGTGTTTTAATTTTCAATTGTTCTTCTATTCTCGAAATTCAGATCCTCAGTGAATCATGTGCCACAGGCCCACCTTGCCTGCTCACCACACGTTCACTCTCTTCTCAAGCTGGGTTCGGTAGTGTAGTGGTAATGTTACTGGGCTGAGTAATCCAGAGAACACAAGTTCATATCCCACCATGGCTGTTTGAGAATTTGAATTCAATTGTTTTTAAATCTGGAATACCCAACTGGCTCACTAATGTCCTTTCAGGACGGAATCCTGCCATCCCTACCCAGTCTGGTTTATATGTTACTCCAGTCCCTCACCAATGTGGTTGACCTTTAAGTGCCCTCTGAAGTGGCTATGGTAACTAGGGATGGGCATTAAATGTTGGAATTACCAGCGACACCCACATTCCAAAAAAAATATTTTTTGAATTAATCTAATTGTATACTTTCACTTCTATGGTTTTCTGCAGTAACTTTTCCACAAATCAATTACACTTTAGGGTAAAAGTTTCCACATGACTTCTCTTCTTACTCCTAACTTCTTCATTTTAAAACTCATGTCGCCTGCTATTTGAACCTTTCACCGTGGTGAACACTTTGCCCGAACCAGTTTTGGCAATCTCCTTCTCTGTCTCAAAAGCTATGCAGAACCAGCACGGGATATTTCCTTTCCCAGCCTCAGTGACTGATATTGTGGAATGTTTTGCTTACTTTTCTATTGCCGAGACAAATCTGGTCTCAAAGTGGTCTTTAACGAGTAGTTCTGGTGTAATCTTCCCACCAAACAGCAGCCCATCCTTGGCCATCTTCACTAAGATAATTCGAACAAGCTCTCCCATATACATCCCACTGATCATTTTCTCAAACCTGCACAAATAAGACATATTGAAAAAGGTTAATTAGTCATGCTACATCCTACACTTTTTGCAGCTAGTGCCAAGGTTCCAATCCATGTCACACTGCATCCCAACTTAGACATATATTGCCTTCCGTTCCTTCATCGTCTCTGGATCAAAATCCTGGAATTCCCTGTCTCGCACCGACATCAGGATACCATCAGCACAAGGGCTGCAGTATCTGGAGTCCATTCTCGGGACAACCAGGGATGGGTAATGAATGCTCCCTTGCAAGCCTTGCCCACATCCCAGGAACAAATATTTGAAAAAGTACTCTGTGGTCAGTGACTTACAGCTGTTTCCCAGGGTTGATGGAGCCTCTGTCAATCTCTGTGTCAAATTCCGTTCTAATGTCATCCAGCTCTCCCAGATCACCAAATGCACCCCACTCCATATTGATGCACATCCTCCCTTCGTCTCCTTCTACCAAATCAATGTGCTGCATATCTTCCATATAACAAGCATTCGTGCCAGTACCTACAGAAGCATAAGCAACTGAGTTACCACAAAGAGAATTACACCATGACATATTTTACAGCTATAAACCCAATTTAACAGTGTTCCGAAGAAGCATTTGGTTTTGACGAGTGTCTCTGTTTATGTAATACTATCCCCACTCTATTGCTTCCCAGTGAAAAAGCCAAGACAAATTAGCCTATCCATTTCACACTCTTAGCTTCTCTCTCTCCATCTCCCCCACCCCCTCCCCCCCGCCCCACCTCCTCCAGTCAGATCAGCACGTGAGCAGGTCTCCAAGGTAAGAAACTATTTCGAACACCCTTCTTCTGTGGTCTCCATGAGCCATTTACTATCCGCAAGCCCCAGCCATACTGGCAGCCTCCTTCGCCCACCTCTGCCAACGGCACTTCTCTAACCCTTCGCTTTGGCCTTGGGTGACTCTTGCTTCTCTGTGATGATGCGCTGTCCCTCTGCTCCTTAACTCCCTACAACTGAGTGCAAGGTTTAAACACGAGGAATTGCACATGCAAAACCCACACCTTACAACTCCAGAACACAACGCAAAGCAGCTCGAATGTGCTGTACCAACACCCTGTCCTTAGAATGTTATTTTTATGTCCGACACAAGAAGTCTCCTTACTCAACCTATTGCGATCTGGGAACGGAAAACTCACCTCTACAATCAAACTGACACTGTTAAGTGAGGATAGATTAACTGTAGTCGTCTGAGATTGTACGCTACACAGGCATTGTTCTCTGTCTATATATGCTTTGCCGATTCGTATTCCTTCACTTCACCTGACGAAGGAGCAGCGCTCCGAAAGCTTGTGATTTCAAATAAAACTGTTGGACTATAACCTGGTGTGCGACTTTTCACTGTTAAGTGAGGAAGAGCTTAATAAGGACATTTTGTTAGGCACCAATTCACTGTAAACTTTCAAACAAACATGAAGAGAAATGTTAGAGAAATAAAAGAGGATGGCAACCGAACCAGGGGTGAGACGAGGAGAATTTTTTTTACACAGCGAGTTTTAATGATCTGAAATGCGCTACCTGAAAGGGTGCTGGAAGCAGATTCAATAGTAACATTCAAAAGGGAATTGGATAAATATTTGAAAGGGAAAAATTTGCAGGGCTATGGGGAAAGCGCGGGGAATGTGACAAATTGGATAGCTCGTTGAAAGAGCCGGCACAGGCCTGATGGGCCGAATGGCCTCCTTCTGTGTTGTATCATTCTATGATCAATGGGATAGAACCATCTCAACAGCTTGGCTGAACTGGTTTCATTTTCCCTTTCCATCCCGTGGAGAAATGTGTGGCTTCCATTGTGCACCTCTCCTCTTCCCAAACACAAAAATTGGAGTTGGGGCTTTGACACGTGCTGCAGAACCTCTTCCTTCCACCAGCTGCGATTGCATAGCTACGTGCACCCACAACCAATCACCAACACAACAAAAAACAGGTAAACCTACCAACAATCAGCCCGATCTCACAGTTGTGATCGTCATAACCACAAGTCATCATGGTCCCTACTGTGTCATTCACCACAGCAACAATGTCGATGTCAAAATCCTGTCCAAGGAACACAAAAGAGAAGACACAGATGAACAGGTCAATGCTTTCTCTGGAAGGGCAACTCTCAGACATGTCGGGCCAACCACCTTTCCCCACAGTTCAAGGAAAAGGTTTGTTGGTTCTACAATTACTGGTACGTACCCCCCGCCTCTGGATAGCCTTGCGCAGCAGGTTGACCACATCCCGACCCTCTACACCACTCGACTTGAATCCTTTCGTCCAATTAACTAATATACTCTGCAGCAGAAAATAGGAAATGCAAGTTAGGTTAAACAAAACACCGAAAGAATGGATCATGAAATTAATAATAAAGTTTGAATGGAAAACAAAGTCTCCTCCAGCATGTTTGTTATAACGACAAAAATGTACATTTTTTTAAAGATTTCACCCCTCCAAATCTTTGATTTTTTTTCTCATACTTTTTTCTCTCACTATTCCCGAACTGAAAAGATGGGCAAGGAAATTGCTCCTATGCTTCTTCAGACTCTGCTCAACAACCGAAGAGTGGGCAATGAGCAAAAAGCCTCGGCTGATCTGCCCTTTGACCTTCCTTTAATTATCTCACTCCATCCCAACAACAACTTGCATTTATATAGCGCCTTTAATGTAGTGAAACGTCCCAAGGCGCTTCAGAGGAGCATTAATCAAACAAAGTTTAACACCGAGCCACCTAAGAAGCTATTAGGACAGATGGCCAAAAGCTCGGTCACATCCCTCCAACTGCTCAGCTGGGAAGTCAATGGGGCAGGAATCGTAGGCGTGAACAGGAATCCTGGCTCTCAGTGAGTGTGTGCAAAGCCTAGAATAATTCTATTGGTATTTTTCCATGCTTTGCACATTTGACCTTCATTTGCAAATTAAAGCTGCCAGTCAGAAGCGGCTGGGGAGCACACGCCTTTTGTGATCGACTTCCTCTGGAGTGACATCATGCAGGAAGTCAGTGGTCTAAGGACAGCACTGTTTTCCGAGAGTCACTGTGGGGGCCTCCGAAGGTCAACGTCATTCTCACGTTTTTCTTCTCCTCCCTGTTTGAGTCTTCTCATGTCACGCACTGGTCCTAGTTGAAAGACAGGCAAATGTCCTGCTACCACCACTAGCTTACAGGCAGCTAAGAAGTACGCAAAACAACTCCAATTTCCTCTCCATAAGGGAGTGGCTGGTTTCATTTGGGCCTCCCTTCTACACATGACCACAAGATTGAGATCGGGAAATCACCTTGAATCTACAAATGATCTGCAGACCCCCACTCTGTGCCAAATCTTTCAGGACCCCTCACTTACTGTGCCATCTTGCTACCCTGGATTTTGGATCACTACAAACAGCAAAAAACACATAAGTCTCGTCACGACCATCAACCTAAAGGAGTCGCCAACACGTTCATTTATCATTGGAATTATTCTTTGAGACTTCCGAAGCCCCAGAGGAACCCTGTTGTGAAGAGTGAGGAATGATAATCACTGCTGCTGCCTCCATAGTCAGTGTTCAATTGTTGCCTGTTTGTAAAGGACGAAAGAGTTAGCTCACCTCATCAAGCTTGGTTTGTTGGCAGGGAAAGGAGAAGGTGAAGCCTAGAGGAAGCTTCTTATCCTTGATGTCCAATTCCTCCATGACGTTTCCCAGACAGTTAGCAATGTGATCAAACAGCTAAAAATAAAATAGAATAACAGTTAAATATATAGTGACTTGAGGGAAACAGTGGAGGATGATCCAATGTGTGGCAAAAGGAAGCTGCCTGGTGTGCACCTGTCTGGGTGAGACAGAGACGGGTAGGGGGCAGGGAGTTGCACCAAGGTTAGTTGATGAACCAATTGGTCAGTAATTTTTCTCTCATACTGCTCCATTAGTTCCATTGCCTCCCCCCACCCCCTCTAAACAGTTGGCTCCTTTGGTTCCATGAGAATTGTTCACCCCTGGGTACCTTACGCAAGAGACCATTATTCATACACAAACTGATTCAGGGGACGCTAGTGGACTATTCAACTGCAGGAGACATTATAGCAAGGACAATCTTGTCGTCGGGGCATTCACACATGCACATCTTCAACGTGAGTTTTTTTTAATTCATTCATGGGATGTGGGCATCGCTGGCAAGGCCGGCATTTATTGCCCATCCCTAACTGATCTTGAGAAGGTGGTGGTGAGCCGCAATCTTGAACCGCTGCAGTCCGTGTGGTGAAGCTACTCCCACAGTGCTGTTAGGGAGGGCGTTCCAGGATTTTGACCCAGCGACGATGAAGGAACAGCGATATACTTCCAAGTCAGGATGGTGTGTGACTCGGAGGGGAATTTGGAGGTGGTGGTGTTCCCATGCGTCTGCTGCCCTTGTCCTTCTAGGTGGTAAAAGTCGCGGGTTGGGGAGGTGCTGCTGAAGAAGCCTTGGCAGAGTTGCAACCAGGAGCAGGAACCGTGGTTGAATGTTCTCCTCCTATTCTATGATGCTGAGGCCAATTTAACGCCCCAAAGGCACTTCGGCTGAGAAAAACTAATTTATTTCAACCTAGATTGGAACTTGGGATCTTCCCGGTGATATGGTTGAACTACTCACTGCCTAAGTCACATCTGTACACTTAAATTTTCTGTTAAATTTGACATTTTTCATCGCCTCTTCAGAAACTGAACGGTTCCAGCGTTACGCTGGGCGCTCTCGGTGACATTATGAATAGGGGCAATGGGGTAAGACTGAAATATCCCTTTTAAGAAATCACTGTAGAGGTCAAGTCTACACAAAGTGTGCATGGCCACGCAGGCTGGTTCCAATACAAGCATCTGATGAGGGGGGTCAATGCACGTGGGTCCCCTCTCTCGGTTTCACCCAATAGCCTGAATGAGATGGAAAACTTGCCATTTGGTGTTGGGTGGGAACACCAGATTCAAACATCAACAAAGACTAAAATATCAACTTGGGTCACACACCCCTCAAGAACCCGGATCACCTTGCTCAGCTAGTTTATTTCTTTTTAATCTCTTATTAAGATTGAAAGACAAAATTAACCGTGATATAATGATGACTGAGTTTGAGGATCGAAGTCTAATGTAATAAATAGATAAGATGTGGAGATGCTGGTGTTGGACTGGGGTGGACAAAAATGAGAAGTCGCACAACACCAGGTTATAGTCCAACAGGTTTATTTGAAATCACAAGCTTTCGGAGCTGCTGCTCCTTCGTCAGGTTTACCACAAGGGATCAAAATGAAAACTAACAAAAAATACAGATAAGCCTTCGAAGCTAAGGTTACGCTTTTGTCGTGTTCAAAATTACCAAGCACCACCACCTACAGAGAGTAGGAATAAACGGGTCATTTTCGGGTTGGCAGGCTGGAACTAGTGGGGTACCGCAAGGCTCAGTGCTTGGGCCTCAGCTATTCACAATCTACATCAATGATTTGGATGAGGGGACTAATTGTAATTGGTGCAGAAATTCCGATCCCTACGGGTGTGTACGCGCTGTGTACTCACCCGTAGGGCCAACGGAAATGCCGGTTTTAGCATGCACTGCGCATGTGCTGGAAACCGGCATTTCCGATCTGTCAAGAAAGCTCTTGAGAGATCCTCCGGCTGCGCTGGAGCAGGGCCTCTGCGGGTGGAGAGTTCCGTTTTTTGGAGACCCTCCGCCTGCAGAAAACACTTGCAATTCTTGCGCCTGTAAAAGCAGGTGTAAGGCCGGCTTTTACCAGGATGAGAGTTGAAAAAAGTAAAAAAAAAAAAATTTCCACTGATTTATCATTTTAAAATACTTTAAAGAAAGGTAAGTTTATTTTTAGCCCCGTTAAAAACTTTAATTATTTTATTCAAAAAATAAAATTTTTGTTTAAAATACTTAATTTATTGTAATTTAAAGTCATTTTAAAAATTTGATTTTTAAAAAATTTATTTAAAGTTTTACTATGTTTTGGGGTGATCTCTATTCATATATTTGATAGGTCTTCCTGTCAAATGCATGAAGGGAGATTCCCTTTGATTGGCTCCCCATGGCCCACGTGATCCCAGGGACGCTGCGAACCGCCTGCGCCTCTGGGATACGTGGGCCCTGCGCACCGGCAGTTTGGAGAAGCCCAGCAACGGAATTCTGCGCCTCCCGGGAGCCCTCCGGTCTTGGCGCAGATTTTTCCAGATCGCAGCCATCCGCCCACGGGAGGCCTGCGATCGGAATATCTGGGCCATTATATCCAAGTTTGCTGATGATACAAAGCTGGCTGGGAATGTAAGTTGTGAGGAGGATGCAAGGAGGTTTCAAGGGGATATAGACAGGCTAAGTGAGTGGGCAAGAACATGGCAAATGGAATATAATGTGGAGAAATGTGAAGTTATCCACTTTGGTAGGAAAAATAGAAAAGCAGAGTATTTTTTAAATGGTGAGAGATTGGGAAATGTTGGTGTTCAGAAGGACCTGGATGCCCTTGTACACGAATCACTGAAAGTTAACATGCAGGTACAGCAAGCAATTAGGAAAGCAAATGGTATGTTGGCCTTTATTATAAGAGGATTTGAGTATAAGAGTAAAGACGTCTTACTGCAATTATATAGGGCCCTGGTGAGACCACACCTGGAGTATTGTGTACAGTTTTGGTCTCCTTACCAAAGGAAGGATATACTTGCCATAGAGGGAGTGCAATGAAGGCTCACCAGACTGGTTCCTGGGATGGGTGTATTGTCCTATGAGGAGAGATTGAGTAGACTAGGCCTATATTCTCCAGAGTTTAGAAGAATGAGAGGTAAATTCTTACAGGACTTGACAGGGTAGATGCAGGGAGGATGTTTCCCCTGGCTGGGGAGTCTAGTACCAGGGGTCACAGTCTCAGAATAAGGGGTCGGCCATTTAGGACTGAGATGAGGAGAAATTTCTTCACTCAGAGGGTGATGAATCTTAGGAATTCTCTACCCCAGAGGGCTGTGGAGGATCAGTCGTTGAGTATATTCAAGACAGAGATCGATAGATTTTTGGATATTAAGGGAATCAAGGGATATGGGGATAGTGCAGGAAAGTGGAGATGAGGTAGAAGATCAGCCATGATCTTATTGAATGGCGGAGCAGGCTCGAGGGGCCAAATGGCCGACTCCTGCTCCGATTTCTTATGTTCTTATGTTCTTAATTCTAGTCATCCCTCCTTTCAGGAATGATGTTACATAGGATTAAATAGGATATACGGCCAGAAACAGGCCATTCGGCCCAACCAGTCCATGTCGGCATTTATGTTCCACTCGAACCTCTTCCTGTCTTTCCTCATCTAACCCTATCACACATCAGTGTGTTGCTCACTGAACTACAAGTTTGTTCGCTGAGATTGGCTCTCCCTCTGCACTTAAATACAAGAGAGTACTTGGCTAGGAGAATTACAGAGTGAAATAAAAAAAACTCAAGGAAGATTGGGTGAAGGCACCTGATAGCACAACGCCGTCTGACTGCTGGGTTGAATCCCACAAAAACTAATGAGATGGAGAGCTCTTCTCTACGAATGCCAAATGAAATAAGTAAGGGTAATCTCATCCCTGCTCTCTGTGAGCAATACAAAATTACCCAAAATTCTGTATTCATTTACATTTAAGTGTCAATTTCAATCAGACCAGGTAATATACTGTTACAAGACATGAAAATGTCATGCTGGTGATTAAGGGGAAGCTGTTCTGAGGTGGGGATCGAGATATATTGTTCGGTTAGAGTAGAAGCTTTGCTCTGTATCTCAATGCATTCTAGGTTTTATGCACACGAAATGCACCGACTCAAAGGAGGCACATTAATCAATGCCACCCAACTCATGCTGGCTGGGCAATAGTGCATTGAGTGATACTCTGGTGTCCTCCCAATCAAGTACCTGAATCTGGATAATACACACTGGACACACACACATTCCCATGCATGCACAGTGGTGCTCCAGATTCAGAAATAACACTTTCATCTACTTTCCTGGGTGGTGGCAGTGGGCGAGAGATTGGACTCGTGACCTTTACACAAGGTCACGATATCTGTTGGTTTCTAAGACGCTCTCCCAGCTTAACTAATGTATTGGAGCCAACAAGTACTGTACTACTCCAACATCAGGCAATATGGAGCTAGTGTTGGTGAAAGTGGCTGCATCCAAGTGCAATTCAGCTACTTTACAGAGATTTTGGTGCCGAACTCACACCACAACAAACATGACCTGCCGTGCTCAATACTGAAATCGGAAGCCCAAAGTGTGAAAATGTTCCATTCACCAGCGCTAACATCTTTCACTTTAAAGACTGCAAAAAACAAATACAACATTCAAGATAATCGACAACAACTCTGAGATAAGAGGAACACACTGATCCTGCAATCTAATGACACAGATTTGAGAAATAATATACTCTGGAGTTTAGAAGCAAGAGAAGTGATCTCATTGAAAGGTATTAAATTCTTAGAGGGCTTGACAGGGTAGATGCTGAGAGGCTGTTTCCCCTGGCTGGAGAGTCTAGAACTAGGGGGCATAGTCTCAGGATAAGGACTGAGATGAGGAGAAATTTCTTCACTCAGAGGGTTGTGAATCTTTGGAATTCTCTGCCCCAGAGGGCTGTGGATGCTCAGTCAATGAGTATATTCAAGGCTAAGATAGATTTTTGGATTCTAAGGGAATCAGGGGATATGGGGATAGGGCGGGAAAGTGGAGTTGATGTAGAAGTTTAGCCATGATCTTATTGAATGGTGGAACAGACTCGATGGGCTGAATGGCCTACTCCTGCTCCTAATTCTTATGTTCTTATAATTGAGTGCCTTGACAAAGGAAGAAAGGGGACCAGTTCTCTCAATTTACCTCAGATTCTATGCCACTCCTTTCAGCCTTGGTTTTGTCCTACAGTACAGGCCATGGTCCTTCTCCTGGGATTCTTGATAAAACAACAATCTTTGACTATTGGTAGGTTGTTAATGGAAGGATGGCATCTCATCAGCTAGCCATACCAGTGCAAGATTAGGATCACAGGCCACACACAGATTACCCAAAGGGTTTTAGGAGTTGCAAGGCTTTTATTAAAGAGCTACTGTTTTAAAGCATAATCAGATATTACATATGGTTTAAGCCGAGTACAATAGACATACAACCCATGACAGTAGGAGCGATCTACGACTCCCGAATTGGAATACCACGACCGGACAGACGGGGAGGCAGTACGGTGGTCTCGGATTGGGTGGATTCCTGCAGTCTGCTGCAGCGGTCACTTCCATTGGGTCATCCCTCGAGCTGTTGGAGGTGTTAGGCCGTCAGCCACCTCAGAGGCTAAACTTGGCCAAGGTGTTAGGCCGTAGCCACCTCGGGGAAGCCTTCGCCCCTAACTGCCTGATTTCCTCTCTCGGTCGTCTATATTTATAGTTATTTCAGTGGGCTGGTAATCACCTGGTGTCAATCATTTGATCCCCCATCCTATTGTCCAATTGTGAAGCGAGAAGGCATCCCTCGCCGTCCCTTTCTGCATGACTGACGAGGCCTCCCTCTTATCTTTCTGAGGAATGTTTTGTTATGTTTCTTTAAGGACATTTTTTGACTTTTCAGCTCATTTTTGTCTAATATCCCACCACCCTGTGTTGTTTTGCATTTTATGATTCCCTTATCACTTCTATTTGTCTTTTGATGCTTGTTATTCGACCTTGCTGGCATTTCTGCTATCTGTTCCTGGCTGCATGTTGTCAGTCTCTGTTCTAAGAATTAAAACCCATCTTTGAATCTAACAGCTATTTCTTACACCAGTGCTTTTCCATTCACACCCCCTCTACTGTCCAGTTAATCTCTTCTGCATGAAATTTCCCCATATTTAATTGGAGGTCCTGATGGTCAGATATTCTCCTCAAAACTAGTCTTTGTGGCGACTCCTTCTTCACAAACCAAGGCCTGAGTGCTATTCATGAGTCGGGCATCAGTGCCAGTGAGATTTGCAAAATAATTGTGGAGGAGAGCGAGATCAACAAAGTACAATTCAAACACATTCTGGAGGTAATGCAGTCAGAACGCCACCCCACCCATAAAGATCAAAGTGCAGCTCACGCTGCTGTTACTGTAACACCAGTTATCTGTAATGATGGCTAGGTGGTACTGCGCCCATTTTAATTATGAAAATTACACAGCGGTATAATGGACTTTGACTTCTAAACCTCGAAAGACAGCATGAAGAATTATAAACACTCTCTAAGTACCGCTGGTTGTAGTGGCGGGGACGGGCGGCAGCAACTTGAGGTGATGAGTTAAGAATGTCATGCAAGTACATTGGAACAACATTAAAGTGTATTAGCTTAAGTGGATTTTTTTCCTGTAGCAATAAATATTCCCAGTGCAACATACCTCGATTTGCCGAACATGAACAACTTGCATTTATATAGCGTCTTTAACATAGAAAAACACCGCAAGGCGCGTCACAGGTGTAATCAGGCAAAAATGGATGTTGAAACAAAGATGAAATTATGAGAGGTTACCAAAAGCTTGGTCAAAGAGCTGGGTTTTAAGGAGGGCCTTAAAGGAGGAAAGAGAGGGGTCAAAGCAGAGGAGTTTAGGGATGAAATTCCAGAGTTTAGAGTCAAGACGGCTGAAGCAACAGCCACCAATGGTGGGGCGGGGGGGGGATTACACTAAAGGTCGGAGTGAGAGGAACGGAGAGCTTGGGGAGATGTAGTGCTGGAGGAGGTTACAGATATAGGGAGAGTCAAGGCTACAAAGGATTTAAATACAAGCATGAGAATTTTAAATCTGAGGTGTCGGGAGACCAGAAGCCAATGTAGGTCAGGAAGGTGATGGGTGATGGGTGAGTGGGACTTGGTGCAGGACCAGCCGAGACTTGGATAATCTGAAGTTTATGGAGGGTGGAAGATGGGAGGCCGGCCAGGAGAGCGTTGCACTAGTTGAGTCTGGAGGTGACAAACACGGGGATAATGGTTTCAGTGGCTCCTACCTGAGTGCCAGTGCCATGCATGATGTCCTTTGGAATGGCACAGATACGATTTTCAATCTCCACCTTCTGTTTGCCATTGTCCGAAACTTTCACTCTCAACACACGGAAGTTGGTGCCTCCCAAGTCAAGGGCCAGGAAGTCCCCACTCTCTGCCAAGACAAATAAGGTGGTGTAAATTTGATAGGCATCGGCCAACCGTCAACAGGAACAGTTTAGACCACTTTCATGTGTCATTGAGTCATAAAGGCACAGGAGGAGGCCATTCGGCCCATCGAGTCCGTGCCGGCTCTCTGTAGAGCAATCCAGTCAGTCCCATTTCCCCGCTCTATCCCTGTAGCCCTGCAAGTTTATTTCCCTGTGTGTGTGTGTGTGTGTAAATCACTTATTTTGGTGAATTTCTGTACTCATCAAAAGTAGGGCCATCAGTACTGGGAGACGGAACATTTGGTTTTAATCTTGGCGTCCACCATCAGTACCAAGTATTGCCAGGATGAGTGGCATGTAGAATAATAATGTACCTCAACGTGTCCCAATTCCTGCCTCCAAAAAGCACCCACTACTTGAGCATTTCGTTTTTTGATGCCTATTATCTTTATGCTCCCCCACTTGAAAGTTTGAAATTTAGTACCAATTTAGTGCTGAATTATAGGCGGTTCTGTGCAGTCACAGGCCTTCACACTTGGGGCAGTAAAGGTGATTCTGGGATGGATTCAGATCAGTGCCCCAGAGCTGAGAAGACAATATTCCAACGTACTGTGTGACAAAGTCCCCGAGTCACTGACTAGCTTTGTTACTCAGTGGCTTTTCGGAACATAGGAAGAGGAGGAGGCCATTCAGCCCCTCGAGTCTGTTCCGCCATTCAATGAGATCATGGCTGATCTGTATCTTCACTCCATCTACCCGCCTTGGTTCCATAACCCTTAATTCTCTTGCCTAACAAAAATCTATCAATCTCAGTTTTTAATTTTCAGTTGACCCCCAGTCTCAACAGCTTTTTGTGGGGGGGGAAGAGTCCCAGATTTCCACCACCCTGTGTGTGAAGAAGTGCTTCCTGACATCACCCCTGAACGGCCTGGCTCTAATTTTAAGATTGTGCTCCCTTGTTCTGGACTCCCCCCACCAGAGGAAATAGTTTCTCTCTATCTACCCTATCAAATCCTTTAATCATCTTCAACACCTCGATTAGATCACCCCTTTCATTTGTATAATGTGTTCATCACTCATCAGCAAGTTACTTGGCCCTCCATTTATTCCCCAAGGGTACATCACTCAAGGGTAAATATTTTGAGTAACTTGACGTGCAGATTTACTTAAATTTCTAGATTTATGACACATTGGGGGGAATTTTAACATGGGCGTGCGGGTGGCAGTGGGTGCGGGTGGGGGTAAAAGGGCAAAAAAAAATCAAAGCCAGGAAGCCGGTTCCAACCCACCGACTTCCGGGTTTTACTGAGACGAGACAAGGGACAGGCAGCCAACCCGCTCCCAGGAGGCAGGTTGACATTTTAAATATGTTAATGAGTCTGGAAGCCTCAGATTTAACCTACTTTGCAGGTTTATTTTATTCATTCACGGGATGTGGGCGTCGCTGGCAAGACCAGCATTTATTGCCCATCCCTAATCGCCCTCGAGAAGGTGGTGGTGAGCCGCCTTCTTGAACCGCTGCAGTCCGTGTGGTGAAGGTGCTCCCACAGTGCTGTTAGGGAGGGAGTTCCAGGATTTTGACCCAGCGACGATGAAGGAACAGCAATATACTTCCAAGTCAGGATGGTGTGTGACTTGGAGGGGAACTTGGAGGTGGTGGTGTTCCCATGTGCCTGCTGCCCTTGTCCTTCTAGGTGGTAGAGGTCGTGGGTTTGGGAGGTGCTGCCGAAGGAGCCTTGACGAGTCGCTGCAGTGCATCTTGTAGATGGTACACACTGCAGGCACGGTACGCCGGTGGTGGAGGGAGTGAAAGTTTAAGGTGGTGGATGGGGTGCCATTCAAGCGGGCTGCTTTGTCCTGGATGGTGTTAAGCTTCTTGAGTGTTGTTGGAGCTGCACTCATCCAGGCAAGTGGAGAGTATTCCATCACACTCCTTACTTGTGCCTTGTAGATGGTGGAAAGGCTTTGGGGGGTCAGAAGATGAGTCGCTCACTGTGGTAGGCCTGGTTTCCCGGGCCTCAGGAAAGCTGCAGCAAGGCGAGTATAGCCTCGGGCAGAACATCTTGTGGGCCAGGAGGAACTCTTCTTCTTTCTGAGCCTTGCCTCCATAACCAGTTGCACGTGCTGCTGCAGGCAGAATGCACCTCCCCTTTAAGAGGTGCAGACTGCCTTTAAGAAGTGCAGTCTAGCTTTGATTGGTGCTAGCCTCGCACAAACTTGGGCCCCCTTCTGAGCCTTCAGCCACTCAGCAGCACATTCAGCGCTGGGCTGAATGCTGCAATCATTGTAATTAATCATTGAAGGTCGCATGCTGCCTGCATTCCTTTCAACCCGGCGCCCATTTTCAGGGGCTATCGAATTTTTAGCCCTCAGTTTTCAATAAAGTACAGAGCCAGGGAAAAAGGGGGGGAGGAGGGAAGGAAAAAAGGATCTGTGATAGGGTGGAGGGCGGGAGTGATTAAATGATAAAATGGATGATGGTGCATCTTTCATGATCTCAGGACATCTCAAAGCACTTCACAGCCAATTTGCGCACAGCAAGCTCCCACAAACAGCAATGAGATGATGACCAGATAATCTGATTTTTTTGTGATGTTAACTGAGGGATAAATATTGGCCAGGACACCAGGGAGAACTCCCCTGCTCTTCTTTGAAATAGTGCCACGGGATCTTTTAGCTCCACCCGAGAGGCCAGACGGGCCTTGTTGCTGCACCGAAGTGTCAGCCTAGATTCTCAAGCTCAAGTCGATGGAGTGGGAAGAAGTCGGAGGGTGAGCTCAACCATTTCCTGTGGTTGAAAGTAAGAGAAAGGAAGTGAAAAACCCATGGTTAAGGTTAGTTGAGTCAGAATGGTCACTGGAAGAAAGCCAATCAAGCCTTGTCTATTTTTAAATGCTAATACTGACAAAAAGCTGGTGCCTCCAATTTAGCTTACTAACTGGGACAGTGCTGCGTGCTTTTATTTTATATTCACAAGGAAGTTATGTGAATTAAGTGAGTTTTGATTATCAGTGAAGTTTTATGAGTCGACTGTCTGAGAGGTTGGAGGAGTGCACGTGATCCGATCACAAGGGGGTACACTATCGCTACACCCCTCGGGTTAGGCTCTCACATGATTAGATATTGGGCAGCGCAGGCACACTCCTGAATGTAAAGTAGGGCGTGCTCATGGAGTGACCGGCGTCACTCAACCAGAGAGAATGCCGAAGGCAGATCTGAAGTCTGTAACAAGCATGCACAAGAGGTCACGTTGCAGTAGATGTGGGTTTGAAGCAGCAGGAATCTCCCCACTGGGACCAAAGTGAAGCGGTTGAGCAACACGGCAAGTGATCATTCAGGAACTCAGTCTGACCCCAGTACTGGCCTGGCTGAGATCAGCTGATTTCGGTTTATAGGTTTCGCACTTTAAGTTTTATCTGTGAAGTTTTGGTCCCATCTTCTTCTTCTTTTCGTGTCTTCTTGCTGTTGCCTTTGGGGAGCTGTGTGGAGTAGTGGAGAGATTCGCAGGCTGATTAACAGTCTGACTGGCGGCGTTAACGCTCCCTCCATGGCCGTCACCACCTTTATACCAGCCGACAGGGCGGTCAGTCCAACATGGCGGGAGGGTTTTATGGGCTCCCACAACCCACACGATGAGGGCGGGGTGGGGGGCGAGTATCCCGCTGGATGTCAATCCAGAATTCAAAGCCAGAGCTCCAATTCCACTCGCCAGGACTGTCTGGAGTGGGGTTCGAACCCTGCACGTCCTGCCCCAGAGGTGGGAATGCTAGCACTGCCTTTGGTCCCATAAAACTTATGGATTTTTTTGAAATCAATTAAAACAAAACAATGCAATTTGCCACAAAACTGCAACTTCCCTCGAACGTCAAACTGAAATCCAAGTTTGAGCATACATACATCACTGGCTAATTAATTGTGAATTCATGAATCGATCTGAAACAGACAATGGCAGGGATTAAACAAGAACAGCAGCGTTTTACGTCCAATCGTAGGAACAGGAGGCCATTCAGCCTCTCGAGCCCGTTACACAGGAACAGGAGGAGGCCATTCAGCCCCTCGAGCCTGTTACACAGGAACACAGGAGGCCATTCAGCCTCTCGAACCCGTTACACAGGAACAGGAGGAGGCCATTCAACCCCTCGAGCCCGTTACACAGGAACAGGAGGAGGCCATTCAGCCCCTCGAGCCCATTACACAGGAACAGGAGGAGGCAATTCAGCCCCTCGAGCCCATTACACAGGAACAGGAGGAGGCCATTCAGCCCCTCGAGCCTGTTACACAGGAACAGGAGGAGGCCATTCAGCCCCTCGAGCCTGTTACACAGGAACAAGAGGAGGCCATTCAGCCCCTCGAGCCTGTTACACAGGACCAGGAGGAGGCCATTCAGCTTCTCGAGCCCGTTACACAGGAACAGGAGGAGGCCATTCAGTCCCTCGAGCCTGTTACACAGGAACAGGAGGAGGTCATTCAGCCTCTCGAGCCCGTTACACAGGAACAGGAGGAGGCCATTCAGCCCCTCGAGCCTGTTACACAGGAACACAGGAGGCCATTCAGCCTCTCGAGCCCGTTACACAGGAACAGGAGGAGGCCATTCAGCCCATCGAGCCCGTTACACAGGAACAGGAGGAGGCCATTCAGCCCCTCGAGCCTGTTACACAGGAACAGGAGGAGGCCATTCAGCCACTAGAGCCCGTTACACAGGAACAGGAGGAGGCCATTCAGCCCCTTGAGCCCGTTACACAGGAACAGGAGGAGGCCATTCAGCTCCTCGAGCCTGTTACACAGGAACAGGAGGAGGCCATTCAGCCCCTCGAGCCTGTTACACAGGAACAGGAGGAGGCCATTCAGCCTCTCGAGCCCGCTACACAGGAACAGGAGGAGGCCATTCAGCCCCTCGGGCCTGTTACACAGGAACAACAGGAGGCCATTCAGCCTCTCGAGCCAGTTGCATAGGAACAGGAGGAGGCCATTCAGCCCCTCGAGCCCGTTACACAGGAACAGGAGGAGGCCATTCAGCCCCTCGAGCCTGTTACACTGGAACAGGAGGAGGCTATTCAGCCTCTCGAGCCCGTTACACAGGAACAGGAGGAGGCCATTCAGCCCCTCGAGCCTGTTACACAGGAACACAGGGGGCCATTCAGCCCCTCGAGCCCGTTACACAGGAACAGGAGGAGGCCATTCAGCCCCTCGAGCCCGTTACACAGGAACAGGAGGAGGCCATTCAGCCCCTTGAGCCCGTTACACAGGAACAGGAGGAGGCCATTCAGCTCCTCGAGCCTGTTACACAGGAACAGGAGGAGGCCATTCAGCCCCTCGAGCCTGTTACACAGGAACAGGAGGAGGCCATTCAGCCTCTCGAGCCCGCTACACAGGAACAGGAGGAGGCCATTCAGCCCCTCGAGCCTGTTACACAGGAACACAGGAGGCCATTCAGCCTCTCGAGCCCGTTACACAGGAACAGGAGGAGGCCATTCAGCCCCTCGAGCCCGTTACACAGGAACAGGAGGAGGCCATTCAGCCCCTCGAGCCTGTTACACAGGAACAGGAAGAGGCCCATTCAGCCCCTCGAGCCTGTTACACCATTCAATTAGACCATGGCCTATCTGTAGCTCAACTCCATTTACTGGCCTTTGTTCCATATCCTTTAATACCCTTGACTAACAAAAATCAATCCATCTCAGTCTTCAACATTTAAATTGACCCACTGCACCCACAGCCTTTGTGGGAAAGAGAGTTTGAAATTTCCACTACCCTTTGTGTGAAGAGGTGCTTCCTGATTTCACCCTGAACGGCCTGGCTCTAATTTTAAGGTTTTGCCCCCACCAGAGGAAATAGTTTCTCTCGATCTACCCTATTGAATCTCTATAATTTTAAACACCTCGATTGGATCAGCCCTCAAACTTCTAAACTCAGAAGCCTAGTCCAAGCAACCTGTCCTCATAATTTAACCCTTTCAGCCCCGGTATCATTCTGGTGAATCTGCGCTGCCCCCTCTCCAAGGCTGATATATCCTTCCTGAGGTGCGGAGCCCAGAACTGAACGCGGTGTCCAGATGCAGTCTGCACAAGGCTCTGCGCAACTGTAGTAACACTTCCTCATCAGAATTCACAATTCATTAGCCAGTGATGTATGTATGCTCAAACTTGGACTTCAGTTTGGCGTTCTAGGGCTGTTGCAGTTTTGTGGTAAATTACATAGTTTTGTTTTATTTGATTTTTTTTTAAAGTCCCGTAACTTTTATAGGACCAAAGCTTCACAGATAAAACTTAAAAGGCTAAAAATTGAGTGGGCGCTAACTTCGCCAGGGTGCTACTTTTAGCGCCCCGGGAAAATTAGCGCCTCACGCGACGGAAATTGAGTGGTAGCGCCCCAAGCGGGAAGCGGGGTGCTACTGGAAGCGCCCCGCATCCCTCTTGGGGCGCTGCGAGGGAATATCGCGGCGCTACGTGCCGTGGTATTGCAGGCCTTCCTCCCCCTCTTAAAGAGAAGTGCCGGGCTCTTGGAGCGCAGCCGGCACTCCGTGGGGGGGGGGTGGCGGGGCAGGCGGCCAGCAACAAAGATGGCCACCCTGCACCCCGCCTTTAAATAGCGCCTCCCCGGCCGCAGGTAGGCCCCCCCTGACCCCGTCGGACATAGCGGCCGGCGGTAAGTCAGGGGGCGCTCCCGAAGATCGCGGCCAGGGCGCTGCGCACGGCGATGATGTCATCACCGGCGGCACAGCACCGCGGGGTGCTACTGGTTAGCGCCGCCGCTAACTTTCCGCAGGAGGCGTGGGCGACGCCGCGCCCGGGCGCTAATTGCTTTGCACCCCGTTAGTGCCCTCTGAGGGCGCTAACGGCAGGCGCAAAGCAACCGAATTTTTACCCCAAAGTGCTAAACCTATAAATGGAGATTACCTCAATTCCTGGCCGTAGCGAAATCAGCTGATCTCAAACTTTCGCAATTCTTTCCTCAGAAAAGAACCCACTATTTCAGCATTTTGATTTTCGATTAAACTTCCTCATCTGTGCCTTTGTTACTTTGAGACTCCGACTATTCCAACGCTCTCCTGGCTGGCTTCCCATCTTCCACCCTCCATAACCTTGAGCTGATCCATAACTCTGCTGCCCGTGTCCTAACTCGCACCAAGTCCCGTTCACCCGTCACCCCTGTGCTCGCTGACCTACATTGGCTCCCGGTTAAGCAGCGCCTCGATTTCAAAATTCTCATCCTTGTGTTCAAATCCCTCCATGGCCTTGCCCCTCCCTATCTCTGTAATCTCCTCCAGCCCCACAACCCCCCCGAGATATCTGCGCTCCTCCAATTCTGGCCACTTGCACATCCCCGATTTTAATCACTCCACCGTTGGCGGCCGTGCCTTCAGCTGCCTGGCCCCAAGCTCTGGAATTCCCTCCCTAAACCTCTCTACCTCTCTTCCCTCCTTTAAGGCGCTCCTTAAAACCTACCTCTTTGACCTGCCCTAATTTCTCCTTATGTGGCTCGGTGTCAAATCTTGTATGATTATGTTCCTGTGAAGCACCTTGGGATGTTTTACTATGTTAAAGACGCTATATAAATGCAACTTCCTGTTATGCACTAGCTTTTAGTGAGGTGTGTTCCTGGAGGTCCAAATCCATTTGCTCCTCCATGTCTCCTGGCCTCTCAATATTTTGAAAATACTCCAATTTGTTTTTCTGGGAAGCAAAGTGGATAACCTGAGACTTCTTCACATTGAACTCCATCTGTCAGTCTTACCCATTCATTTAGTCTGTCTATGCCCCTTTGTAACTTTCTGCTCCCATCTAGACAATGAACTATGCCTCCTAACTTAGCCACGGACAAGAGAACCTAGCTGTGTTTCTAGGCCAGCAGCCAGCTTTGGAGAGGGTATTGATTCCTGCGGCTGCCCTCCAGCAAAGAGCCTATCATGTGCTTGTCACAATAATGGCTATTTAAGCAGCAGCTAACTGCCAAAAGTCAACATTGAACTCAAACATGGGAGTGACTGTGTCTGGCGTTTGTAGTTGATTTGTAGCACCAGCCATAATGACAAACAATGGCTCAACAATTCATACTGAACACGTGAAATAACCTGCCCATAAAACAGAAGATACCTCAATCGTCTGTCCATGCCGAGGTAGCTGATCTTATTCAGACTAGCACTGGGGTTTTCTAGGATTGACTGCAATGCCCCATAGCCGGGGCTGGGGTGCAGTGAGCCAGTGTTCCTATTTGAGCGCTCTGCAATGATTCCTGCCAGAATTTGTGTGGATCATGGATGAGGATCAGGGTCACCTGTGTGATACGTTCATAGTCAGGTGACCTGCCGACATGCGCTAACTCAGCTCACACACACTTGGGGAGAGGGACTGGAAGTAGACAGAATCCTTCAAACTGTACTCCAAAGTCAGTCAGGCTGGAGTACAACACCAGATTCATACAAACTAACTCCAGTCAACCACCAAAGGCATTCGCTCATCAGCTGTGCAAGGATATCGTGACCCACCCAGACTTTTGCAATCTTCTTATTCAGAGTTCTACTGCATCTAAATTATATTTTATGTGAACGTATCAGTTGCTGACTTCTGCGGAACAGGGCAACATCCCAGGCAGCAACTTGCTATCGTATTACAGAAGGGCAGGGAGAGGGAGCTAAACTTAACAGAAGTTATAAAGCATAAAAGCACCAAACAAGGGAGCACTATTAAGAAGTGACCTGTGCAAATCTTAGGGTAATTCAAGTTAATAAACTTCAAGTTAATCATTTCAAGTTAACACGCTTCCACTTTGGTGGCATGTCCGTTGCAACACGAGCTTTGGAACTTTCAACCGCCAATGAAATGACCTCCCAATAACTGATGACTCAGTCAACCTGTTGGTTTACAATTAAGTCGCTGTGAAACCTGAAAGAAAAGAAAGACTTGCATTTCTATAGCGCCTTTCACAACCACCGGACGTCCCAAAGCGCTTTACAGCCAATGAAGTATCAGCCAATTTGCGCACAGCAAGCTCCCACAAACAGCAATGAGATAATGACCAAATAATCTGTTTTAGTGATGTTGGTTGAGGGATAAATATTGGTCAAGACACCGGGGAGAACTCCCCTGCTCTTCTTCGAAATAGTGCCGCGGGATCTTTTACATCCACCTGAGAGGGCAGACGGGGCCTCGGTTTAATGTCTCATTTGAAAGAAGGCACCTCCAACAGTGCGGCGCTCCCTCAGTACTGCACCTCCAACAGTGCGGCGCTCCCTCAGTACTGCACCTCCGACAGTGCGGTGCTCCCTCAGTACTGCACCTCCGACAGTGCAGCGCTCCCTCAGTACTGCCCCTCCGACAGTGCAGCGCTCCCTCAGTACCGCCCCTCCGACACTGTGGTGCTCCCTCAGTACTGACCCTCCGACAGTGCAGCGCTCCCTCAGTACTGCCCCTCCGACACTGTGGTGCTCCCTCAGTACTGACCCTCCGACAGTGCAGCGCTCCCTCAGTACTGCCCCTCCGACAGTGCGGCGCTCCCTCAGTACCGCCCCTCCGACAGTGCAGTGCTCCCTCAGTACTGCCCCTCCGACAGTGTAGCGCTCCCTCAGTACTGCCCCTCCGACAGTGCAGCGCTCGCTCAGTACTGCCCCTCCAACAGTGCAGCGCTCCCTCAGTACCGCCCCCTGACAGTGCAGCGCTCGCTCAGTACTGCCCCTCCGACAGTGCGGCGCTCCCTCAGTACTGCCCCTCCGACAGTGCAGCACTCCATCAGTACTGCCCCTCCGACAGTGCAGCGCTCCCTCAGTACCGCCCCTCCGACACTGTGGTGCTCCCTCAGTACTGCCCCTCCGACAGTGCAGCGCTCCCTCAGTACTGCCCCTCCGACACTGTGGTGCTCCCTCAGTACCGCCCCCCGACAGTGCAGCGCTCGCTCAGTACTGCCCCTCCGACAGTGCGGCGCTCCCTCAGTACTGCCCCTCCGACAGTGCAGCACTCCCTCAGTACTGCCCCTCCGACAGTGCGGCGCTCCCTCAGTACCGCCCCTCCGACAGTGCAGTGCTCCCTCAGTAATGCCCCTCCAACAGTGCAGCACTCCCTCAGCGCTGCACTGGAGTGTTAGCTTAGATTTTTGTGGTCAAGTCTCTGGAGTGGGGACTTGAACCCTCAACCTTCTGACTCAGAAGCAAGGGTGCTGCCCACTGAGCCACGGCTGACCTGGAAGCAAGGGGCAGTTTGTTATCAAAAAAATGGGATATTCATTTGAACAGAAATTGGCCTTATTTCAGCATGCCTGCCATGATTACTGTCTCTCGTCAGACAATCATACATGGCGACTCTGGCTCCGTAAGCTGCTTTGGAGAAGTTACAGGACGTAGTTTTGCAACCAAGAGCGACATGTTCATGGAAAAAGTATTCGTTGGTCATTTCTTCTTAAGTGCCACTTTGCACAATACTCTTGTTACAAATTGACAAAATTTCACTGACAAAATAAAACCTTGCCCAAGACTTACTCATGAAAATAGTGAAGCTTTAAAAGTTAAAAGGAAGTCAGATATATGTCAGATATCATTCCTAGTCTGTGTTGAATGAACTGATTCCTAGTTCTACAACTGATCCATAGATCTAGGACAAGAGCTATAACTGGTCTTGGGGTCACCCATTTAAGACGGAGATGAGGAGGAATTTCTTCTCTCAGAGGGTCATGAATCTTTGGAATTCTCTACCCCAGAGAGCTGTGGAGGCTGGGTCATTGAATATATTTAAGGTGGAGATGGACCGATTTTTGAAAGGTAAGGGAGTCAAGGTTTATGGGGAGCGGGCAGGGAAGTGGAGTTGAGGCCAAGATCAGACCAGCCATGATCTTATTGAATGGCGGAGCAGGCTCGAGGGGCCAAATGGCCTACTCCTGCTCCTATCTTCTATGTTTCTATGATACAAAGAGTGACAAGTAGACTGAATCAGATTAGCCAATCAGTTGGGTTGCTCACCACCATAAACTCAGGGAAGGAAAAGAAACTAGTTGGGGTTCCCATTCCCAGCTGGGGTCCCCATTCCCAGCTGGGGTCCCCATTCCCAGCTGGGGTTCCCATTCCCAGCTGGGGTCCCCATTCCCAGCTGGGGTTCCCATTCCCGATTTCTTTCGAATGTATATGTGTGGGTATTGGATGAGCATTGGACTGAGCTCAGTTGAGGTATTTCCCATCGTCCAGCACTTACCATCTATGCTCACACATGAAAGGTGGCCAAATAAGGGAGGTATGCCCGAGCAAATATCAGCACCTTAAGGGACGAGGAAAAATTGGCGAAGGGAGAGGAGTGCCAATTAGGCAGAATTTTAACATTTTCTGCTCCACCATGCTTCAGTGGCATCTACAACCTCTGATTAGGTTTTCTACGCGTAGAACATCTCACCCTGAAGGGAAATCAGACACTTCATTTACTGTGCACACACATGAAAAAGGGGGTTGCAAGCTATTCTTGTTATTGGTGATACAAGAGATTTGTATTATTATTTTAATTTCTGCAGCACAACTTTGGTCATTGGTTTCTCAGAAGTCACAAAGCCACCAAAAGGAATGCTGTTAAATCACGGAAACGAATTGAATCCTCTTTATCATTTGAGTACTCGAAAATGGAGTTTGCGTCAATCAGGGAGCAAATATTCACAGTTGCATGAGAGCAAGAGCAAGAGGTAACATGGCAACTAGCGAGAGGACAGAAGAGATTACAATGCGAGCAAATGTAGAGCAGATTAAAAACAGATACTTCAATACTAAACCAACATCATTTCACAGATCAAACACCTCCATGTAGAAAGCTCATGCATATGAACTACTAGGTGGTGTTGGCCTTTTCCAATGTGTAGCACTCCCATTCTTTGGTTCTGTTCATTGATATTCCACATGCTAACTAACAGGATAAAGGGCCTTTGCTGTCTGGGTGCAGAAATGCTCCTTCAGCACTGTGGACACTGAATACAGTAAATGTGCTGTGTTGGATAGATTTGTGACAATCACATTCCCTACTATATGGACAGTCACACAAAGGGATTGCTGTTAAATCGTGTAATCAAAAAGCAGATGCTATCAGGCTGAGGCCAGTACACTGAAAGTCTCAATACAGCCGAACTAAATTAACATTTTCCCTGCTGAAGAGCGTGCATGTACCAATGCTGGGCAAGGATAGGATTGGGCTCAGGTATAATAACCAATGTTCAACTTACCATCTAAATCATCGCTTTCCTGGTTAACGTAAAAAAATGGCTACTTGGCCAAGGTACTAAGGGACTGCTACCACCCATGGAACCGTTACACAGCACGCATCAATAGTTTCAGGAGATGAGAGTTAAGGAAGAGGTAAAATCACTATAAACATCAGCTCAGTCTGCAGCTCCTACTGCTCTCCAGAAACCTCTGACAGAACTGCAGGTCTATTTGGGTGAGGTGGAGATCCGGCTAAGTTTTGCAATGCCTTTCACATCTCAACGGCCTGCACTACTTTGCCAAGGTTCATGTGTATGTGCTAAAGCAACTCTACCCCAGCAACTCACAGTCTTCAACAGTGGAACTGTACCCCAGCAACTCAAGATCATCACTACAGAAACTCTACCCCAGCAACTCACAGTCTTCAACAGTGGAACTGTACCCCAGCATCTCAAGATCATCACTACAGAAACTCTACCCCAGCAACTCACAGTCTTCAACAGTGGAACTCTACCCCAGCAACTCACAGTCTTCAACAGTGGAACTGTACCCCAGCAACTCACAGTCTTCAACAGTGGAACTGTACCCCAGCAACTCACAGTCTTCAACAGTGGAACTGTACCCCAGCAACTCACAGTCTTCAACAGTGGAACTGTACCCCAGCAACTCACAGTCTTCAACAGTGGAACTGTACCCCAGCAACTCACAGTCTTCAACAGTGGAACTGTACCCCAGCAACTCACAGTCTTCAGTAGAGGAACTGTACCCCAGCATCTCACAGTCTTCAGGAGTGGAACTGTACCCCAGCATCTCATGGTCTTCAGTAGAGGAACTGTACCCCAGAATCTCACGGTCTTCAGTAGTGGAACTGTACCCCAGAATCTCATGGTCTTCAGTAGTGGAACTGTACCCCAGAATCTCATGGTCTTCAGTAGAGGAACTGTACCCCAGAATCTCATGGTCTTCAGCAGTGGAACTGTACCCCAGAATCTCATGGTCTTCAGCAGTGGAACTGTACCCCAGCATCTCATGGTCTTCAGTAGTGGATCTGTACCCCAGCAACTCATGATCATCACTAGAGAAACTGTACCCCAGCATCTTGTGATCTTCAACAGTGGAACTGTACCCCAGAATCTCATGGTCTTCAGTAGTGGAACTGTACCCCAGCATCTCATGGTCTTCAGTAGTGGAACTGTACCCCAGCATCTCATGGTCTTCAGTAGTGGAACTGTACCCCAGCATCTCACAGTCTTCAGTAGTGGAACTGTACCCCAGCATCTCATGGTCTTCAGTAGTGGAACTGTACCCCAGCATCTCATGGTCTTCAGTAGTGGAACTGTACCCCAGCATCTTCAGCGAAGGCGGGCCCGCGGATAAGAAAAAAGCCTTGATTAAAACTCAAAGGGGACCCGTGACTGCTGGAGGAGAAGTGCATAGCATCCAATCTCCACACTGAACAAGCCGACTTTGCAAAGGTCAGTTATCTCCTTCGAGCGAAAACAAACTAAAACAAGGCTTGGTATTTATTTGGAATCTGAGCAATCCAGCACAAAATTGGATACTATCACCACGCAGAGAGCAACTCCACTCACAACTTTCAGAACACAAAGTTAGGCTTTCTGATGATATGGAGGCAGGAGCAGACTAGGCAATTGCCAATCTCCACAGACGCATCATCTGGATTCAGAGAGTCGGTACAGCCTGTTCCGTGCATTGTGTTTTGCTGTGTCTGAGAGATGGCCTTGGGTAGAAAATCATGCTTTGAAGCTCAGAGTTTACAACTCTCAGCCCCACCTTTTAGATGCACTTCCAGATAACATGCCAACATTCAGACACCGAGAACGAGGGGACATGGGTATAAGATTAAATGTAAGAAATTTAGTACAGCGAGCAGGAGAAACGTTTTCACACAGAGGGTTGTGAGGCTGTGGAATACAGTCGATGAACTGTGCCTAATACACAGTGGCTCAATCAGCCTCTGTGAAGACAAAAGACAGGTGATGATTTTTCAGCCGTGTATCCTTCATCAGAAGTCAGTTGATGAGTAAATGCCTAAAGTGTTGTCGTCTGTCTCTTCTCTTTACAGAGGCTGACTCACCTGCTGTGTATTTCCAGAAATGTCTGGCAGTTGATTTGGTGATTTTACTTAGCCTTCCCTTAAACTGCTGGAGTGCTCCCACTCTACTGGACGCTGGCTAGATCTCTTGATGCTGGAGTGCTCCCACTCTACTGGACACTGGCTAGATCTCTTGATGCTGGAGTGCTCCCACTCTACTGGACGCTGGCTAGATCTCTTGATGCTGGAGTGCTCCCACTCTACTGGACACTGGCTAGATCTCTTGATGCTGGAGTGCTCCCACTCTACTGGACGCTGGCTAGATCTCTTGATGCTGGAGTGCTCCCACTCTACTGGACGCTGGCTAGATCTCTTGATGCTGGAGTGCTCCCACTGTCGAGATTAGCTGATAATATTTCTTGCATCATAGAATCCCTTAACTCTGGGTTTATTTGCGTGCTTCTATTTCTTGTACCTGAGTATTGGGTGCGTTTTCTTAAACTGCTGTTTGAATTTTGTGGGTGTGGTATTTTGGGACGGGCTGCTCCCTTATTGGTAGACGTGGGCTCCTCGTCCATTAGTGGATAAATCCTAAAGCGACCGTTGAGGGAGTAGGCCTTTATAAACAATGAGTTCTGTACACAAGCAGAAGCTGAGTCACTGGGCAACACGGTGGCATAGTGGTTAGCACTGTTGCCTCACAGCACCAGGGACCCGGGTTCGAATCTGGCCTCGGGTGACTGTCTGTGTGGAGTTTGCACATTCTCCCCGTGTCTGTGTGGGTTTCCTCCGGGTGCTCCGGTTTCCTCCCACAGTCCAAAGATGTGTGGGTTAGGTTGATTTGGCTATGATAAATTGACCCTTAGTGTTAGGGGGATTAAATACTGGGGTTACGGGGATAGGGTGGGATATGTGTCGGTGCAGGCTCGATGGGCCGAAATGGCCTCTATCTGCATTGTGGGGATTCTGTGATTCTGTGACTTCAGATTGTTGGCACATGGAGTGGGGAGCAGGCTTCATATAGCCTTGTAGCTTCTAGCTTGGGAGCCCAATGATTAAACACTGGCACCACTTCATAAATGGGTGTTACTGCATTCAAAAAAAGCATTTGCAATACCTCAGCTCATCTTAGCTGGTGACTTCCTGCCTTCAGTGTACAATCTAGTACCATTGCATACCTTGACTTGCAAACATGTAACTATGTTCTTATGTAATATGGGGATAGTGTGGGAAGGTGGAGTTGAGGTCTAAGATCAACCAGGATCTTATTGAATGGCGGAGCAGGCGCGATGAGCCAAATGGCCGACTGCTGCTCCTATTTCTTATGTAAGAGTTAGCGACTGAAGCAGAGAACAAGTGCACATTTAAAAATAGATTAGATAGAAGTTTGAAGGAAAGCAAGGTAAAGGGATTTTTTTTTTTATTCGTTTATGGGATGTGGGTGTCGCTGGCAAGGCCAGCATTTATTGTCCATCCCTAATTGCCCTTGAGAAGGTGGTGAGCCGCCTTCTTGAACCGCTGCAGTCCGTGTGGTGATGGTACTCCCACAGTGCTGTTAGGGAGGGAGTTCCAGGATTTTGACCCAGCGACGGTGAAGGATCGGCGATATATTTCCAAGTCAGGATGGTGTGTGACTTGGAGGGGAACTTGGAGGTGGTGGTGTTCCCATGTGCCTGCTGCCCTTGTCCTTCTAGGTGGAAGAGGTCGTGGGTTTGGGAGGTGCTGCCGAAGAAGCCTTGGCGAGTTGCTGCAGTGCATCTTGTAGATGGTACACACTGCAGCCACGGTACACCAGTGGTGGAGGGAGTGAATGTTTAAGGTGGTGGATGGAGTGCCAATCAAGCGGGCTGCTTCATCTTGGATGGCGTCGAGCTTCTTGAGTGTTGGATATGGGAACAGGGCAGGCACATGGGATTAAGATGCTGCTTCCATGGAGGAAAAACACCAACACGGACCGGTTGAGCCGAATGACCTGCTTCCATGTTGTAATTTCTATGTAATTCTATATAGTATCTCTACAGCTCCTATTTGGGAAGGCTGAAAATGTTCTCGCTTTGAATCTATAATTCACTCACAACAGCATGGTTGTGAGTGATTTGCGAGGTTTTATAAGATGTCTTTCCATTGACTTGCTCAACAGGTAGTTCGACTTCAACATTAAGTGTCGATTCGATAGCAGCAAAACTGGTTAGGACCAGTTGGTGAGTCTGAGGAGATGGAATTAACATGGGGGGTGGTTGCTGGTGCCGTGACCACAATTTCTGAGATTTTCTCGAGATATTGATCGCTTTCACTCAGTCAGCCAGCCAGTTATATAATTATGGATCAGGACCATCATTGAGCCCTTTTTGGCTCATCTGACTAGAAGAAACTACATGTGCCCCATCACAGCATACAAGTGTTTCTTAAGTTAGTCCAAGATTTTTGCCTCCACTGCCCTGTCCAGCAAGCCATCCACCAGCCCCTCCGCAACTCCAGAAATAAATTAAAAAACAGGAAAATGTTGAAACTTAAGCAGAATTCTTTCTCACATAATCCTCTTATTCACTTACAACTACTGCACAAATATCTTTGAAAGAAAGACCTTGCATTTATATAGTCTTATTATGGGGCCAGGACATCTCAGAGTGCTTCACAAGCAACAAGTTACTTTTGAAATGCAATTGTTGTTATGGTAGAGAGAAACGGTCTGAATCTCAGCTCCAAAGTAAGGCCCCAAATAGCATCTCGATTTCACAAAATCTAAATGGCCCCTCCGAGTGAGCGTTCAATTCAGTACCAAATTTGTGCAGTTGGGTCTCGGAGATTGGTCGAGGCTGCCCCACCTCATTTCACTCGAGACACAAGACGTTCACCCCCATCAGTCTGGGCTGGAAAGAACAGTGACCGAACGTAACTACCCAGTGGGACTGAGTGGTGTCGTTAGGTTAGAACACAGGATGGTGTGATAGAGGGAACTGTAGATTTTTCTAGATGCATGAGCCAAAATGGATCCAATGATGGTCCTGTCCCAAAGCAAACAGGGTATTGTATTGTATTCATAGAACCATTTGGTACAAGTCAAAGGACACCATTCTGTCATTGCATAGGTCATTGGTTAGACCGCATCTAGAGTACTGTGCCCAGATTTGGTCCCCTCACATGGTGGGTGATATAGTGGCCTTGGAAAGGGTTCAGAAGAGAGACACAAGAATGATCCCTAGCTTAAAGAACCTTAGTTATTCAGGTAGGCTTAAAGAGCTGGGTCTATTTACTTTAGAATAGCATAGACTTCAATTGGGTGCCTTTTGATAGCTTATTTCAGTTTGATAGACTGGGAGGACCAGGGGACATGCAATAGGAACAGGCTAGATGTTAGGCGGTTCTTCTTTTCCCAGAGATTAGTGAATCTCTGGAATATGTTGCTGGCCTGCGAACTCTTCGCAAGCCTTCAAGAAGAAGCCCTGGTGTTTCTATTTCTGTTTTTTTGGGGGATATTACATGCCTGCGGGGGGAGGGAGGAAGTGTTTCGTCGTGATGCTCTAGGTATCATGAGTGTGGGGCAGGATTGATGGACCAGCTGGTCTTTTCCTGCCCCTCATTTTTATGTGTTCATATGATTAGGTAACTTGTTGGACGCCTTAGTGGCCTGAGGGAAAGAGGTTAATATCTCGAGAAAATCTCAGAAATGGTTGCCATAGCAACTGCAACCACCTATGTTAATTTCATCCCCTCAGGAGCACCAACCAGTTTTGCTGGTATCAATACTGTTTCGAAGTAAGCATTCCATTAAAACGTTTGAGGCTCATTTATAGGTTTAACTTTGATCATTTGGAATAAAGAATGTCGAGGGTCAGCCCAATTCAGATCAGCCGCATTTACAGTGCGGTAAATCTTTCTGTCATAGTTTCTTTATTCTGTACAATTTTCACCCCACCTTTTCTGAAACTGCCGACTCATAATGGGAGATAGTCCCACCAGCACCTGTAGGTCTCCGGTACTTCACTCCAGCTGCTGTTCTTCATGAGTGAACCCAGACACCGAGTATTGTTGAGGGCCTTATAGTTGAAACGATCTAGTTCTCCCCCAACAGGGACATTGTTGTGCAGAGGAGACAATTCCAAATAAGAACATAAGAAATAGGAGCAGGAGTCGGCCATTTGGCCCCTCGAGCCTGCTCCGCCATTCATTAAGATCATGGCTGATCTGATCTTGGCTTCAACTCCTCTTTTCTGCCTGTTCCCCATAACCCTTGACTCCCCTGGAGTTCAAAAATCTGTCTATCTCAGCCTTGAATATATTCAGTGACTCCGCCTCCACAGCTCTCTGGGGTAGAGATTTCCAAAGAATCCCGACCCTCTGAGAGAAGAAATTCCTCCACATCTCCGTCTTAAATGGGTGACCCCTTATTCTGAAACTGTGCCCCCTCGTTCTCGATTCCCCCACGAGGGGGCATCTTGAACTTGGTGTCTCGAACAATCGATGACTGAATGGCCTCCTTTCTCATTCTAATTTCTATCATTTGATCAGTACAGGAACCTTACTCTGCACATAACCCATTGTATGTCTTGTCCCCAGTTGTGTTCAACTAGTGGCAAAGAGGGAAAAGAGCTCTAGTCTCTGGCCCCAACGTCCTTCAAAACGAAATCGCCAACCAATAAAGAAATTGGGTTTTTTAAACATCAGATACAGAGCTTGATCCTAGTTTCCTAATAACAAGGACTTGGATTATTAGTAGGGTGTGAGGTGCAGTAACAGACACCAAGTATTGTGCAAGCACTGGAGTACGATGTTATTTATCAAATGTAGGGATTGCTATTCCCATACCACCAAAATGACTTAAGAGCAAGTAGTGGCTTTTTCTAGTTTTAAGACTTTGACAGAAACAATTTTTCTTTTACTTTACTTAGAATCTACAGCACAGAAACAGGCCAGTTGGCACAACTGGTCCATGCAAGCCTCCTCCCACCCCTCTTCATCTCACCCCATCAGCATATCCTTCTATTCCTTTCTCCCTCGTGTGTTTATCTAGCTTCCCCTTAAATGCAGCTGTGCTACAACAGAAAATAATGAAGTAGAATTAGTGTGCAATGGTGCTCAGACATGCTGTGCAATAGCGTGGGTAGCAAAGCATCGAGTTCACCATTTCCAGCCATGGCATTGGAACAGGGAGTCAAGTGGAGGCCAGGTGCTTTACCACAAGAAAGGAATAAATATCGGAGGCCAGCTCGCCTCCAGAACCACTATTAGCCATCTCCTGCTGCCGAGCTCCAACCGCAAAATTGGCAAGTCATTTTTCCAGACCATTGGTTCCCCCACAACAGAGGTGAGAAGTCTTTTCTTGAGTAACTATTGGAGTGAAACCATTTCCTTTTATCCTTCAGAGAGAGTTCTTCAAACACAGATAGTCAGCCATTTACCAAGGTCATTTTACAGAGCTTCAGTTCGGAAAGGTGGCTCTGCTGGAACATGCAGGGCCACAGCAACTCAAAGCTGAAGTGAAGACCAGTTGTGCAGTTGTGCCCATGCATGCTTGTCCAAAAGGTCTTCTAAAAACTTGTCCTTACCTGTTCCGTCGGGAGTTGACCTGACAAATGTAGGCAACATCTTGACAGATGACGTCGGGTTGGTATCTTTCCCGAGACCGTGCTCCATCTCTCTCAGAAAGCGATTGGATATGTCATGCAGTGATTCATCCGATAGCCGCATGTGGTAGAGGTATTTGTCGACCTAGAAAAAAAACGCAAGAGTCAGTTGCCCGAGGTGGAAATAGGAGGAGAAATTTTCAATTTAGAATACTTAGGGCCATACTGATCCCTAAAAGACCAGGATTAAACTGGCTTTGGTATCTCTCATCTAGGGAGAGGGAAAAATCTGGCAAGATTCAGCTCCTGATCACCGACCCTCGTCCCCCTCCCTAACTTTGCTGAACAATGTGTGAATGCTGGGTGAAAACAGAATAAGACTCATCTGTGATGCTCCCCACAAAGGAATAGCCTACGAACTATCTAGGCTAGGGTCGGCCAAGCTTTAGCTTTTGTGTGGTGATAGCTATGTACCATGGGGCTTCAGGAGGCCACGTATAAAGTTCCCATTAGTTGGTACGTCCTCAACTTGCTGATTTAGGCTGGAGAACGTCCATCCAGGAAAGGGAATTCAGAGCACTCAACCTACTGAAAGTCAAAATAAATGATAGCTTCTGCCATTTCTGGCAATGCTTGTGAAAGAAAGGAGCAACTTGTATTTATATAGCGCCTTTCTCATCCTGAAGATGTCCCAAAGCACCTCACGGCCAACAAATTACTTCTAAACTGTAGTCACTGTTACTGGGTCGCCAATTTGTGCCCACTTAAGGTCCCACAAACAGCATTCAGAAGAATCACCATTTCATCTGATTTCGAGGTGTTGGTGGGAGGCCAAGACACAGGAAGAACTCACTGCTCTTCTTCAAAATAAAATGAGAAGTCGCACAACACCAGGTTATAGTCCAACAGATTTATTTAATTTTACAAGCTTTCGGAGCTGTCGCTCCTTCCTCAGGTAAGTTACCTGAGGAAGGAGCGAACAGCTCCGAAAGCTTGTAAAATTAAATAAATCTGTTGGACTATAACCTGGTGTTGTGCGACTACTCATTTTTGTCCACCCCAGTCCAACGCCGGCATCTCCACATCAAAATAAAATGCCATGGGATCTTTTACGTTCGCCTCATTCCAAAAAAAAAATCCCGTGGTACTATTTCGAAGAATAGCAGGGGAGTTCTCCCAGTGTTCAGGCCAATAGATAAGTACATGAGGGAGTGAGGAATAGAAGGTTCTGCTGATAGGGTGAGGGATGAAGTAAGACGGGAGGAGACTCGTGTGGAGCATAAACACTGGCACAGACCAGTTGGGCCCAATGGCCTGTTTCTGCCCTGTAAATTCTATGTAATTCCGTGCCAGCAGTTATCAGGCTACTTGACCAGAAGAAGGCATCATACCCGAGCCTAAACCTACCCTTACCCCAAATCAGCCATGGCCCAGTGAGTCGCACTCGCGTCTCTGAGTCAGAAGGTTGTGGGTTCAAGTCCCACTCCAGAGACTTGAGCACAAAAATCTAGGCTGACCCTCCAGTGCAGTGCTGAGGGAGTGCTGCACTGTCGGAGGTGCCGTCTTTCAGATGACACGTTAAACCGAGGTCCCATCTGTTCTCTCAGGTGGAGGTAAAAGATCCCAGGGCACTATTTCAAAGGAGAGCAGGGGAGTTATCCCCAGAGTCCTGACCAATATTGTTCCCTCAATCAACATCACTAAAAACAGATTTGTGGGAGCTTGCTGTGCGCAAATTGGCTGCCCCGTTTCCTACATTACATCAGTGACTGTACTTCATTGGCTGTAAAGCGCTTTGGCACGTCCAGTGGTCGTGAAAGGCGCTATAGAAATGCAAGTCTTTCTTTCAAACAGGGCCCAGCCTAGGAAGTACAGAAATCCTTGGAGTTGATGGTAGTCTAATGGTTAAGGAGGTTGTAATTAGGCCTAAAGATTTCTGTGAACTTGTCTAGTTACTGAATCTGGCGACTTAAAGTGGACCTGTGGAAACTCAGCTGTTAAGTAAAGCTACTATTTCACTGCTCATTCGAGTGATTCACAGAAAGCCACTGGACTTTCCACAAAGCAGCTCGGATACAGAGCAATGTGGATTCTGCAGGGTGCGCCACGCATTTCACAAACCAGTTTCCCTTCCCTTCCCACCTTCTCGCATTACATCAACAATGCTAGTCAGAGGACTGTTAAAAGGGGAAGCTCACACTCATCCTCCGGTAGCTGCGGTTTCAAGTACTTGATTGGCTCTTTTTAGTACGTGTCACACATCACATGGTTAGATAGCAGAGCACAGTGAGGGACACATTAATATCACATACAATTAAAGAGTCTGCCACATTCTGGCCTCAACATTTGCCACTAAGTTGATGGAATTTAAGTTCACGCTCTATTTGTTTATTCATGGCTACTCTCATTATTTTTAAGTTCAGTGTAAAATAGAATATTGGTTATAAATGTTAACAACAAAAATAAAATCTTTAGGGAACATCATTTATCTTGCACAGTTGATCAAGATGATGTTCCCACGTCAAGGAAATGGATCCTAATATACGAATATAGAAAACTCAGAGGAGAAACAGGCAGTGACCAAGAGAGACAGATACAGATACACGCTCATGCAGAAACAGATGGAGATACTGCCGCGCTTGCATAGAAAGCAGAGAGAGACAGACAGACAGATACAGCTAGACCCATGTGCAGACAAGGATGTATTTACTGATAATACTTACAATACTGACAGAAAATATGAATATGCACTGAAATGAAAGTGGGGGTTGCAGGAATGGGACACGCAGACAAAGATGCAGAGACAGGTGCACAGAGCATCAAGAAAGCCCGCACAAAACCCTCCCACTGGCTGACCCCACCGTTCACTTTTGGGGGCCTGCTCTTCACCTCCTTGTCCTCACATTGTTCTGACAAAAGTAAAAAAGATAGAAAGACTTGCTTTTCTATCGCGCCTTTCATGACCACCGGACGTCTCAAAGCGCTTTACAGCCAATGAAGTACTTTTTTGGAGTGTAGTCACTGTTGTAATGTGGGAAACGCGGCAGCCAATTTGCGCACAGCAAGCTCCCACAAACAGCAATGTGATAATGACCAGATCATCTGTTTTTGTTATGTTGGTTGAGGGATAAAAATTGGCCCCAGGACACCGGGGAGAACTCCCCTGCTCTTCTTCGAAATAGTGCCATGGGATCTTTTACGTCCACCTGAGAGAGCCTCGGTTTAACATCTCATCTGAAAGACGGCACCTCCGACAGTGCAGTGCTCCCTCAGCACTGCACTGGAGTGTCAGCTTTCTGTGCTCAAGGCCCTGGAGTGGGACTTGAACCCACAACCTTCTGACTCAGCTAGAGTAGAGCCAGGCTCTCCTTGCCTTGCCAATGCAGTCATCCCGCAATGGAGCTGGGGGCGGGGGGAGGGAAATGAGCTCATTGAGGGGTAAGGTGCTGAACAGATAATCTCTTTGCCGTGCCGACCTTTTGTAATAAAAAACCACTGGTGCGCAGCAATGCTCAAAGCCCTCGGAACTAATCCCGGGCTGGTGCTGCAGGCTCATCTTAGCTGGAGGTGCTGGAATCAGCCTGGACAATGCAGAGGGAAGGAAACCAGCCCCAGTTCTCACTCCTGATCGCAGGGCAATGATTCCGGCTGGAAGAACTCGCACGCGGATGTTAGGTGAGAATATGACTGGGCTTGGTGGTGATGCCCACCAAAGTTGAATAGCCTGCCAACACATTCATTCAAGGCTGGTAACGGCTGCTTGGGGGAGCAGTTAATCACTTTAGGAGAAAAAATAGAATGTTACTGAGTCAAAGCAGCAAAAGCAATGTGCTGAATATTCAATATTTTAACTTCCAAAATGCAGACTTGCACACACGCAGTTAAAAAATGATTTCTGTCGATTTCTGATGTTTGAATATTGTGAAGTAGCAGAAATGTACAAAACGAATTTCCTTTTTTTAAAAAAATGATGCCTCTGAGAAGCTACCTTGGACTGAAATGTCACATTAGTTCCCCTTTTCCTAACTCTCCCTTTATTAACCCCACTCCGGCCACCCCCTGAGGCAGTGGACAGGTCGGATGGTCCAGCCCGCAGATGGCCCACGGTAACAACCAATAATGCTGCTCCGTGACCGACAAGGACACAGTGTTGACTGGTGCAGGAGGAGATTGCTCTTATCACAGTCAGAGCCCTGCCAAATCTGGAAAGCTTGCTCCAATTCGAACTGCAATCTCCTTGTGAGCAGTTATAAGCAGCCCTGTGCTTGGCTGTTCTGGGGTGGATTAGCCTGTGAGTCCATTAATGATGCTTCAAATGAGACTCTCTCCACATTACACATTCCATAAGTGCTGTCTCATAAAAACATTCTTTTCTTTCCCCTCTCTCCTTTCTCTCAATATAATAGAAATTAGCCGTCTGGTTCATGCACATCACTAACTCGTGTTAGTGTCAGCCGTGCCTCAGTGGGCAGCACCCTCGCCTCTGAGTCAGAAGGTTGCGGGGTCGAGTCCCACTCCAGAGACTTGAGCACAAAAATCTAGGCTGACACTCCAGTGCAGTACTGAGGGAGTGCAGCACTGTCGGAGGTGCTGTCTTTTGGATGAGACGTTAAACCGAGGCCCCGTCTGCTCTCTCAGGTGGAGGTAAAAGATCCATGGCACTATTTTGAAGATATGCAGGGGGAGTTCTCCCCGGTGTCCTGGGTCAATATTTATCCCTCAACCAACATCACTAAAACAGATTATCTGGTCATTATCACGTTGCTGTTTGTGGGAGCTTGCTGTGCGCAAATTGGCTGCCGCGTTTCCCACATTACAACAGTGACTACACTTCAAAAAGTACTTCATTGGCTGTAAAGCGCTTTGGGATGTCTGGTGGTTGTGAAAGGTGCTATATAAATGCAAGTCTTCCTTTTTCATCAGAAAGGAGAGGGGGGGTGGGTTAGCCTTTCAATTCTTTTTCAACTTAAAAAGACCAAGGCAATGAAATGCAAAATATTGTTGAGCAAAGGGGCGACTAGACAAGCAACCTGGGCAGGACTGCTGAAATCTTCCTTTGCAGCTTAGATTCTGCAAATCACTTTTAAATATAAGTGCTGCCTATTACTGAGGGGCTCAATCTGCTTTCGAGACTGGTGCAGCAGAATTAGTGTGAGGAGAGACAAGGTATTTGTGCTCATTGCACAAGATTGCAGTACAACCCTTTACTGGAATACCTTCCTTTAAAATGGGAATTATGAAATCCTAAAAGCAATCAGGAGCCAGAATTTTAAATGTAAAACAATAATTTGCAGGGAAATTACCTGTGGGAGTGGAAAGGCAGAAGCCGCGCTCGGCTTATGTTGTACGTGTCACGAGGCATGAAGCAATCATCAGTGGGAGGCGGTGGCGAGAAAAGGAATCTGATGTTAATCTGGCAAAGATATCATGTTTGAATAGAGGCAGTATGATTATAATGGGAGTTTGAATGCGGCTCATTGTCAAACTGATCTCAATTATGAAATAACAGTGTTCATTTAATCGGAATGCGCTAATTAGAGGCTTGATTAACCATTAATGGCCATCCATGTTTCTACTTGGCTGCCTGTGTCAGACTTTATCGCTCAAGGATAGCTGTGGCAATGGATGCAGTGATCGTGTTCAAATGGACACCGAGATAATAAAGTAGTCACAGCCTGCACACCAACTGGATTCTCCTGCAAGCGCCGGCTGGTTAATGGAATGAAGCTCTCAGCCCAGGTCTCTCAGCCTCAGACACTGGGTGCAGCCCTCTGATCAGAATTATCGGCTTCTGAATCACCTATACAAGAGAACCACACACGTACTTTGCCACGTAATGCTGCTGTGCACCGCTTGGGGTGTACATGATAAGACACAGGCTGGCATGTACTACTAGGAGGATGACCCTTTGTAGGATAGGGTGCATTTGTATGATTTAGTAAAACATTTTTGTATAACTATAATATGTGAAATTGTATGTTAAAAGCCTAAAAGCCTGTATAAAATGGTGAATGGCTGAGAGAAAAGCAGGGTGGGAAATTATGCCAACCTGACTGAAACTGCTGTGGTTTCAATTACTGAAGGAATGGACTGTAGTGCTAAGTTTATGGGGACTGTCAGGAACGTGATATTCAGTAATGTGATAGAAAAGAGATAAGAGAAGCACCCCTCAGTGATAACACTATAAAATGGACAGATTATTTAGATAACATCTTGGGAAATGGTTTTTGGAACGAGAATATCTAAAGATAAAGGGCCCTTTGATATGCACAAAGCGAGTCCGAGTGGGATCAACACGGTAATAAAACATGTACCAGGTGTCGGATAGCTGGTTGCAGTCACGTAGGCAAAGGCAGGGACAGTGTCTAAAGATGCGGATATTGAACACTGAAGGCAGCGCGATCCCAGAATCAGAGTTGAAGGAACTTCAGTCAAGAGAAAACAGCAAGAGGGTAAAGAGACCGTGCCACAGTCGCTCGGAAGGAACGCCGAGGCTGTGACTATCTCCTTGTTAAGTATTACTACTTTGTACTGGATGTTTAATGCTTAATAAACCTGTTTTACTGATACACACTATACCTGTACCCAGAATGTTATACCCTGTAATCCACAACGTATTATTCTGCTGCTGAGGTGTGGCTATGTTTTTGTTTTCATTCTCGGGATGTGGGCATCACGGGCAAGGCCAGCATTTATTGCCCATCCCTAGTTGTCTTGAGAAGATGGTGGCGATAGAGTGGCTTGCTGGGCCACTTCAGTGGGCAGCCAAGAGTCAGCCGCCTTAGTGCGGGGCTGGAGTCACATGCAGGCCCAGGCCAGGTAAGGGCGGCAAGTTTCCTTCCAGAAAGGCCATCAGTGAGCCCCTTGGGTTTTATAATGACAATCCGACAGATGGTCGCTGATACGGATGCCGGATTTTCATTTCAGATTTTTTTTTTAACGGATTTCGCATTCTCAAACGGCCCTGGGTGGCAACGTTCCCTGTAAGCTGTGTGGCCCACAGCAATCCAGGGTTCCCGCACAGCCGGCTTTTCAATGTAGGGACCGCGTATGCGCAGGATTCGGAATAGCCCGCGCAGCCCCTTAATAGGGGTCGTGACAAAAAAAGTTCGAGGGAACATTGCTGGGTGGGCTCTGAACTCCTGTTCTCCGGATTATTAGTCCAGGCCTCTGGATACCGTCACCACCTCACTACCGTACCCACTGCCTTTAATGCCACAAAGTCTAACTATTGTTAAGTAAATGGAGCCTCGGAATTTAATCGTTTGGTGAGGAAACTGTGCAGATTGCAAAATGCTTGCAAGTCAGATGAAGGAAGCACTGTTCATAATGACGGAAGCATGACATGCAACACTATTATTATTCTGCACCTCGGGAGACCGTAAAGCAGCAAAGTTTAATTTCTGTTAATTAAACACTGAGTGACTTCATTCAGAGTTTAATTGCTATTCAGGTGGCAGGTCAGAGCCCTGGCTTGGACTGTCTCTTTTTTAAGGAAGCGTGATTGGTAAAGTCAATTAAAACCTACAGACATCCTGCCCTATCACACTTCCCACGTGAAAATCCCAACAATAACTTGTACTTATAGAGCACCTTTAATGTAGTAAAACATCCCAAGGCGCTTCACAGGAACGTAAGCAAACAAAATGTGACACTGAGCCAGACTTGGTCAAAGAGGTAGGTTTTAAGGAGCGTCTTAAAGGAGGAAAGAGAGGTAGCGAGGCAGAGAGGTTTAGGGAGAGAATTCCAGAACTTAGGGCCGAGGCAACACAAAGCACGGCCACCAATGGTGGAGTGATTAAAATCAGGGATGCGCAAGAGGGCAGAATTGGAGGAGCGCAGATATCTCGGAGACTTGTAGGGCTGGAGGAGATTACAGAGATAGGGAGGGCCGAGGCCATGGAGGGATTTAAACACAAGGATGAGAATTTTGAAATCGAGGCGTTGCTTTACCGGGAGCCAATGTAGGTCAGCGAGCACATGGGTGATGGGCGAACAGGACTTGGTGAGAGTTAGGACACGGGCAGCCGAGTTTTGGATGACCTCAAGTTTACATAGGGTAGAACGTGGGAGGCCAGCCAGGAGTGCGTTGGAATAGTCAAGTCTAGAGGTAACAATGGATAAGACTTTCAGCAGCATATGAGCTGAGGCAGGGATAGAGTCAGGTGATATTATGGAGGCGGTCTTAGTGATGGTGCAGATTTGTGGTCGGAAGCTAATTTCAGGGTCAAATATGACACCAAGGTTGCGAACAGTGTGGTTCAGCCTCAGACAGATGTTAGAGAGAGGGATGGAGTCGGTGGCTAGGGAACGGAGTTTGTGGCGGGGACTAAAGACAATGGCTTCGGTCTTCCCAATATTTAATTGGAGAAAATTTCTGTTCATCCAGAACTGGATGTCAACAAACAGCATGACAATTTAGAGGCCGTGGAGGGGTCGAGAGAGGTGATGGTGAGGTAGAGCTGGGTGTCATCGGCGTACAGTATTCAAGTACTGAAGACACTTCAATTGCCTAAAGGATATTAAAATGTTGCCATATAATACGCTCCTTCATCATATTGCATTGCTGAAAGCATTAAGACTGTGAGTGCTTTATGTTTCTTTACTCAGCCTCATGTCTACACCTCCATTGAACCACACCAAGCATACCATTTCAATCACAAACCAGCACGAATTTCAATCCTGCCAGTGCATCGTGGGTGAGGCTTCCCACCTGGCCCATTGCAACAAGCGCCCGGGAGATTCAGACCAGCAGTGCGCCTGCTGCTGCCCGGGGAGCTGGCCAAGCACGCCTGTCAGAAGATATAACGGCTAATGGCCAAGTACACCAGCTCCAAATAAAACTCCATGATGTACTGATAAAACACCCTCCCCAGAAAACATGAGGTTATAAAACAACTACCGCATTTATTATAGTACCTGTCCTTGTTCCCAATACTGGATTGTCCCCAGTGTTAACAGATCCTTACACGGGACCCTTGAAACTACACTTTGTGTCTGATTTGTTTCCGTCTGATATATTTTATAAAATAACCTCCTAGTTTATTTGCAATTTAGCATAAATTTGACAGTCTCCGAGATGTGATAAGGGTAGCTGGTGTGGGAAATGAAAAGGTTTCCCAAGTTGTGGACAGCAGTGAATGAGGCAGAACAGAGAGAATCTCCTCGCATCTGACCAAAAGCTGCACATGATCATGTTGACAAGAGCGATGGGAGAGCAGGAGAATATATATTTATTTTTTAAATCTTTTACTGAGGCAAGAGGACATAATTCTTTCAACAGTCCCCGCAACAACAACTTGCATTTATATAGCACCTTTAACACAGTAAAACGTCCCAAGGTGCCTCACAGGAGCGATTATCAGACAAAAGTTGGCACCGAGCCACATAAGGGGATATTAGGACTGGTGATCAAAAGCTTGCTCAGAGAGGTAGGCTTAAGGAGCAGCTTAAAGGAGGAGAGAGAGGCGGAGAGATTTAGGGAGGGAATTCCAGAGCTTAGGGCCAAGGCAGCTGAAGGCACGGCCGCCAATGCCCATCAAATTGTTGACATGTCCGAGGTGAAGCCCCTAGAAAAACAAAGTGTGGAGGGCCACTGACGATGGCGAGAACCAAACTAACCAACTAACAGACAAAACAAGTGTAAGCATTGAACTGCATTCTTCCAAAGAGAGAGACACACACACACACACACAGAATGTCTGATGTACAGAGGGTGGCTCACGTTCCACATTCTGAAGAAAGGGACCTGAACAGCCAGCCCTTGTAATTCTGGTTTGTTTATTGCCAAAGCATGTCCATTAGAGTAAGTCTGTGTATACCTCCAGTTCACACTGTGTCGCTTAACTCGATATGGACAACTCAGCAGTTTAAATTAGGATTGCTGACTCTGGTTGGACGTCTTCCTGAAGGTTTCATCACATGACTTCTCGCCTCCAACCTCCCCATCTCCAATATTCTTATGACAAAAACATTCAAAGAAAATGGAAAAAAAAAATCTTTTTATGGCTGTTTCTCCCGGGCTGCTGGCAGCAATGCCCAGGCGATTAACCTTCAATTCCTGGAGACTCCAGGACAGTCCCGGAGGCTTGGCAACTTTGGTTTAAATTACACTTTTATACAATATTTGTCATTTTCATATTGTATTCAATTTCAAATATTGCCATCTTTAGAGAAATAATTGGTTCATAGGTAATAATTTTTAAAAGTCTCATGCTAAGTATTGCTCCTCCATATTTTTGCAAATGATTCATCAACATTACGTGACGCCCATGAAATGCTTCTGGGGAGGAACATGTTAGGGTCCGCATTACGAGTTTCAATACCTTGACGCAAGGGGAAGGAGAAGAAACACAACCTTAAAATTGAAATGGTGCCAACATCCCCAGAACCAATAAAAAGTACTGGAGGATGGGAAGGATTTTGTTCCTGGGCCCGGAGCAGTGAAATTGTAAAATTGTTCCTTATAAGCAGGAAGGAACTTTTGCAGGGTCATCACTGACAAAGGGGGAGGGGACATGGTGGTCAGGGTTTGGAAACTGCAGTCGCCCAACCCACAGCCTCAGACAGACACAGAAAGGGTCATGCCTCTTCCCATCTCATTGTTGCTACGTAGCCTGTTTCACAGCAACTGTACAGTAACATTGTTGATGATTTCAGTGCGCAGGTGTGTCCACTTGACTCAATCTGTTGACAATGCTGGTGGATAACCAACAATGTCAGCTTGACCCAGTGGTAGCACTCTCACCATTGAGTCAGAAGATTATGGGTTGAAGCCCCATTCATTAGCACATTATCCAGGCTGACACTCCAGTGCAGTGCTGAGGGAGTGTTGCACTTGTCTTTCGGATGAGACAATAAACCGAGGCCACCTCCACCCGTTCCAGAGGATGTGAAAGATCCCACGGCAGTATTTGAAGAGCAGGGGAGTTCTCTCTGTGTCCTGAATCAACAGATTAACTGGTCATTTATCTCACTGCTCTCTGTAGGACCTTGCTGTGTGCAACCTAGCTATGACATTTTCCTATGAAACACAAGCGATTACACTTCAAAAGCAGTTCATTAGCTTTGGGATGTCCTAAGGATGCGACAGGCACTATAAATGAATGTTTGTTTCAAATCTTTAGGACTTAACCACTTTTAAGTGGCTGGAATGCCACTTCCTACAGAAAGAGTCCCTTCACAGATTTCTTCCTCAGATTCTGACATCAATTCTTCTTTCATCTACACTGGGTTTTTTAACGTATTTTATGGTCAAGTCAGCTTCTCTTTTATTATGATTTAAAAAGTGATCTTCCTTCCTTCCTTTTTTTTAAAAACTCTTTTTCATACTAAACCTTTATCAACCACAGGTCAGGCTTCAGCTGGAGTATTGTGCCCAATTCCGGGCACCGCACTTTAGGAAGGATGTCAAGGCCTTAGAGAGGGTTCAGAAGAGATTTACTAGAATGGTGCCACGGAGGTGGGACTTCAGTTACATGGATAGACTGGAGAAGCTGAGTTTGTTCTACTTAGAGCAGGGAAGGTTTAGGGGAGATTTAATAGAGGTGTTCAAAAGGGATTTGATAGAATAAATAAGGTTTCCAGTGGCAGAAGGGTCAGTGACCAGAGGACACAATTTTAAGATAATTGGCAAAAGAACTGGGGGGGGGGGGGGGGGGCAATGAGGAGGAAATTTGTTAAAAGGGGCAGTAGCAGCACGGATACAAAGTTGGCTAAGGGATAGCAAACAGAGAGCTGTGGTGAATGGCTGTTTTCCAGACTGGAGGGAGGTAAAAGGTGGTGTTCCTCGAGGTTCAGTACTAGGACCACTGCTGTTTTTGATATACATTAATGACGTGGACTTGGGGGGTACAGGGCACAATTAAAAAATTTGCAGATGACATGAAACTTGGAAGTGTCGCAAACAGTGAGGAAGATAGTAATTGACTTCAAAAGGACACAGACGGGCTGGTGGAATGGGTGGACACATGGCAGATGAAAAACTCAACGCAGAAAAGTGTGAGGTGATACAATTTGGTCGGAAGAATGAGGAGAGACCATACACACTAAATGGTACAATGTTAAAGCATGTGTAAGAACAGAGAGACCTGGGGGTCTTTGAAGGTGGCAGGACAGGTTAACAAAGCAGCTAATAAAGCAAATGGGATCCTGGGCTTTAGAAAGAGAGGCAGAGAGTACAAAAGCTGGGAAGTTATGCTAAAACTATATCAAACACCCATCTCCTTTTGCTTTATACTACCATACTTTTTGTCATTTAATCTCTCCTGCCTTCCACCCTATCACAGACCTTCCCCTTTTCTTCTTTCCTCCCCTCCACCCTTTCCCTGCCCCATGTACTTGCTTAAAATCTATTACAAGAACTTTTTCCAGTTCTGATGAAAGGTCATCGGCCTGAAGCATTAACTCTGTTTCTCTTTCCACAGATGCTGCCTGACCTGCTGAGTATTTCCAGCATTTTCTGTTTTTATATTATATAAAATATTAGTTCAGCGCCAGCTGGAGTATTGTGTCCAATTCTGGGCACTTTAGGAAGGATGTGAAGGATTTGGAGAGGGTACAGAAGAGATTTACTAGAATGGTTCCAGAGATGAGGGATTACAGTTATGTGGCGAGACTGGAGAAGCTGGGATTGTTCTCCTTAGAGCAGAGAAGGCTAAGAGGAGATTTGATAGAGGTGTTTAAAATCATGAAGGGTTTAGATAGAGTAAATAAAGAGAAACTGGCTGATGGGTCGGTAACCAGAGGGCACAGATTTAAGGTGATTGACAAAAAAACTCGAGGCGACATGAGGAAAAACTTTTTTACAGAACGAGTGGTTAGGATTTGGAATGCACTGCCTGATAGGGTGGTGGACACAGATTCAATAGCAGCCTTCAAAAGGGAATTGGATAAATACTTGAAGGAGAAAAATTTGCAGGGACATGGGGAAAGAGCGGGGAAGTGGGACTGACTGGATTGCTCTTCGAAAGAGACAGCACAGACTCGCTGGGCTGAATGGCCTCCTTCTGTGCAGTACCGTACTACTATTCTATAATCAGAAGCAACCAAAACCCATGAACTCCAGGAAAGAGTCAACACGGAGTCAGGAGAGTGGGAAAGGGAGGGTGGGGGTAAATTGACAGAAACAAGAGCAAAAAAAAAATCCCAATGAGGAGGTTTTCCTGGGTCTATGCCCCATGTGTACCGGTTCTCCTGGGCACAGCAAGCATCAGAAAAGCAAGGGGCGTGGGGGAGGGTTCCTTTACAGGCCTGCACTCCAACCCCTCCGATTTGCCTACATGTGCTGCACACAAGCGATCCAATGAGCAGGAGGTGCAGAGGGCAAACCCCGGAAAATCTCCCCCGCCGACTGAATGACGCACACGACAATGTTATTTTGAGGGGGGGAAATCCCTTCGCATATTGATCAGTTTGTGACACTGGGGTGCCTTAAAGTTTTATCTGGTACATATTTAATACCTTATGCAAATTAAATCCGAACAGCTATCTTTGCTTCCTGATAAAGTGTTGTTTTATTAAAGCTGTGTTGACATTACATCAGTGCAGTGTGCAAGTGCCGTAAATGTTGTACCAGTATTAACAAAAGCGGTCGTAACTATAAAGTAACTTAACTTCCTGATCTGAGTCAAGCTTTCTGTGGGCAAGTGGTTGAAGCGAGTAAGATACTTCTCAGAGGCAACAAGAAGCAATTAATCCCACAGTATTCTCGCATCCCTCCTCACATGCACCTGAAGAGCAGCAGAATTCTAGCGAGAGGAGGGAAAAAAAGAAAGGAGGAGAACGACTGGGAAAGGAATTCACACTGAAATACTTTCGCCAGGATCACTGTCAGCTCTCCACAGCAGCCGGCTGTAATAGAAGCAGTCAGCACTTTGTGAATAGACAGCATAATTGACCCTCGCGTTTAAACGCCGTTCCTTTCCTTTTATGAGCAGGAACAAGTACTGTAGAAACAAATGCTCAAGCTGGTGTGGAATGCTGCGTGCAGAGCCCATCATTACTGTCCCTGAATTGTCTTGCTTTAGAGTTTCTTGCTCTGTCTCCGAGGAACAGTTTGGCGAGCCCGCTTACACGACTCATGATGCTTACATCTCAAGACCTTTTGGAAATTCCGGAATGTCAACATCTGGGGGTGTGCGCACCAGATAAAAAAAAACAAATGACTGAATTCCTCCTGCAAACAAACTTTGTTGATTCATTCAGCAATTCTTTTTCCTGGAGATGCTGAAGCTGTACAAACATCTCCAGCCGGGGCTGTCCTTCGATTCAAATGGACGAGATTGGGGGAAATATTGGTTCTCAAGATTGCCTGTCCTTTGACAGCAAACCAGCAACAACATGACCTTGTGGCACATCTCAGTAAAATGTATCTCTACCAAGAAAATCCGAACAAATCGGCCAAGATAAAAAAAACAATGACTTGAATCACCCAGGGAACATGTGCAGTGGGCAGAGAAAAGCTGTCTGTATAGGTGAGCACTCAGTCACAGCAGTGAACGCGAGCTGACCATCAGTCACCGCTTACCCTTCAAATGCTATCGCCAATTAATATTTCTGCTTCTCTAATGAGAAAGGAGGTCCTGCTTCACGCGGACCTCTCACTCAGCACATGGCAAAATTAAAGGCTGTGAACAGCGAATGAAAATGAAAGCTGCAGCCCATTCATTCCGTCCCCTTACAACTTTTAAGAATGAATCAGCTCCGCATTCTGCAGCAGCAGCCACCCAGAGGCCCCTTTACATTCGGCGTGCGGGACAACGTGTTAAAACCTTTAGTCAGAAGCCATGTAAAGCAGCACCATCCCTTCCCCCCCGTCCCATTGTGCAGCTCAGGCCAGTTTAACCAGATGTCTTGTGTTCCCAACTGGTGGAAATTACACAAGCCAGTATCAGAGCAGAGAATTGAAATCAATTATTTTTAGGGAGAATGCAGAGGGAGATCGCAGAAACTCTGCTGTGGCCAGGGAGAGGGCTCGTTCTTTTAAGCTTTGCTTGAATGGGAATAAAGCCATGGAGAAAGTATACCCAACAACTGAAGCAATTCCTTACCTTTTGCACCTGATCATGCTTCAGTTCCGTAAAGTAATACGCCAGGAGGTGGGAGGCTATCATCTTATCTGCTGAAGGAAGCTTGTTCAAGTTAAGAGCAGCAGTCGGTTTGATGTTGTAATGTTGCCGCGGTTCCCCTGTTCTATTTCAGTGCAGACTGTGTAAAGGATTCCCCCCCACCGCTGCTCTCTGTTACAGCACACAACACCCCGGGTACTGGATGAGGTGCTCGCACAGTGCTGGCGACCCACAATGTGCGGTTTCAGATCTTTCCCTCCCGCAGAATGAAAGCCTCTTTGGTCGCGTCACAGCATCCTGTTGCTGCTGCCCCTGCGATTGGCAGAGCGCTGTGGGTGTGCCGGTGACAGCACCATTTCTCGGCTCTTCATTTGACTCCGAGGGGGATGGGCCGTCTCCCACAGCCTCCCTGCTGCATTGCCTGGTTCACAATGCCCTTTTAAAGGCACACCGTCCTTTTTGTCAAGAGCCAAGTCTCAGACAGCCCGGTGTCCCTCTTCGCTCCATTCCCCAGCATACTCCACATACCCACACATCAAGTCCCAAGCTTCCTGACCCAACTTCTGAACTTTCCTTTCCTGCTGATGAAATACTTCAACTCAATACTTCACTGACACAGAGGTAATTGGAAGACAAAGACAATTTAAAAAACACAGACTATGAGTTGGCGAGGAGAGAGAAGGATTCATCTGTTCACTATTTGTATTAAAATCGTAAATGCACATTTAAAAGAAGACAGTCTATATTTAATGCTTTTGTCTCTTAATCCCTCCTGCCTTCCATCCTATCACAGACCTTCCCTTTTGTTCTTTCCTCCCCTCCCCCCTCTCCCTGCCCCTACACTTGCTTAAAACCTGTTACATCTCCAGCTTTTTCCAGTTCTGATGAAAGGTCATCGACCTGAAACGTTAACTCTGTTTCTCTCTCTACAGATGCTGTCTGACCTGCTGAGTATTTCCAGCATTTTCTGTTTTTATTTTATATTTAATGCTTGCAGAACTGAAATATAAGCGATGATATTAATAGAAGTGGGAGGGAACAAGCACAGAAAGAAACTATCAGTGGAATAACTGTTGGATGATGTGTCAGCCTTGGCCCAGTGTTAGCACTCGGGCATCTGAGTCAAAAGGTCGTGGGTTCGAGCTCCACTCCAGGGACTTGAGCACATAATCCAGGCTGACACTCCCAGGGACCGCTGGACGACCGGAGGTGCGGTCTTTTGGGTGAGACGTTAAACCGAGGCTCCGTCTGCCCTCTCAGGTGGATGTAAAAGACCCAATGACACGATTCGAAGAAGAGCAGGAGAGTTCTCCCCGGTGCCCTGGGGCCAATATTTATCCCTCAACAACATCACTGGATCTGGTCATTATCACATTGCTGTTTGGAGGATGCTGTGTGCACATTGGCTGCCACATTTCCCTACATTACAAAAATGACTACACTTCATTGGCGGTGAAGCATTTTGGGATGTCCTGATAATATGAAAGGTGCTATATAAATGCAAGTTCTTTCTTTCTTATGTAATAGATTATCTCAGTGAAGTAAGAGAAAGAATAATTTAAAACATTCATGAAACAAAGATGGTGTGTGTAGCTAAGGTAGTTTGTCATTCGGGTCAGGTGTTAACAGTAGATGATGTTACCTGTGACTGGTCAACACTGAGTGCCAATTAAGTAACCAGGTCACCGCCAGAAAGTGCCAATGGCTTCAGGTGGATGAACACCTGGAGGAGGGTCAGTGGGAACCTTGAGGGAGGAAATGCCACCAAAAGGCGGATGAGCTAATCCTTGAATTAGCCAACGACATCTACAGCCTGCAAACCGTGACCTGGCTGCCATACAGAACAAGTCAATGGAAGGAGAACCATAGACACAACATCACTATCAGGTCCTGCCTTATAAAGAGGCGGAGGACAGTCACAGGAGCTCCAGCGATGGGCAACCAATGATGATGGGAGGCAGTGGCAATCTTCCCACCTCCTTGATGTGTCCAGTTTACAGAAATTTGCAAACTGAACTGAGTGGCAGCCCTCTTCCCAGAGTGAATGCTGTCACTTGAGGGCCTTCGAGATACAGATGACACGAAATGGATAGGACAACACTCGCCGCAGAGTTATAAGGCAGCAATACAGAGTTTAGATCATTGCCTTTAGCAATAAAAGGAATCTCATTGAGACCAGATATGTGTTGCACTCTTTGATAAGGAATAGTTGAAGAGCATTATGTTTGACAGGCCAGAACATATCTTATGTGCTTCATCAAAGCATCTTGTTTTTTCAATCTCCAGTCTGAGCTAAGTTAGCTGGAATCATCTGGGCGAGACACAACATTGCTGCAATTAGTCTCAGGGCCCCTGAGATAGGGAGGGGGGGGGGGGGAAATAGCTAAAAAAAAATCTTAGCTGTGGGGCACACTCCTAACCCATGTTGGAAAGTGGAATTCAAGCGTTGATGATGTCAGCAGCAGGCTCGGCACAATGAACTCATTGAATGGTTTGCCTGACTCTCCTCGCCTGGGTTCATATGTGACACTGGGACAAGGTACCAGTCGGTCACTGGCTCCTGTCTAAAGGTACTCTGACAAGAGTTCACACTTTCAGGAGAGAAAAATCAGCACAATGTTGGCTGCAGCATGTTACTAGGGAGGAACACCAACAAGGTGAAGGCAAACAATTAGCCATAAAGGTAAATCAGTCATTTGAATTACAGCACATTATGTTCTTAATAAAGATCAGCACAGGAATGTTCTGTTCCTTGCAATGAATAGCGCAGAGTTCTTCAAATATTTGGCATCTTTAGAAGCAATGGAGGAAGAAGAAGGAGAAGAACTTGCATTTACATAGCTCCTTTCACATCCTCTGGCCCTCCCAAAGTGCTTCATGGCCGATCAACTACTTTGAAGTGCAGTTATTCCGGTTATGTAGGTAAACGCAGATGTCAATTTGCACACAGCAAGATCCCACAAACAGCAATGCAATAAATGATCAGTTAATCTGTTTTGGTGGCGTTGTTTCAGGGATAAACATTGGCCTGGACATGGTTTATTCCATTTCGGATTATTTTTTGTGTCTGTTTGGGCAGTGGGCCAAATGGCAGACAACAGGCTCCATCAAATGATTCCCACCAGCAGCTTCACCAGAGTAATGGGCATGGAATGGACTAAGATCCCAGAATTTAAATCCCACCATAGCAAATTGTAAAATTGAATTCAGTAAGTCTGGTAATTGGAAGGCTGGTACTAGAAATAAATGACTACATTGTCATAAAAGTCCAACTACTGATGTCCTTCAGAGAAGGGAAACTGCCACCCCTAGCTGGTCTGGTCTACATATGACTCCAGTCCCACATTCCACCAGCAACATCCTGGACATTGCCATTGACCAGAAACTCAACTGGACCAGCCACATAAATGCTGGAGCAGTTCAGAAGCTATGGCGAGTGGCTCATATCCTGACTCCCCAAAGCCTCATCTACAAGGCATAAGTCAGGAGTGTGATGGAATACTCTCCACTTGCCTGGATGAGCGCAGCTGCAAAATCACTCAAGAAGCTCGACACCATCCAGGACAAAGAAGCCCGCTTGATTGGCACCCCATCCACCACCTTAAACATTCGCTCCCTCCACCACCGGCGTACCGTGGCTGCAGTGTGTACCATCTACAAGATGCACTGCAGCAACTCACCAAGGCTTCTTCGACAGCACCTCCCAAACCCATGACCTCTTCCACCTAGAAGGACAAGGGCAGCGGGCGCATGGGAACACCACCACCTCCAAGTTCCCTCCCAAGTAACACATGATTCCGGCTTGGACATATATCGCCGTTCCTTCATTGTTGCTGGTTCAAAATCCTGGAACTCCCTCCTTAACAGCACTGTGGGAGTACCTTCACCACAGGGACTGCAGCAGGTTCAAGAAGGCGGCTCACCACCACCTTCTCAAGGGCAACTAGAGATGGGCAATAAATGCCAGCTTTGCTAGTGATGCCCACATCCTAAGAACGAATAAAAAATAAACACTAGGTGGTTGGTTCTAGCAAGCCATTCAGTTATTAAAATAATCACTATGGTAACTAGAGATGTGCAATAAATGCGGCCATGCCATATTTGTTGTCACTTTCAATTGCCCTTTAACCCTTTCAGTGCCCTGCCACATCCGAGAACAATTTTAAAAAAATAGATATTGCACCAGTATGAAACATTGCATTGAATTTGTTGCACAATCTGTGTTTCGGGTAGGGGAATCCCATCCCCAGGTATATTGTTCAAAGTCTCTTCATTAGAGCTCGGCTCACAGTCTCGTTCAATTCTGTTCAACTATTAAGTGCTACTTTTGTGTCTGAGTCCTTATCCTTGCATTGGAACTCCTTTGTTTCCAGTTTTCATTATTTAAATGATCTACATTTCATTGCAGAAATCCCCCTATAAAGCTTGAAGTTAGTATCATGTCTGTTTATTCAGGGGTGGAGAGAGGATTAGGGTGTTGCCGTTTGCTCCACAGTGCCCAACAATCTTTCTGAGAATTAATATGGATCTGTGTTACTCCACAAAATCAGCCCCACGCTGCCACAGTCTTATTGAAATTCTTCCACAACAGGGTTTGAAAATGTGATCATGTGATAATGTTAAATATATGCAAACTTTTACTCTCTAATTATAGGAAACTTCTCAAACCCCTAAAAAGCAGGTAACAGGCAAGATGTTTTTGAAGCCTTGCACCACCAGCGAGACCTCACACACAATCATCACGGAATGCAACATGGCAGCGTACTCTCCCCATTGTTGGTTGCAACACAGTTAGATTTCAACACTTAATTCATGCCACCACTTTCAAACTAGACAGTGGAGGAGCACAGCAGCTGAAGACTTGCGACCAACGGAGGGGCAAAGGGAGCAAGCACACACAAAAGCCCAGAATCAGTGGACTGAAGGGTGTTGGTGAGAGTGGGGTGGGCGCCAGGAGAGTTTTTTTTTAATTTGTTCCTGGGATGTGGGCATCACTAGCAAGGCCGGCATTTATTGCCCATCCCTAATTGCCCTTGAGAAGGTGGTGGTGTGAGCCGCCTTCTTGAACCGCTGCAGTCCGTGTGGTGAAGTTACTCCCACAGCGCTGACTTTGTCGCAGCGATTTGATACAACTGAGTGGCCTGCTGGGCCATTTCAGAGTCAACCACATTGCTGTGGGTCTGGAGTCACATGTAGGCCAGACCGGGTAAGGACAGCAGATTTCCTTCCCTGAAGGACATTAGTGAACCAGATGGGTTTTTACGACAATCCGATAGTTTCATGGTCACCATTACTGATACTAGCTTTTTATTCGAGATTTATTTAATTAACTGAATTTAAATTCCCCAGCTGCTGTGGTGGGATTTGAACTCATGTCCCACAGATCATTAGTCCAGGCCTCTGGATTATTAGTCCAGTAACATTACCACTATACTACCATACCCTTAAGAGTAAGGTAAAATATATGACTGGAGGTGGCTGCAGGAGATGGGTTTCAGCAAGGCCAAGGAGAGATCTGAAGAGAAGGACGAAGAGTTTACATTTAATAGACTGTGGGGCAGGGAGGCAGCGCAGCTCAGCGAGGATGGGAATGACAAGTTATCAGGATTTAGTGAGGGACAGGTTGCAGGTGGTTCCGTTTCAGACAAGTTGGACTTTGTGAAGGGGTGGAGGATGGAAGAAACCAGTCTGGAGGTGATAAAAACATGGACAATGATTTCACTGGCAGAGAGGCTGAGGTAGGGGTAGAGGCGAACAATCTTGGCCTGGCAGAAGCAGGCAATCGACGGATAGGATGTAGAATTTGAAGCTTAGCTCAGGATCAAATAGGACATCTAAGTTCTGCATGGCTTAGTTCAACCTGTGTGAGTGGCCGGGTAAATCGACAGAATCAGCAGCAAAGGAGTGGAGTTTATGGCAAACCATGACTTCAGTCTTCCGATCCTATGTTGGTGAAAGCTATGGTTTGAGAGGGTAAATTTTGAATCAATACCAAACAATGTCCAATAGTTCTGAGGCAGAGGCTGGATAATTCAGCACATGCTCCTCTAATTCATTAGCAAGAGGGAAAGGGCAGCAGGCTTCTGTCATTAGAGGCGGAAAGTGAGGTTTTAAATTGAATGGCCTACTCCTGTTCCTATGTACTTGCAATTCAGTCTTCAGCAGACCAAGAGCAAAGTCGTGAAGTTTATTATTAAATTGTAACATTCAGCAGCCCTGATCTGAATACCTGGTATTCATGGAGCATGTGAAAATGTTAACACGCACCCAAAAGTCTTTCAGTTGACTAACTCAGCCTTAATCACTACAGGAGAGATTCAAACAGAAGCCGATGTGGAGGAAGCAATTCATTCTTGTGTGAAGTGTATTTTGTTTGAGAGCTTGGTGGAGGTCAGGGATCAGGAATGAACACCATTTGGGGGCCTGTGGAAAAGAGAGAGAGATTCTTCATACCTTCACCAAAGTAAAACAGCTTTCTCCCCCCCCCCCCCCCACTCCCACATTATGCCTCCTTACTCTAAAAGTACAGCTCATGGTGGGCCACAGTTCTATGGATGCCAAATGTCTTCTGATCCCTCATTCAAGTGGTTATTTGTTTCATGTGAGCCTAGACAGTACACATCGTAGCTAAGCATCATCTATGCTCAATCAATACGTTTTCCACTGAGCGCGATGGTCATTTAGAAGGACCCTGGCTGAATGTAACCTTCCCGGGCCCAGAGATGTTAAGGCCAACTGTGGCACCACTGAGCAGCAGGATATCCTGCCCTCCTGGCTTTAGACCGGCTGCATTAGCACAGATCACGAGGGTTTGGATCTGGGAGCTCTCTGACCTGTATGGTTCAGTAACTCACCAGGCAATGCAAATGTCCACAAAGCCATAAGGGAGCCAAATGGTTTTTCCACTTTCGATACTAATGTCACAGTCCTTCCCTCAAATTAGCCATTTGACTTGCAGTAAAAAAAATATTTTTAACAAACTCAGTAATTAATGATAATCCACACAGAGCCTCTGTAGCTATTTGACAGAAAGGCAAAATCACAGCAAAGCACTTACTTACTGTCTTCTTACATCTACACATAGACACTTGCCAGAACTGGTCATTCGATCGCCACCAGGAGTGGGAATCCTAGTATACCTTCTCCTCTCTCTAGCCCAAGAAGACAAGGTCCAATTGTGGCCATAGATTTAAGTAATTGGTAGAAGAATTAGAGGGGATTTGAGGAGAAATGTTTTCACCCAGAGGGTGGTGGGGTCTGGAACTCACTGCCTGAAAGGGTGGTCGAGGCAGAAACCCTCATCACATTTAAAAAGTACTTGGATATGCACTTGAAGTGCCGTAACCTACAGGGCTACGGACCAAGAGCTGGAAAGTGGGATTAGGCTGGAGAGCAATTTGTCGGCCGGCGTGGACACGATGGGCCGAATGGCCTCCTTCTGTGCAGTAAATTTCTATGATGATTCTCCTCTGACCAATTAAAATACCACAAACTTCCAGTCAAAATTCAGACCTTCTTGGTCTGCATGACTGAGTTCTGAGTCAGGAAGTGCTTTCCCCTACTGAGCCATTAAGGGGCTGTGTAGAATGCAGGAAAACACGGGACAGTTTGTAAGACAGATATTATAGCTAGGTCGAGAGACAACCCCCACTGTCACCAATCCCTCAGAGGCGGTGTTGTGAAGTTTTGATCTTTTCCTCCCCAGTGAAGAGTCATTCCCCTTTCCCCACCGCAGTTACATAACAAATGTAACAGGAAAGCTGCACAAGACAGTTTGCGTGTACACGTGTGGTCATTGCACAAAGCATGGCATTAAAAACATGGGATTATGCCTCGAAACATCTTCAGTTTTTGTAGGCGTTTCGACACGCCAGCTTGATGCAGTCTGGGTCCGAGGCAAGCGAAGGCCGGAGGACCTTCCGGTGTCTCTATTCCATTTCTATGCATGAAGTCTGCAACTGGTCTCCTGAAGGCCAACTGGATAGAAGGAGGTGGTGGCTGTGATGGCAGATCCACATAGCCATGAAATAAGTGAGTCTCCATTGCTATTCACGCTAAGCGCTGCCACTGGCTGTGCAAAACCTGCAGCTGATAAACGATGGCACCAGAGAAATGGACTAGCAGCCACAAAGCAGTGTCAGATACTTAGTGGAGCTTATACGAGTCTTGTGAACTAATACAAATTTCGTGACATTACAGTACAGCTACATGGTGTATTGACATTACAGTACAGGTACAGGTAACATGGTGCACTTAGGATAGTTTGCAAGGCAGACATTATAGCTAGGCTGAGAGACAACTCCCAATGTCAACAATCCCTTAAAGGCTGTGTGGTGAAGTTTTGGTGCAGGTAACATGGTGTATTGGCATCACAGCACAGGTACATGGTGCATTTACTGCCCATCCCTGGTTGCCCAGAGGTGGTGGTAGGCTCTCTTCCTGAATCGCTGATGGTGGTTTGAAACAACTGAGTGGCTTGTTAGGCCACTTGAGAGGGCAGTTAAGAGTCAACTGGGTAAGGACAGCAGGTTTCATTCCCTAAAGGAAAAGAAAAAGAAAGTCTTGCATTTATATAGCGCCTTTCACGACCACCGGACGTCTCAAAGCGCTTTACAGCCAATGAAGTACTTTTGAAGTGTAGTCACTGTTGTAATGTGGGAAATGCGGCAGCCAATTTGCGCACAGCAAGCTCCCACAAACAGCAATGCGATAATGACCAGATAATCTGTTTTTTGTTATGTTGGTTGAGGGATAAATATTGGCCAGGACATCAGGGAGAACTCCCCTGCTCTTCTTTGAAATAGTGCCATGGGATCTTTTACGTTCTCCTGAGAGAGCAGACGGGGCCTCGGTTTAACGTCTCATCCAAAAGACGGCACCTCAGCACTGCACTGGAGTGTCAGCCTAGATTTATGTGCTCAAGTCCCTAGAGTGGGATTATGAACCCACAACCTTCTCACTCAGAGGCGAGTGTGCTACCCACTGAGACACAGCTGACACTGGATTCCCTAAAGGATTCCCTAAAGTGAACTAGTTGGGTATTTACAACAATCCAACAGCTTCCGGGTCAATTTTACCCATCACCTGCTTTATATTTATATTCAACTGAATTCAAATTTTCAAGCTACCATGGTGAGATTTGAATTCATGTTCTCGGGATTATTAGTCAAGTAAAATAACCACTAATCTACTATGCCCTGTCCGATTGGAGAATGTATTGTCCTGCTGCTAAGGTGGAGTTGTGTTTAACGCAGGCTGTCTCTTTAAAGCCACAAAATCTAAATGACAACAAATAGACACATTCGGAGGTGAATGGGTTCATTGCTGCTGGTAATAGACGTTTGTCGGTCAGCTGATAAATTCACAGCTCCAGGTCAAATGAAACCTTCAATAGCAACAACTTGCATTTATACAGCCATTAGCAGGTCCAGGCAGCGTGCAGTCGAGGGGGGTCATTCGGCCTGACAAATTAATCAGGATCCAGAGCCAAGTGTTGTTTCAAGCACCTTGACTGGCTGGTGAATGGGTAATATGTGGCGATGGCTTGGACCCGTTCATTTGACCCTTAGGGATATAAACTAAAGGGTACAATCCTAAAGGGGGTGCATGAACAGAGATTCCAGGGGGATATATGTGCACAAATCATTGATATGTGCCCGCCTCTCTTCCGCGGCTATGTTGGCACCTGGGTGTCCCTGGAGATGGAACGCCGGTGGGACTGGAGTGCTTCATCGCCCCTGGAAACAAAACTTTAATTTGATTTGTTAAGTTTACTTTAGAAGTTTTGGTTTGTGTTACAGTTTTATTGGTTGTGTCCCTTTAAAAGGGGGCACCTTCCTTTTTTATTGGTGATGGCACCAGCCCTCAATCAGCAGAATTAAACAAAAAGAGGTTGCATTTATAGAGCAGAGTAAAACGTCCCAAGGTGCTTCAGAGGAGCGTTAGCAAAGAAAATTTTACTCCGAGCCACGCAAGGAGATATTAGGACAGGTGAGGGAGGTTTTAAGGAGCGTCTTAAAGGAGGAAAGAGAGGTAGAGAGACGGAGAGATTTAGGGAGCGAATTCCAGAGCTTAGGGCCTAGGCAACAGAAGGCACGGCCGCCAATGGTGAAACACTGAAAATCGGGAATGCTCAAGAGGCCAGAATTGGAGGGGCGCAGCACTAAATAACTCGTTTTTAAAATGTTGACTCTTTGAAGTGTGACAATGTGAAACGTGACTTTGAGGCACTCATTTGAAAACGGTGTATGCCTATAGCAACAAAGATCAGTCAGCAATCCAGCCGTGTTTTTATGATTTTTCTACCATGTGTGTCAATTCAGCTTTCCAGCAACTTTCTAAACAAAAACTCTTTCCAATCATATTCCCAGGCACCGGCACTCACTGTTTAAACAAAGATAAACAATGCCAAGGCCTTGAGATAGATACTGCAGCTAATATTTCCTTGTAGCATCCTATTCCATTCCAGATTCCTGTCCTCTTTAAAGATTTCTCACTCTATGTTTACTCTGGTGCTCTCACTTTAACTGCCTGAGCATGGGCCGAGGGGGTGTGTTTGTGGCTGTATTAGAATGACACCACTATTCCCGGGCACCATGCGGATGATTGGGTAATGGCCCCGTCAGTCATCTGCTGCAAGTAACTGGGATTCATTTGACGCACACAATCTGTATTGTATAACAATCCTGCACTCACTGCGGTTTCTTGCTGGAGAATGATTATGTCTTTTATTAACCCGCCTTGAGGTAGCAAGAGGATGTCCGTGTGGCATCAGCTCATTCAAGACCAACATCTGTCAGCATTGCCACACTGTCAGCAGGCAGATGCTCACCAATGCCTCTGGTGCAGAGCAGCAAGCAGCAGGCCAATCCAATGTCCTCTGAGCCGTTGCCATGGAGTTGCTATGGCAATGTGCTACCAAAGGCGTCCCATTGGCAAGATCTATATTCTAAGTACGTGATTTGCAACATGCACGCTGGGGAGTTTCACCCTCCTCCTGTGGAGTTTGACTGCCCCGGTGCGAGTGTGCAGTGCGGCCCAGAGACAGCAGTCTTTACACCAGCAGTACCGAGAGTGCTGGGCCTTTCACTACATCTTCACATGTCTGCTGGCGTGATGGGGGCAAGACATCAACACAGCACAACTTTTGTACTGCATCCTTGTAATATGTGTTTAGATATACAGGCTGAACGGTCTAGATGGAAGCTGCCCTTTCTTATTACACTTTTAAAAAGGAGGTCAGAATCAGGCTGGTGTCGAAGCAGTTAAGGCGAGCTTGCTACTGGTAGAAATTCAACTGCGCACTTTCAGGTTTGGCAGGTTTGAGTTCCAAAGAACACGATAGAAGTCCTTGGCCTGGCATGTTCAACAGGACTTGTATTTCGAGATGGGGAAAACTGCATTAGAGCAGGTTCATCGGCATGGTGTTAAAGGATTACAGTCAAGGACTCCTCCTTTACTTAAACACCCCAACCCCGACATTCCCCAATTGGCAATTATTAACACCCCTGTTCACCAATCGGAAAATCTAGGATTTTTGCACTGTGTGTCAGCCCTGGGTCAGTGGGTAGCACTCCCCCCTCTGAGTCAGAGGGTTGTGGGTTCACAGTCCCACTCCAGGGACTTGAGCACAAAAATCTAGGCTGACACTCCAGTGCAGTGCTGAGGGAGTGCTGCACTGTCAGAGGTGCCGTCCGTTACACCGAGGCCCCGTCTGCTCTCTCAGGTAGATGTAAAAGATCCCATGGCACTATTTCGAAGAAGAGCAGGGGAGTTATCCCTGGTGTCCTGGGCCAAAATTTATCCCTTGATCAACATCACTGAAACAGATTATCTGGTCATTATCACATTGCCATTAGTGGGAGCTTGCTGTGCGCAAATTGGCTGCCGCGTTTCCTACATTACAACAGTGACTACACTTCAAAAAGTACTTCATTGGCTGTAAAGCGCTTTGGTCGTGAAAGGTGCTATATAAATGCAAGTCTTTCTTTCTCTGAACTCCAGCTTTATAACTAAAACATTCTGTACACAGAAGAACTATTGAATTTAACCTCAGCTACAAGCATTGCTCCCAACTGGTACGGCAGTTTGTTACACTTACAGCAGATCCCAATGGATCAAATGGAAGGGTCCAAGCCATCGCCACCCGTTCACCAGCCAGTCAAGGTGCTTGGCTCTGGACCCTGATTAATCTGCCGACAGAGTTTAACTTTTTTTTAAATGTTAACTGCTGGCTTCTGTACAGCTGACCCCATTTGCACTGCTTTCATCCTGTGAAATGAGCTGTGAACTGGGGCTGTGTGGAGTATGGGACCTGCGGCCAACTGGGGCCTGTAGACCTGACCGTGTTATTGCACATGTGGAATATCACCGAGACATGGACACGCCACGCTGGAGCCTTTCTTCAGCAAGGAACAGCTGAGCTTAAGACATTCACTGATCGCTTCAGTCCAGCACGACATCGGAGAAGTATGTCCAGCAACAGACAGCTGTGGTGTCAGTGTTTGGAACGGGGAGATTTTAAAAAAAAGGGAAAATTCTACAAATTCCCTGTGTTGGAAAACCAGTACAAAGCAAACCTGTCACTGCCAACTGCCTCTCACCCCCGCCCCTCGTTTCCTGAAGCCAGCAATCTTCTGACACTTTACAATCGGGGTCACACTTCACATGTGAGCCCAGCCACAACTGTTCGGCCATGAGCAGTGTGGTAACACAATACAGCTTCCTGTGACTCGAACTTTATTGCATCACTTCCTGTGATTAGTCCAGGATAAATACTGGACTGATCAGTTGGATCCTGGAGAGGCATAGAGTAAGACCTCTTTTGTATGTAGCACCTTTTTTAGTTGATTAAAGCTTACTTTAAGTTCACCACGCGTAAGGCTCATTCTTACGACAATTTAATCAACTTTGGAAAACTTCGCACTCAAACTTTTTGGACGAACTCGGAACTAAGGATCCAGGGAATCACCCATCATGGAAAACATCCTTAAACCATCGCGTCTTGACTTGGACCCAAACACCCCAGCAGCCGGTAAGGTGTGGAAACACTGGTATCGCACGTTTGACAATTTTCTTGAATATTGCAAGGCTGATGATGACTCAAAGTTGCGGATACTCATCAACTGTGTCACCCCGAATGTATTTCAGTATGTGGAGGAATGGGGCAGTTACGAGGAGGCAATTCAGACGCTTAAGAGACTATATACTAAGACACCGAATGAGGTCTATGCCAGACATCTACTAGCTACAGCCCAACAAGGGCCGGAGGAATCCATTGATAAATTCCTCCAAGAGCTTCGCAGACTTAGTATGGACTGTAACTTTCAGGCGGTCTCAGCTGAGCTGTACCGTGAAGAAATGATCCATGATGCTTTCATCTGCGGGCTTGCCTCCCCATTTATACGCCAGCGTCTACTGGAAAGTAAGACACTTGAGCTTCAGAGAGCTTATGACATGGCTTGCTCTCTAGATCTGGCAAAAAGAAATGCAGACCTTTATACAGTGCCCAGACCTCGGTCTACTGCCTTAACTACAGTCAGGCAATTTAAGAGGCCACAGGTGAACTCTATTAGGGAGGACTTTATCCCTGACGATCAATCTGATGACTTCACTGATGAAGAGGATGATGACCCCACTGTGGCAGCCTCTTGGCAATCTAAGAAATGCTTCTTTTGTGGTGATGAGTTTCACCCTCGGAAATTCTGCCCTGCTCGCAATGCGTTTTGCAGTCATTGCAACAAAAAGGGTCATTTTGCAAAGGTTTGCCTATCAAGAGCCTCTACGAGGGCTTATCAAGCTAAGTCCTACCGAACTGCCCCGGTAAGGGCCTATCAAGATGTTCTGGCTAAAATCTATTGTGCTTCCTCTCGGGTTTCCTCTCGAAGAAACACACCTAGAGTTTCAGCCACTCTTTGTGCAACGACACCAATTACAGCTGCTTGTCCTCAGAACCTATTCCATGCAGCTACAAAAGCATCAATTAATGGACATACTTTAGATGCCTTAATTGACTCAGGTAGCACTGATAGGTTCATTAGGGAACAGATTGTTGCAGAGTTAAAGCTACATGTTTTCCCATCGGACCAGGCAATTGCGATGGCTCAGTCATCACTTAATACCAGAATTTCTGGCTTTTGTATGGTTGAAATAACACTTAATGGTCACAGGTATCCCTCCACCCGGCTTTCGGTGCTCAAGGATTTATGTAGTGATCTTATCTTAGGGCTGGATTTTCAAAAGCAGCATAAGAAGCTCACCATTGAGTTCGGCGGATCCAAACCTGAACTCACTATTTCTAATATACTACCTCGATTACCGTTCTGTGCATTGTCAGCAGCTTCACTGGATGAACCCTCACTGTTTACCAGTATCCCTCCTCGATGCAAACCGATTATAACAAAGTCACGACGTTTCAGTCAGGAAGACCAGTCTTTTATTGCGGCTGAGATTTCTCGGCTTTTAGCAGAGGATATCATCGAGCCTTGTTCGTCGCCATGGTGCGCCCAGGTCGTTATTGTTAAGAACCCTCTACAACCTCACAAGAAACGGCTGTGCATTGACTATTCACAGACCATCAATCAATATACGGACTTGGACGCATACCCATTGCCGCGCATCGATGATATGGTTAATAAACTGGCTGAGTACACAGTGTTCTCAACATATGATCTGAAAAGTGCCTATCATCAGGTACCCTTGAAGGTCTCAGACAAGCAGTATACGGCCTTTGAAGCCAATGGACGGCTGTATCAATTTCGTCGCCTCCCCTTTGGGGTCACTAATGGAGTGGCTGTCTTCCAGCGAGCAATGGATGACCTGGTCAAACAGGAAGACTTGAAGGATACGTTTCCTTATCTGGACAATATTACTGTCGCAGGTCGCAATCAGCGGGAACATGACGCCAATCTCCAACGATTTTGGGATGCACTCCAGCACCGTAATTTGACATTAAATGCGGCTAAATCCATTGAATCACAACCAACCATCAACATCCTTGGCTATTGTGTGGGCAATGGCATCATTAAACCTGACCCACGCGTAAGGCTCATTCTTACGACAAGCAGCATCGCTGCGCAGCCGGTTCATCTCCCCATTCCAAACATTTCTTCTTCAAATAATCCACGAAAATACAAAGAATCTGGCCATGCATCTCATTGCTGTGTGGGGGACTCTGCTAAAAGGAGAAATATCATTTACATAGTGCCTTATCACATCTCTCAAATGTCCCGAAGCGCTTCACTTTGAAATGCAGTAACTTTTCCTGATGTTTGTTTACAAACCAACAATAAGAAAGAAAGACTTGGATTTCTATCGCGCCTTTCAAGCCCGCCGGACATCTCAAAGCGTTTTACAGCCAATGAAGTACTTTTTAAAGTGTAGTCACTGTTGTAATGCGGCAGCCAGCCAATGTGCGCACAGCAAGCTCCCACTAACAGCAGTGTGATAATGACCAGATAATCTGTTTTAGTGATGTTGATTGAGGGATAAATATTGGCCCGGACACCGGGGATAACTCCCCTGCTCTTCTTCGAAATAGTGCCATGGGATATTTTACGTCCACCTGAGAGAGCAGACGGGGCCTCAGTTTAACATCTCATCCAAAAGACAGCACCTTCGACAGTGCAGCACTCCCTCAGCACTGCACTGGTGTGTCAGTCTAGATTTTTTTTGTGTTCAAGTCCTGGGAGTGGGACTTGAACCCACAACCTTCTGACCCAGAGGCAAGAGTGCTGCCCACTGAGCCACAGCCGACACTCAAAAACAACTCATTATGTGAAGCACTCTGAGACATTTTGACAGAAGGCATTATATAAAGGTCAGTATTCTTGGGGGTGGGGGGGCGGGGGTTACTGGATAATAATTAGGAGTGGAAACTGGCTGTTTTTTTCCTATCCCTAACTCTGCAGCATCCAGCCTATTGTAGCACCCTAGCTGAGATTGGCGACCTCAACACAGGCCAGCAACTCAATCTGGAATCCTGCTGGGCTCAGTGGCTTCAGACCACACCATGCAGTGCATCCATCTCCCTAGCTCTGGAACCTCCTCCAGCCCTACAACCCTTCAACAACTCTGTGTTCCTCCAGTTCTGGACACCATCCCCCACTCCCTTCGCCCCACCGTGCCTTCAGCTGTGTAGGCCCACAGCTCTGGGATTCCCTCCCCAAACCTCTTCGCCTCTCGACCTCACTCCTCCTTTAAGACACGGATTAAAACCTACCTCTTTGACCAAGCATTTGCTCACCTGTCCTAATGTCTATTTCTTTGGCTCGGTGTCAATTTTTGTCTGTTTACACTCCAGTGAAGGGCCGTGGGACATTTTACTACATTAAAGGTGCTATAGAAATGCAAGTCCTTATTGTTGAGTGATTCCCCTCCTAAATATTTAATCAAAACACAGTAATTTGGTGCCACGAAGCTCGCAGGATGCACTTCCCCGTGAGGCAAGTTCCCAATCTTGGCTCCACTCACTGGATTCAGCAGCTGGTGAATAGTCACTTTTCTGCAGGGAGAGAGAGGGGAAATGAAACAAACCAGTGTATTAACAGCCCCTGCCATCCCAGAGGAATGGCCAAAGACCTGGGAGCAGGTTCCTGCTCACACCCTCGACTCCGATACAGCACGTCTGACAAGAGATCTATTACAAGGGAATGGTAGAAAGAACAAAGTCATTTTAATTTGGTTATTCTGTGTTGCTTAAGTTATTCATTTACTCAGTGAGAACAGAAGTGAGCTTGCTGCTTTGGGGAGGGAATGAACTCGACCTGAAACTTCCACTGGTGAACTTTGCAGGTCCTGATGAAGGGTTAAACCCCAAGGGGGAAAAATTAGGTCGCGCCCCGTTTGGGGCGCAAATATCGTCTGGACGCAAATATTAGCGCCTGGCGCTAATTATCGCCACTGACTGGAAACTTCACTTTTACCGCCCCGGGAGGTGAGTGGAGCGCTAAATCAGGCGCTGCACACCTGTCTTAAGGCGCAAAGGCCGAGCAGTGAGGCGCTAACTCAGCGCGCGAGCGCAGCGCAGGTGCTGCCAGTTAGCGAGGGAACACAGACACACTGGCGCCGGCCAGTTCTTAAAGCGGGGGGGGGCCAACTTGCTCCCCAGCCACACCCTGCTCATTGCAGCCTTGAATCTCGGCCTGGAGAGACCTGTGAATCCATTTTGCTGCCAAGGATGGAGAGGGTGAGAGAACGAGCTCAGCGCTTCACCGAGCAGGCCTTGGATGCTCTGGTTGGCGCGGTGGAGCGCAGAAGATGTATGCTCTTCCCTGAGAGTGGCAGGAGGCCTTTGCCACGCGAGTACAGAAGAGTGTGGAGGGAGGTGGCTCAGAGCGTCTCCTCCAGGAGCATGGTGCCCAGGACCCATGTTCAATGCCGCAAAAAGTTCAACGACCTCACTCAGGTCGTCAGGGTGAGTGGCTTTTTTTCAATACCTCTCCATCCCTCCATCTCAACCTCACTCTATGGCCAGAGGGTCTTAAAACCCCAATGCACAACACTCATCCAACACCTATGGCCCTTTCATGAAACACACACACACATTCCACACTTTGCATACAGTAAGGGCTATTCACCTATGGGAGGCACATCAGGCAAGACCATGGCTGCATACAGTAAGGGCTATTCACCTATGGGAGGCACATCAGGCAAGACCATGGCTGTATACAGTAAGGGCTATTCACCTATGGGAGGCACATCAGGCAAGACCATGGCTGCATACAGTAAGGGCTATTCACCTATGGGAGGCACATCAGGCAAGACCATGGCTGTATACAGTAAGGGATATTCACCTATGGGAGGCACATCAGGCAAGACCATGGCTGTATACAGTAAGGGCTATTCACCTATGGGAGGCACATCAGGCAAGACCATGGCTGTATACAGTAAGGGCTATTCACCTATGGGAGGCACATCAGGCAAGACCATGGCTGTATATTTACTCAGATGCTGTCCTTTTTCTTGCAGGCCAAGCTGGCGCATAATAGGAGACAGCAGCAACGGACAGGTGGAGGGCGGCCTCAGCTGCAACCCCTCAGCGATCTGGAGGAGCGCGTCCACAGGATTGTGGCAAGCCGGGTGATCGGTCCCGTCGCCACTGGAGACGCCGACCCCGTTCTGGACAGCAATGGTAAGGTCATCACCTTTTTGTCCTCTGTCCTTCCACTTGTCCCTCACAACACCAGCCTTTGACACTTTCAATCCAACTTGTTAACTCGCTGCACTTATTCCTCCCTTACTGCCACCCTGTCCTCACGCTAAAGCCACTCTTGTACCTCCCTGCTTTCAGATGGTGATTCACCAGCTGAGGAGACGGGCCCTGAAGCTGCCAGTGGGAGTGAAGCTGCAGCCGAGGAGGAAGAGGAAGCCAGAGCATCAGTGCCACCCTCTCTCGAGGAAGCCCATGCCGACACTGGGAACACGCCTTCCCTGGAGGGGAGCAGGGGGGAAGGGTCTGATGAGGGTGAAGCTCCAGGACCCAGCGGGCTGCAGCAACGGCATGGGGGTAGGGAAGAACGGGGGCCTTCTCCCCAGAGGGAGGGTATGCCAGCGACTCCTACTGCAATGGACGCAGAGGAGGAGCGGCTGATCGCAGAAATGAACACCCAGGCGGTGGGCATGCACACTGAGCTCATGGGTGCAGTGGGAAGGGTGCCCGAATGCATTGAGTCACTGGCAAGGAGTGTGGAGCACTTCGCTGTAGCACAGGCGGATGCCACACTAAAGCTTAGTGCTGCAATTCAGTCACTGACTGCCGTGATCCCATCTCTGACTGCTCTCATGCAGACTCAGATTGAGGCCACGTGAGCACTGACTGCTGCCAACCTCGATGGTTCGTTCACATGTCCCCGGGGCTCTCACCGCGCCGCAGCAGGCCAGCAATCTGTGCTCCAGCAGATTGTTCCGGATGCTGAAGTGCTGCCCCGTGGGAGTGCCAGTGTGTCGGGCGAGCAGGGAGTTGCTGTCCTCTCTCACGATGACAGCATTCCTGCTGCCAACACTGTCACTTCTCCACTGCACTTGCCACCGCCTGTAGGACAGACTGCTGCCGCCCATGCAGAGTTGGTGCAGTCTGCAGCCGGGCCCTCCAGGCCCAGAACTGGTCGAGGCCGTCCTTCAGGGGCATCTGCAGTGTCAGGGTCTGACGATCAGCAGCCTTCCACCAGCCTTGCTGCAGCCACTGAGGTCCCATTACGGAGGAGCAGTAGGGTTAGAAGGGGGGAAGTGCGCAAGGGAAAGAGATCACCCTCGAAGGGCAAAAAGTAGGAGGCGTGACAAAATGCTGGTCATTTTTTTATTAAAGGCCGAGGTTCGTGGTCCAACTTTTGTTTAGTGTTTTGGACATTATCTCCAGGTTGTGAGAACCAGTTATGTTAATGACTGTTTTTTTGTGTTTATTTCTATGAGTTTGTCATGAGGAAATGACACACACAGAGTTTGTAAAATAAATAAGTTTTTGTATTCAAAATATACATGTTTGGTGTTTGGAATCATTGGTGCCTTGGCCGGCTTAGGGGTTGCGTGCTGGGTTCATTGATGTTGTTAGCAATGGCAGAAGCCATTTCCACAGCAGGGGCCCTAGAAGCGGCTTGCTATCAGCCGTTGACGGACGGCCCTTGCAGTTTCACCATTGTGGGCCGCCCTCCCGCCTTGGTGCTGCTGATGATCATCCTCCTCGTCCTCTTCCTCCTCTTCCTCCTCCTCCTCTGGTGGTGCTCCAAGGTCTGATGGCATTGGCTGGGTCCTGACGATTGCCATGTTATGCAACATGCAGCACACAACTACGAAGTTGGATACTCGCTCAGGCGAGTACTGCAGGGCTCCTCTAGAATGGTCGAGACAGCGGAACCGTTGCTTCAGCACACCGATTGTGCGCTCAATGATGTTCCTGGTAGCTTGATGGCTCTCGTTGTACCGCAGCTCAGCAGGGGTGTTGGGCGTACGGAGTGGTGTCATCAGCCAGGTGCTCAATGGATACCCCTTGTCCCCGAGAAGCCAACCAACTGGCTGATGCGGTGCCTCGAAAAGTTCTGCCACAGTAGTCTGGCGCAGGATGAAAGCATCGTGGCAGCTGCCAGGATAGTGGGCATTGACAGCGAGTATCAGCTGTCTGTGGTCACAGACCAACTGAACATTCAAGGAATGGAACCCCTTTCTGTTCCGGAATTCCTCGGCATTCTCATGTGGAGCACGCAAAGCCACATGCGTGCAGTCAATGGCGCCCTGCACCATGGGGAAGCCCGCTATCCTCGCAAAGCCCAGAGCGCGGTCACGCTGCTTGTCTGGGGTCATGGGGAAAGAGATGAACTCTCGTCTCCTTTTAAAGAGGGCATTTGTGACCTGCCGGATGCAGCAATGCACCGCGAACTGAGAGATATTGGCGAGGTCCCCAGCAGCAGCTTGAAATGAGCCAGTAGCATAGAAGTTGAGAGCCACTGTGACCTTCACTGCCACCGACAGAGACATCCTGGACCTCAGTTGAGGCTGCAGATCTGGCTGCAGCAGGTGGCAGAGCTCAGTGACCACCTCCTTGCTGAATCGCAGCCTTCGCAAACACAGCTCCTCAGACATATGAATGTAGGAGAGCTGTTCACGATATACCCTGGGAGGGTAAGCTCTCCTGTACATACGCCTGTTGGCCCTCCTCCGTCTGGCCATCATTGCCACTCTCTCTCTGCGTCTCTGTGTCCTCCGATTCAGCTGGAGCAGGACGACGCCCCCAATCAGTGCAGCCCCCATAGTCTCTTTGCAAGCAAAGTTATGAAGGACAGCAACCAAAGTACCAGCGAAGTTAGGATCAGTAGGCAAAACTACCTCACAAAGCGTTGACTCAATGCAGAAGTCTCTCTTTCTCTCTCTCCGAATCTCTCTCTCTCTCTCAGAACGAGTGGTGCAAAAATGTCAACCACAGAAAAAGACAGGAAGAGGCCCCCTTTAAATAGCGCCCCCCCCAGCCCCACAGCGATTGATAGCGTTCCAGTCTTCCGGTCGTTGGATGCGCCAGGCGGTAAGGCAGGGGGCGCCACTCAATTTCCGCTCCGGGGCGCCACAAGGGCGTTGCACCATGGAATGACGTCACAATCTGCGCGCGCAGGTGGTCGCGGCGGTAAGGTTTAGCGCCGCCGCACAATGTCTAGTTAAGTTCCCGAGCGGCGCAAACATCGCTGCGCCCGGGCGCTAGCGGCTTTGCGCCCCATTAGCGCCCTCTTAAGGCGCTAACGGGAGGCGCAACCAACTGAATTTTTACCCCCAAACCTTTCTTTCTGTTTCATAGGCTGATGGACCTGCTGTGTGTTCCCAGTTTTTCCAAATGAGGGGAATTTTCTCAAGTTTATACTCCTGGCAGTGAAGTGTTGCCCTCTGGCAGAGCACACACACGACCCTTGACTGTCCTTACGTACTTTACAACTGGCCTGAAAGACATTCAAGCCCGGCATCGCATTACCCTAAATACATCCAAGCGATTTTCTGAAGGAGTGGGACCACAGCTTCAATTAACTGGGTCACCACGTTGCAAAGGATCAGATTCACAAGATGTTGAAACATTTGTACAAAGCACAAGGGTTTGCTGTGATGATACAAGAGTGCATTGCATTTCATTGCATTGCATTTGCAGGCACACACTGAGCTTTCCTGCCTCTCGGCTGGTGTCTGATTTATCAATCCATAAATCAACTGGGTCAGACTGGAAGCTCACACATTGCTCGACAAGTTGATTCAGTGGGTAACTGAGCTTTTCAAAATTACACTTCATTGGTTATACTGTGGGAAACGCGGCAGCCAACTTGCGCACAGCAAGCTCCCACGAACAGCAATGTGATAATGATCAGGTAATCTGTTTTTGAGTGAATGTTGTCTGAGGGATAAATATTGGCCAGGACACTGGGAAGAACTCCCCTGCACTTGCTGAAAATAGTGCCATGGGATCCTATATGTCCACCTGAGAGAGCAGACGGGGCCTCCGACAGTGCAGCACTCCCTCAGCACTGCACTGGAGTGTCAGCCTAGACATCTGTGCTCAAGTCTCTGGAGTGGGACTTGAACCCACAACCTTCTGACTCAGAGGCGAGAGTGCGACCCACTGAGCTGACACCTATAGAGTAGGAAGGCCCAGGTTGTGTTCAATTAGCGGCTTACAGCCAGGGTGGGAGTACTGGTGCCACAATTGGCCTCGGATTAGGGAGGGGAAAGTTGGCAAGCGCTCTGGTGCCTGATTAATATTCAGTAACCCTTGCTCTGGAAGCACGTGTTTCACAGACTCCCAGGCCACCTGCATTTGCTGCGGCCTGGAGGAGTCCGTGTTCCACGTATACACTGAGTGTGAGAGGTTGCAGCCCCTCTTCCACTATTTGAAGGGGCTGCTCCTCAATTTTTGGTTACACTTCAGTCCCAAGCTCCTGATCTACGGCCACCCGGTGTGGAGGGGAGCGGGCAGGTCAGAGGACCTGCTCGTAGGACTGCTCCTGGGCCTGGCCAAGGTGGCCATGAACAGGTCCAGGCAGGAGGGCAGTCAAGGGGGTCGTTCGGCTCGACTGCCTGCCTCTTTTCCGCGGCTACCTTCGCGCCCGGGTGTCTCTGAAGATGGAGCGCTGGCACGCTTGAGGCCTGGAGTGCTTCATCAGCCCCCAGAACAGAACTTTGATTGAATTGCCTTTAATTTTTGTTTAAGTTACAGTTTTATTGGTTGTGCCCCTTTGCTTCGTCCTAATTGGTGATGGCACCAATGAAGCATTAAAGCAAAGAGAGGTTGTCTGTCAGGTGAAGATAGGATTGGGCTCAGCTTTGCTGCCCTTTAGGATCGCATGCTCTGCCAAGAATCACTGTGAGGACTTGTTGATCAATTTGGTAACTTGTGGGCTGGCACCAGCGAAAATGACCATGAAAACTGTCCGATTGTCTCTGCTGCTTGCGCTGAACTCAGTCCAGTTGGCAGTCGGGCACCACAGTTAGTCTCAGCGTCCCTAGGCTTGGAGGTTAAAGGGGTGTGGTGTGGTGCGGGGCGGGGTGGGGGAGGTTGAGAAACAACCCAAGGTTTCCTTTCCCATTTTCTATCCGGCAGCCCCTACTCCAAGTGCGTGTGCGTGGATGCTGGACGGGGCCAGTCCCAGGCTTGGCCGCAACGTCGCTCGGTGAAGCCGCCATTCTTTTACTCAGCGTCAAAGCTCATATGTGACTAACGGCCACTTGGGTAAGGTGAGTTCAAGTTTCAATCCCCTTTCAGGGCTGAGCTTGTTGATCTCAGCAAGGGTTGTGCATTTCAAAAAGCCGTGGCTCAGTGGGCAGCACCCTCTCCTCTCAGTCAGAAGGTTGTGGGGTCGAGTCCCACTCCAGGGACTTGAGCACAAAAATCTAGGCTGACACTCCAGTGCAGTGCTGAGGGAGCGCGGCACTGTCAGAGGTGCCGTCTTTCAGATGACACATTAAACCAAGGCCCCGTCTGCTCTCTCAGCTGGGGGTAACAGATCCTATGGCACTATTTTGAAGAAGAGCAGGGGAGTTATCCCCGGAGTCCGGGCCAGTATTTATCACTAAAACAGATAATCTGGTCATTATCACATTATCATAGTGGGAGCTTCCTGTGCGCAAACTGGCTGCCACGTTTCCCACATTATAAGTGACTACACGTCAAAAAATACTTCTTTGACTGTAAAGCGCTTGGAGACGTCCAGTGGTCGTGAAAGGCGCTATAGAAATGTAAGTCTTGCTTTCTTATGGAGTTTAGAAGAGCTGGCATCAAGTTTTACAGGCCCCTGTAAAAAAAAATCCCAGCAAGCTGGATGAAATGGTTGCAGCTGTGCAGATGGTATCCCAGGGTCAGAAAGCGTCAGAATTAACACTTTTTTCCACTTGGGATGTTCAACAGTCAATACTGGAGTTGTCCATCAGGATGGGAGATCACATTCGAGAATCGGCAGGTGGCAAAATATGTTTTCATTCAATTGTCAAAACAAATTCTTATTTAAAATGGGGAAATACTTCGATCAAAATGTACTCCCCAGATTTTCCTTCCACTCTAAGTATCATAAACATAACCTGAAGCAAAGCTCAAACCTCCAGCAACAATAACTGCATCACTAACAACGGAGGCTAGAACCTGATTTCAAAGTTAAAAAACAGAAGGATCCATCCCTGGATGGCTCCTCCCCTCACAGAATCAGAGAAATGTACGGCACAGAAAGCAGCCATTCGGCCCATCGTGTCAGTGCCGGCCGACAAAGAGCTCTCCAGCCTAATCCCACTTTCCAGCTCTTGGTCCGTAGCCCTGTAGGTTACAGCACTTCAAGTGATAGCAAGACAAAAATCTAGAGCCATTTTCGAAAACAAAATTTAAAAAGGCCGAACACCACCTATTTTAACGTTTATTTTTGAGTCTGCAACAACAACTTGTATTTATATGGCGCCTTTAACGTCCCAAGGCGCTTCACAGGAGCGATTATCAAACAAAATTTGACACCGAGCCACATAAGGACAAATTAGGGCAGGTGACCAACAGCTCGGTCAAAGATGTGGGTTTTAGGAGGAAAGAGAGGGAGCGAGGCAGAGAGGTTTAGGGAGGGAATTCCAGAGCTTAGGGCCGAGGCAACAGAAGGCACAGCCACCAATGGTGGAGTGAAGGTAATCGGAGAACGCAGAGCTCTCTGAGGGTTGTGGAATTGGAGGAGGTTGCAGAGATCGGGAGGGGCGAGGCCATGGAGGGATTGGAGGAGGTTGCAGAGATCGGGAGGGGCGAGGCCATGGAGGGATTGGAGGAGGTTGCAGAGATCGGGAGGGGCGAGGCCATGGAGGGATTGGAGGAGGTTACAGAGATCGGGAGGGGCGAGGCCATGGAGGGATTGGAGGAGGTTGCAGAGATCGGGAGGGGCGAGGCCATGGAGGGATTGGAGGAGGTTGCAGAGATCGGGAGGGGCGAGGCCATGGAGGGATTGGAGGAGGTTGCAGAGATCGGGAGGGGCGAGGCCATGGAGGGATTGGAGGAGGTTGCAGAGATCGGGAGGGGCGAGGCCATGGAGGGATTGGAGGAGGTTGCAGAGATCGGGAGAGGCGAGGCCATGGAGGGATTGGAGGAGGTTGCAGAGATCGGGAGGGGCGAGGCCATGGAGGAGGTTGCAGAGATGGGGAGGGGTGAGGCCATGGAGGGATTTGAACACAAGGATTTAAAAATTGAGGCGTTGCTGGACTGGGAGCCAGTGTCGGTCAGCGATTGGTGATTGGTGAACGGGACTTGGTGCAAGTTAGGACACGGGGCAGCAGAGTTTTGGATGAGCTGAAGTTTACAGAGGGTGGAAGATGGGAGGCCGGCCAGGAGAGCGTTAGAATAGTCGTGTCTGGAGGTAACAAAGGCATGGATGAGGGTTTCAGCAGCAGATGAGCTGAGGCAGGGGTGGAGACGGGCGATGTTACACAGGTGGATGTAGATGGCCTTGGTGATGGAGAGCATATCGAGTCAAAATGTCAGCCAATGATCAATTAAGACGCCGAGGATGCAAACAAGCTGGTTCAGCCTCAAGACAGTGATCAGGGCGGGGGAAGGAAGCAGTGGCTGGGGAACGGAGTTTGTGGCGGGGGTTTTGGTCTTCCCAATAATTAATTGCACACAGGTATCCAATTGTAGTCACTAAATTATACTGCATGGTAGTATCAACTGCTGCAACATAATGAATACCCCGCCACCCACTCCATCCCACAGATTATATGTCAATGCAAATATACCGATAAACTATGGGGTGGCATATCTTGTGAAGCAGCCTGAACCGAATGAAAACACAAGTTAACTTTAAACAAAAACTAACCAGACCACATGATGGGAGACAAGTGGATTAATTATTACCCCGCTGATGACAGTTAGTACAAAACATTTCAGAAGTAACAGCAGGAGGCCATTCAGCCCCTCGAGCCTACTCCAACATTCAAATCGATTGTAGCGGTTTGTTACAACTGAGTGTCTCGCTGGGCCATTTCAGAGGGCTGTTAAGAGTCAACCACATTGCTGCGGGTCTGGAGTCACATATTGGCCAGACCGGGTAAGGACAGCAGATTTCCTTCCCTAAAGGACATTAGTGAACCAGATGGGTTTTTACAACTGTCGGTGGTTTCATGGTCACCATTACTGATACTAACTTTTTCTTTATTTCAAATGTATTTAATTAACTGAATTTAAATTCCCCAGCTGCCGTGGTGGGAGTTAAACTCACGTCTCTGGATTACTAGTCTATACTACCGTACCCATGGCTGATCCGCACCTCAATTCCATTTAACCGCCTTTGCTCCATATCCCTCGATAGCTTTACCGAACAAGATCTACCGATCTCAGTCTTGAAAGCTCCAATTGACCACAGCATCCATAGCCTTTTGCGGGGTGGGAGTGGGAGAGAGAGTTCCAGATTTCTACTCCCTTTGTATGTGTGAAGAAGTACTTTCTGATTTCGCTCCTGAATGGGCGAGCTGTAATTTTAAGATTATGTCCCCTTGTTCTTGATTCACCCACTGGAGAAAATGGTTCCTCCATATCTGCCCGATCAAATCCTGTACACATCTCCATCAGATCACCCCGCCATCTTCTACACTCAAGGTAATGCAAGTCAAGTTTATGCAACCTCTCCTCATAAATTAACTCCCTCAGCCCCTCCCTTAGCCCCGGTATCAATATGGTGAATCTGCGCTACACCTCCTCCAAGACCAATATCTCCTTCCTGAGGTGGGGTGCCTAGAGCTGAACGCAGTGCTCCAGATGGGATCTGACTAAAGCTCTGTACACCTCAATCATAACTTCCTTCCCTTTGTATATCAGCCACCTTGAGATAAAGGCCAACATGCCATTAGCCTTTTGATTGCTTTTTGTACCTGTGTACCGGCTTTGAATGATTTATGTACTTGGACTCCCAAATCTCTCGCCTCCTCCACAGTTCCTAATTTCTCACCATTTAGAAAATACTCTGAGTTATCTGTCTTGGGTCCACTAGCCCACATTGAACTCCATTTGCCACAGTTTTTGCCCACTCACTTAACCTGTCTGTGTCCCTCTGCAACTTCCTGCTCCCATCTGCCCTACTTACTGTCCCTCCTAACTTAGTGCAGGCAATCATAGCAGCTGGCAATAAGACCAGATAGCATAAAATTATAAAAAGATATCGCTGTCATTATTTTCAGGATTTCCCCCCCACCCTTGGTCACATGACATACATAGAAATTGGAAACAGCTCAGAACATTCCATCAGGTCTGTTTCCACAGAAGCTGCCAGATGTCCTCAGTCATGGACTCTCCGCCCTCCCATCTGTAAACTCGCTTTCTAATCCCAATGTGAATCAAACAGATCTACTAATTTTGCTATAAACCTCAATTTCCTTTCTCGACAGGCATTGATCCAATTCATTGGAACTATTTGTCTCCCGGATTCGTATTGCAGCAGTCAGCATTGATGACTTATTTTCTATAACTATTGTGACAGCAAAAGCATGTACTAGAGGAACTCGTGGAATAGTGACTCTTGAAGGGGTGAGACTGCAACTTCTACATAGGAATATAGTGCATGACTCGAATCCAATGACACATTTACTCTTGTGTACTTACTGACCCAGCTATAAGCGGGTCTGCTCTATTCAAGGATTACTGGTGCTGCAGGCAGATTCTGTATCCACCCTTTGCAAACTTGAAGCCAAAGTCATTTGGTGGCAAAACGACGACAACTTTAAGGAGTAAAAAGTCCCAGAGTGCTTCACAGAAGTGTCATCAAAAAATGGACACCAAGCCAAAGAAGGAGAAATTAGGCAGGGTGACCAAACACTTGGTCAAAGAGATGTGCTTTAAGTAGGGTCTTGGCGGTGGAGAGGAAAAGGGGTCTGGGGAGGGGAGGAAATTCTAAAGCATGGAGCTGAGGTGGCTGAAGTCACAGCTGCCAAGGGTAGGATGCACAAGAGGACAGAGCCAAAGGAGCAAAGAGCAGGAAACCACGCTCCAGGACCTCCTCACCTCGCACTGCTCAAATGTTCTCGTGGAGACGGTTACCACCTGTCTGCGCTCCGACCTACGACGCATAATCAACCTGTTAGATCCCCAATGGACAATGGGAGTCACTTTCGCAGCGTGAGACAGCAGCTACTAGGCCAAAAGGTTCACCAGGTTTTCTTTTAAACGGGGCGGGGCGGGGTGAGGCGGGGGGAGGAGGATGTTCCTCTGACACTTGATCGAGCTAAAAATCTTTATTTTCTGCTTCAGTTCCTGCTAGTAGCTCTGTCCTTGCCACCTGCAGAGAACAGCTCCTGAAATTTTTAACAATGTTTTATTCATTTTATGGGATCTGGGCATCGCTGGCAAGGCTAGCATTTATTGTTCATCCCTAGTTGTCCTTCAGAAGGTGGTGGTGAGCCACCTTCTTGAAACGCTGCAGTCCGTGTGCTGAAGGTACTCCCACAGTGCTGTTAGGGAGGGAGTTCCAGGATTTTGACCCAGCAACGATGAAGGATCGGCGATATACTTCCAAGTCAGGATGGTGTGTGACTTGGAGGGAAACTTGGAGGTGGTGGTGTTCCCATGCGCCTGCTGCCCTTGTCCTTCTAGGTGGTAGAGGTCGCGGGTTTGGGAGGTGCTGCCGAAGAAGCCTTGGCGATTGCTGCAGTGGATCTTGTAGATGGTACACACTGCAGCCACGGTGCACCGGTGGTGGAGGGAGTGAATGTTTAAGGTGGTGGATGGGATGCCAATCAAGCGGGCTGTTTTGTCCTGGATGGTGTCAAGCTTCTTGAGTGTTGTTGGAGCTGCACTCATCCAGGCAATTGGAGAGTATTCCATCACACTCTTACTTGTGCCTTGTAGATGGTGGAAAGGCTTTGGGGAGTCAGGAGGTGAGACACTTGCCGCAGAATACCCAGCCTCTGACCTGCTCTTGTTGCCACAGTATTTATGTGGCTGGTCCAGTTAAGTTTCTGGTCAATGGTCACCCCCAGGATGTTGATGGTGGGGGATTCAGCGATGGTAATACCGGTGTATGTCAAGGGGAGGTGGCTAGACTCTCACTTGTTGGAGATAGTCATTGCCTGGTACTTCTGTGGCGCGAGTGTTACCGGCCACTTATCAGCCCAAGCCTGAACATCATCCAGATCTTGTTGCATGTGGACATGGACTGCTTCATTATCTGAGGAGTTGTGAATGGCACTGAACACTGTGCAGTCATCAGCGAGCATCCCTTTCACAATGAATCTAAAGTAGTTCGGCACCTCTTTAGATGGATTGCAAGATTGGAACGATTGGTTATGTATACTTAGAAGGATGATTTGGTTGTTGATGCAATGTTGAAACAGAATTGCATTGAGTTTGTATTTACTGTGCGGGCAAGCTGGCTACAGCAAGTGTAAACCACATACTTCTATATGGTAACAGGATTGTTGTCAGCCGGCCACTTATTGCATATTTCTTATGAAACTGAAATCATGTAGATATGTTGCAATTTTATGTTGAAATAAATCGCTGGTGATGCCATTAGAACCATTTTAAGTTGGTGTGACAGAAAAATTCAATTCAATATTTTCCAGATACAGTGCTAATTGCCACAGGTGTAAATCATACGAGGTTAATGAGCTTACATTCCCATCTGTTTTTCAGGTCCAAGATTTTGAGCCCTCGGGGATAGTAACATGCACTCCTTCTAACCTGTCCCCTTCATTCAGTGTCGCTTTTCCAGCATGGGGTGGGGAAGGGAGAGAAAAACCATGTCCCGAATAAATATAGCTGACGCATTAATTACACTATTGAGTCTCCTTTCTTGATGTTGAGGATCTGTTTTGTAAATCCTATCCACAATTACATCACCAATTCTTAAGAGGTATCTGGGGCACACCTCTTGCCGTCAGAGTACCCAGTGAAATGAGCGCCCTCAATGCATCTAAACTGTTCCCTGTTGGTACCAAATGTAAAATGCATATTATGATGAGCAGGCTGGAGGTGAGCTATCCATCAACATGCTTTGAATTTCTTCAGTCTCACTTCAGTTTCGGATCAAGATGGCGGTTGGGCCTCCTTTGACAGAAAGTGACGGGATTAACCAATGTTTAAAATGCCATAAACGCCGACTGGATGTTGTGCTATACTTCATTGATTGAAGACGCCACGCCTCGCTGAGTCTTTGAAAAAACGGGCAGTACGAAATCTTAATTTTTTCTTTAGAATACAATGGCCCGGAATTTGCGGGCTTTTTGACGGCAAAATTGTCAGCATTCGCCGTCATTACCCCTCTGAAACTGACCGGAGCTTCAGGATATAGCGCACGTGCAGCCTAATGCGGAAGTCCTGATGTTGCGGTCTGTCATTCCCTGCTCCGCCACAGGCTGCCCTATGGAACCCCCCTAGAGCCGGCAATCAGTGAAATCACTTGATCTGACAAAAACTGGAGCTTTTCCCAACTAATATTGCTGTCAGCAACCCCGGAAAAAGTGAATCCTTTTTCAACGAGGTGTAACTGGGTTTTAATGGCGATCTAATTAATAACTGCTGATAAACAACCGTTCTGGCCCTGAACAACTAATTTTATGTTGGTGGAATGTCAAACTTCTCCATTATGATAAAAATTACTAGATTTAAAAAATATCAAAAAATGTATTTTTTTTAAAGTTTGTTCATGATATTTCAGCTTCTGCCTTTAACCCCATGTGCATGTCCCAATTTTATTTCGCTCTCTGCAAATTTTTTAAAAAAGTGATTGATTATCAGTGCATTCCATTTCCTGGTTTGCTTTCTGTGAGAATTCTTCACTGTGATTGGCTGCTTAGACAGCTTGATGACATCACTGCCGCTCTCCGCTGGAGTTCCGCGTTTGACAGCGCTTCAATCAATTAAACGTCGAGGAAGGTGAATTTCTCGCCGTGGAGATCGCGACGTGTCTGTGGGCAGCTTTATTCGAGGTCAGCGGCAAGCACCTTCGCCGCTGACCGCAAATTACGGGCCAATAATTTCGCGCTTACCTGATACTGAAAAATTACCCGCCCGAAACTCAAGAGGAGCAATCAAACAGAGCAACGTGGTGATGACAGGTAGGAGTTTTTCAAAAGTTTTTTGTAATGCATTTTCAGAAGCAGTTTTTCTAAAGAGCTGTGACCTGTTGGAGATTAAATAAAGCCACTAATGAGGTTTATAAACCAACTCTCAATCTATATTGGTTTACATTTAAAAAAAATAGCAACTCAAGCTTTCTATACCAAATCTCATGGTTTTTAAGATTTGTCTCCTGACCTATGAGACGGTGGGGTTGGCATTACTGTGCTGCTGTTTTCTGTTTTGGTTTTGAACTGATTTGGAGTAATTCGCTCGAGTGTTTGATTCAATTATGGAACTGCTGTTCAGTGGATTTGCACTGCAGCCAGCCACTAATGCAAATTCGGTGAACTGTCCCTAGGTGCACAACTTGGGATTATCAGGAAATATTTGGCATTTTCAGAGTTCATTACCCATTACAGGAATCAACATTTTTAAGGTGCGTGAGAGTGTGAATGGGTTGTTCAACGTTCTTTTCAATTTAACATCGTAACCCCCCAGGAATGGGAGAGTTAAGGGGAAAATTGACGTTAGACATTTTAAATTAAAGGCGCTCGGTGTGGATTCATTTCGACTGAAATACGAGTATTAAATACACAAAAGAGTTTTAAAAAGTGAAAAAAACAGCTTCTGCAAACTGCTATTGTGTGACTGACTCCACCCCCACCCGCTACGGTTTCACAAGCGCAGGTAATTACTTGCTGTACTAGTAATTTTTAAAGAAGTAGATCTCACTCCTTTACAGCTTCCAGCACTTCCATATGCTTTTGAGTGGAGAGGCAGGACATTTCACAAAAGACGGCAGACAGGTGAGAGATCTGGATCTAGCCATCAGAAAACCCTCTCCCTGGGAGCGATGGAAGCTAAACTGGACAAACTATTGGCTTTGATGACCACCAGTAATATCGCTAGAACTTCTCAAACAAACAAACATGTAGCGGCGGTGAACAAACTGTCTGCCCCTCCCGTCCAGAGAGGGGGGCAGTGGCCTCAATCTCAGAGCAAATGAAGGGAGTTGCCCCCCAACAAAGTCGGTGGTGGAGTTCCGCCATGATGGCCAAGCTGGACCTGTAGTCTCTGTTGTTATTGATGGGAGCCAACAGCAGACACAGGGTCAGCAGTGACCATCATTCATCCTCCATATGCTGAACACCTCACTGCGGCCAGAGGGAAGCACTTTTAACAGGCTTTGATGGCTCATCACAGCTTGCGTTTCAGTTGGGTTCTGCTCGACTATCATTGCAGGGTACAGAATGTGTCATATGTGACCCTGAAATGAGCTTCCGACCACATATCCGCAGCATAACTAAGACCGCTATTTCCACCTCTGTAACATCGCCCGTCTCCGCCCTTGCCTCAGCTCATCTGCTGCTGAAACCCTCATCCATGCCTTTGTTACCTCTAGACTTGACTATTCCAACGCACTCCTGGCTGGCCTTCCACATTCTACCCTACGTAAACGAGAGGTCATCCAAAACTCTGCTGCCCGCGTCCTAACTCGCACCAAGTCCCGTTCACCCATCACCCCTGTGCTCGCTGAACTACATTGGCTCCCAGTTAAGCAATGCCTCGATTTCAAAATTCTCATCGGTGTTTTCAAATCCCTCCATGGCCTCGCCCCTCCCTATCTCTGTAATCTCCTCCAGTCCCACAACCCCCCGAGATATCTGCTCTCCTCTAATTCTGCCCTCTTGAGTATCCCTCATTATAATCGCTCACCATTGGTGGCTGTGCCTTCTGTTGCCTCGGCTCTAAGCTCTGGAATTCCCTGCCTAAACCTCTCTGCCTCGATCCCTCTCTTTCCTCCTTTAAGACGCTTCTTAAAACCTACCTCGTTGACCAAGCTTTTGGTCACCTGTCCTAATTTGTCCTTATGTGGCTTGGTGTCAAATATTTTGTCTTATAATACTCCTGTGAAGCGCCTTGGGACGTTTTACTACGTTTAAAAGGCGCTATATAAATACAAGTTGTTGTTGTTGTAATAAAAATCAGCTCTGCGGTGGCAATGTAAACTAATGACGGGAGAGGTATACTGGGAACCGATGTGTTAAGCCAGTGTGGTGTTGTTATAGATTATGCCAACAGTATTGCCAACTCTCTGGATTTAATCGCGAGACACGTGATTTTTAATGAAAATTCACCCCAACTCGCCATCTCGCCATTCAACTCAGATCGGTCATGGTTTTTTTTACTGTATTAATCTTCGTCACCGCCTCCTGTGATTGGCTGCATAATGTAGAAGTCATTCAACGGCTACCCCTGCCTGTGTCTAAAACAGCCCTCCAATCATTCTGGCCTTGCTGGGGTATCAGAGGGCTCTGATTTCATCTTTCGCTGATCTCACTGGACCATTTTATGAGTTGCTTAAAGGAAAGGAGGACGATGTGAAATCACAACGGACGGAGCAGCGCACTGAGGCTGTGCAACTAAAGGAAGCAGTGATGCCAGCGACTTGCCTGAGCACCCGGACCTGAGTAAGCCCTTCCATTTGGAGGTAGGAGCAACTGATCAGAGCTTAGCAGCTGTCGTGTGCCAAGACGTGCAAGGTAATCTCTCACTTATGTATCACGAATACTGACTGGGGTGGAGAAACCTTATGACCCGTGCGAGAGACACCTGTTGGCTACCTTCTGGGCAGTCAAACATTTTAGGTACATTCCCGGCCTCCAGACGTTGATAATCCACTCTCCGCACAGTCTGCTGAATCTGCTCTTGAACCCCGGAGACAGCCTTGTCTATTGGGCTCGGCTGAGCCACTGGACACTTTTGTTAATGGAACAGCATTTGGACATTACTCCGAAACAAATACCCCACTACCACCGCTGTCACAGTATAGGGGGGAGCCACACGCGTGTCCACACCACTGTCACAGTATAGGGGGGAGCCACACGCGTGTCCACACCGCTGTCACAGTATAGGGGGGAGCCACACGCGTGTCCACACCACTGTCACAGTATAGGGGGGAGCCACACGCGTGTCCACACCGCTGTCACAGTATAGGGGGGAGCCACACGCGTGTCCACACCACTGTCACAGTATAGGGGGGAGCCACACGCGTGTCCACACCACTGTCACAGTATGGGGGGAGCCACACGCGTGTCCACACCGCTGTCACAGTATAGGGGGGAGCCACACGCGTGTCCACACCACTGTCACAGTATAGGGGGGAGCCACACGCGTGTCCACACCACTGTCACTGTATAGGGGGGAGCCACACGCGTGTCCACACCACTGATGTTGGATTTCAAGGCACACCCAGTTCAGAAGACTGCAATACCTGGTGCCCCACATGTCTGTGTGGATGGATCATCATCCCATTATGAGGGAAAAACAGTAAAAGGGTTTGCAGTAGTTCTCCAAGATCAAGTCATCCAGCACAAGTGGGTGCCACACTTTGGCAGCTTTAATTCAGACTAGGGACCAATCAGTTAATATTTGGTCTGACAGTGCCTATGCTATCAACACCATGTTGTCACTTGCTTTGTATTGTAAAAATTATAGAACTTCTGATGGCACATTGTTGGTTATTAGTGAAGTGATCTGCAGGTGCAGAGTACCTATACAGTTAGATAGTGATCAAGAAGTACGGAGTGGATGATCCATATCGGCCTCCTCCTGAGGTCCCACCATCACAGAAGCCAGTCTTCAGCCAATTCGATTCACTCCACATACCAAGAAGTGGCTGAGCGCACTGGATACAGCAAAGGCTATGGGCCCCGACAACATCCCGGCTGTCGTGCTGAAGACTTGTGCTCCAGAACTAGCGGCGCCTCTAGCCAAGCTGTTCCAGTACAGCTACAATACTGGCATCTATCCGACAATGTGAAAAACTGCCCAGGTATGTCCTGTCCACCAAAAGCAGGACAAATCCAATCCGGCCAATTACTGCCCCAGCAGGTAACATTCGCACCACACAAGTGCCAGGCAATGACTATCTCCAACAAGTGAGAGTCTAACCACCGCCCCATGACATTCAACGGCATTACCATCGCTGAATCCCCCACCATCAACATCCTGGGGGTCACCATTGACCAGAAACTAAACTTGACCAGCCACATAAATACTGTGGCAGCAAGAGCAGGTCAGAGGCTAGGTATTCTGTGGCGAGTGTCTCACCTCCTGACTCCCCAAAGCCTTTCCACCATCTACAAGGCACAAGTAAGGAGTGTGATGGAATACTCTCCACTTGCCTGGACGAGTGCAGCTCCAACAACACTCAAGAAGCTCGACACCATCCAGGACAAAGCAACCCGCTTGATTGGCACCCCATCTACCACCTTAAACATTCACTCCCTCCACCACCGGCGTACTGTGGCTGCAGTGTGTACCATCTACAAGATGCACTGCAGCAACTCGCCAAGGCTTCTTCAGCAGCACCTCCCAAACCTGCGTCCTCTTCCACCTAGAAGGACGAGGGCAGCAGGCGCCTGGGAACACCACCACCTCCAAGTTTCCCTCCAAGTCACACACCATCCTGACATGGAAGTATATCGCCGATCCTTCATTGTCGCTGGGTCAAAATCCTGGAACTCCCTCCCTAACAGCACTGTGGGAGCACCTTCACCACACGGACTGCAGCGGTTCAAGAAGGCGGCTCACCACCACCTTCTCAAGGGCAACTAGGGATGGGCAATAAATGCTGGCCTTGCCAGCGACGCCCACATCCCATGAACAAATAAAAAAAAAATGATCATGCTTTACAGGAAAAATTTTCACTGAACTCCAAAGATTTATGGGCATTAAGCACAAGTTGCATATTTCAAATCACCCACTGTCCTCGGGTATAGTAGAAAGGGGAAATCAGCCCTGAAAACGGTGCGAAAATGTTTTTGTGTAGATCACCCCACTCAATGGGCTAATATGTTGCCTATGTGTCTTATGGCAATCAGATCAACCCCACATGCCACCACAGGTATCTCACTGTATCAGGCAATGACGGGGAGACTGATGCACGCACCAGGATACTTATTGGGGGCAGCAGGAATTAAAAGGTTGAATCAGATGGTAGAGTGTGTAAATAAGACCAATCAACGTGTGGCTAAAAACATTGGAAAATCAGAACAGCAGACTAAGCAGTATTTTGACAAAAAAGTCAAGCCATCGGAATATGAGGCTGGTGATGTAGGGATGGTACTAAATTACAGTTGGAAAGAACACCTATTTGAAGCATAATGGAAAGAACCTTTCCCTATTGTGGACAAAGCAAGTCCAGCCATTTACCGAATCCAGTGTATCGATAAAGGTAACTAAATGGGACCACATCAACCAGCTTAAGTCAGTCAGGAGTGAAACTGATAATTAACACATAATATGCTTGGTTTACAGAACAAAAACTGGAAATGGAGATTGGACGGTATCGACTGCTCAGACTGACATCCGACCTGGGGGCGGACCCACAGCCAATGACTCAAGCATGCAACATCATGGTCACTGGAGATGGAGTTCAGAGAGGGACACACTGGAACAGTCACTACTGGGACTACATATATTGGCAACAGAAAATGTATGAACTGCAGGCTGAATGAACCCTAGTAACAATTTACAAGATCCCTGAAGGGTCGGAGGTTTTCTATTCAATGTTCAGAATCGCATCACATGTCTTGGTGGTGTAGTAAGTGGCTGTTGTTGTTATATTTGTATTATGATGTATTGTTTAAAGTGCATGCTTAGAAGGCTTAGCCGACGCGCTAATAATCTGGAGCGAGCTGCCCTTCCGCAGTAGCAAGAAGATGAATAGTCGTCCTGTTAGGGGAAGGGTTGGAGAAAGAAAGCCAGCAAGTGGTTGGGGGAACAATGAAACAACTGAAAGAAGTCATGTTGTCCATAGAACTGATATGGTAAACTTCTAACATTACGCAGCCCACCTTTTGCTTCACCCCGGGAGAACAAACTCCAATTGGACACATTGAGCTGCCCCCCACTACCCCAACATAATGAGGTGAATCAGCAGATATTAATAGTGAGAGGTTGGCACTGGTGGTGCTGCCCTCCGAAGGCAGGGACTGTAAGAGTACTGGGCACAAGAGCAAAATGAGCATCTTTTGCTTGGCAATATGTTTCTTGCATTGCAAATCATCTAAAGTGATATTGTTTAAACCCCAGACTGCTGACGCAGCTCAGAAGCTGATCACATCATCGGGTCATTGTCCCGATTAGGATAGATCATAGAAATTTACAGCACAGAAGGAGGCCATTCAGCCCATTGTGTCCATGCCGACCGACAAAGAGCCTAATCCCACTTTCCAGCTCTTGGTCCGTAGCCCTGTAGGTTACGGCACTTCAAGTGCATATCCAAGTACTTTTTAAATGTGATGAGGGTTTCTGCCTCTACCACCCTTTCAGGCAGTGAGTTCCAGACCCGCCACCACCCTCTGGGTGAAAAATGTTCTCCTCAACTCCCCTCTAATCTCTCTACCAATTACTTTAAATCTATGCCCCCTGGTTATTGATCTCACTGCTAAGGGAAATAGGTCCTTCCTATCCACTCTTCTTCTTAGGTAGTCCCTCGGAACCGAGGATGACTTGCTTCCACATTAAAAATGAGTTCTCAGGTGACTGATGAGTCCAATGTGGGACCTACAGTCTCTGTCACAGGTGGGGCAGACGGTGGTTGAAGGGGCGGGTGGGAGGGGTGCTTGGGTTGACGTGCGCTCCTTGCGCTGTTTGCGCTTGGCTTCCACTTGCTCCCGGCGAAGAGACTCAAGGTGTTCGGCGCCTTCCCGGATGCTTCTCCTCCACTTTGTGCGGTCTTGGGCCAGGGATTACCAGGTATCGGTGGGGATGTTACACTTTTTCAAGGAGGCTTTGAGGGTGTCCTTGAAGCGTTTCCTCTGCCCACCTGGGGCTCTCTTGCCGTGTCGGAGCTCTGAGTAGTGCACTTGTTTTGGGAGTCTCGTATCGGGCATGCGGACAATGTGATCCATCCATCGGAGCTGATCGAGCGTGGTCAAAGCTTCGATGCTGGGGATGTTGGCATGAGCGAGAACACTGACGTTGGTGTGCCTATCCTGCCAATGGATTTGCAGGATCTTGCGGAGGCAGCATTGGTGGTACCTCTCCAGTGCTTTGAGTTGCCTGCTGCACATGGTCCATGTCTCTGAGGCACACAGGAGGGCGGGTATTACTACTGCTCTGTAGACCATGAGCTTAGTGCCGGGTTTGAGGTCTTGGTCTTCAAACACTCTCTTCCTCAGGCGACCGAAGGCTGCACTTGCACACTGAAGGCGGTGTTAGACTTCCAAGGTCGTCCCTTCCTCTGTCGTCGAATTACAGTATGCAGACGACGCTTGCGTCTGCGCACACTCGGAGGTCAAACTCCAAACCATCGTTCACCGAAGTGGACGAGAGCACGGGCCTTACACTAAACATCCGTAAGACAAAGGTCCTTTACCAACCTGCCCCCGCCACACAGCACTGCTCCCCGATTATCAAAATCCTAGACAAGGCCTTGGACAAAGTGGACCACTTCCCATACCTCAGAGCCTACTGTCAACAAGGGCAGACGTCGATGACGAAGTTCTTTCTATCCACTCTATCTAGGCCCCTCATAATTTTATACACCTCAATTAAGTCTCCCCTCAGACTCCTCTGTTCCAAAGAAAACAACCCCAGCCAATCCAATCTTTCCTCATGGCTAAAATTCTCCAGTCCTGGCAACATCCGCGTAAATCTCCTCTGTACTCTCTCTAGTGCAATCACATCCTTCCTGTAATGTGGTGACCAGAATTGCATGCAGTATTCTAGCTGCGGCCTAACTTGTGTTTTATACAATTCAAGCATAACCACCCTGCTTTTATATTCTATGCCTCGGCTAATAAAGCAAAGTATCCTGTATGCCTTCTTAACTACCTTATCTACCTGTCCTGCTGCCTTCAGGGATCTGTGGACATGCACTCCAAGTTCCCTCTGTTGTTCTTCTACACTTCTCAGTGTCCGACCATTTATTGTGTATTCCCATTAGTCGGGGCAATGGGGAAGCAGGAACAAGCAGTCGGGGCAACATCCCATGAGAGGTGTTAATATCAGATTGGCCAGAACAATGGAGGCACCCAAGATCACATTAACGATCTGGGATGGTCTCAATTTCCCCTCATGCTCCTTTGAAGTGCTAGGCAGGAAACTACAGTTTAAGTTGACCAATAGTCAAACAAACAGAAATAACAACAGAAAACGTTGGAAAAACTCAGCAGGCCAGGCAGCATCCGTGGAGAGAGAAACAGAGTTAACGTTTCAGGTCGAAGACCCTTCGTCAGAACTGGAAAAAGGCAGGAAATGAAATAGATTTAAAGCAAGGATAAAGCTGCGAAAAGGGGGAGGGGATGAAAGAACAAAAGGAGAGATTAAGAGACATTGAGAGACATTAAGAGATAATCAAGGCAAGAGGAGGTGTTCATGTGACAGGTTGAGGTTGAATGAAGTGTGAAATGCACGGGCAGAATGAAGGACAGCTGCCAGCTTCTGGGAGGAAAAAAAAGGGGGGGCCAAACAAAAGGGTGGATGAAAAAATAAAATATAAATGTGATTGGGGCCGAGGTTATGATCTAAAATTGTTGAATTCGATATTGAGTCCAGAGGGCTGTAGCGTGCCTAAACGAAAGATGAGGTGCTGTTCCTCGAATTTACGCTGCGCTTCCATGGAACAGTGTAATAGGCCGAGGACGGTGAGGTCAGAGTGGGAGTGAAGCGGTGAATTAAAGTGACAGGCGACCGGGAGCTCGGGGTCCCCCTTACGGACTGAACGGAGGTGTTCCGCAAAACGGTCACCCAATCTGCGTTTGGTCTCCCCAGTGTAGAGGAGACCACATCGTGAGCAGCGAATACAGTATACTAATTAGCAGGAAGTACAAGTAAATCGCTGTTTCACCTGGAAGGGGTGTTTGGGGCCCTGGACAGTGGGAAGAGGGGAGGTATAAGGGCATGTGTTGCATCTCCTGCGCTTGCACGGGAAGGTGCCGGGCGAAGGGGAAGGGGTGTTGGGGGTGATTGAGGAGTGGACCCGGGTGTCGTGGAGGGAGCGGTCCCTTCGGAATGCTGAAAGGGGAGGTGAGGGGAAGATGTGTTTGGTGGTGGGATCACGCTGGAGGTGGCAGAAATGGCGGAGGATGATCTGTTGAATGTGGAGGCTGGTGAGGTGAAAGGTGAGGACAAGGGGAACCCTGTCGTGGTTCCGGGAGGGAGGGGAACGGGTGAGAGCAGAAGTGCGGGAAATAGAATGGACACGGTCAAGGGCCGTGTCAACCACAGTAGAGGGGAATCCTCGGTTGAGGAAAAAGGAAGACATGTCGGAAGCACTGGTATGGAAGGTGGCATCGTCAGAGCAGATGCGGCAGAGATGGAGAAACTGGGAGAATGGAATAGAGTCCTTACAGGAAGCGGGTTGGGAGGAAGTGTAGTCCAGGTAGCTGTGGGAGTCAGTGGGCTTGCAGTGAATGTTAGTCAATAACTTATCCCCAGAGATGGAGACGGAGAAGTCGAGGAAGGGAAGGGAAGAGTCGGAGATGGACCATGTGAAGGTGAGGGAAGGGTGGAAATTGGAAGCAAAGTGAATGAAATGTTCTAGTTCAGGGCGAGAGCAGGAGACGGCACCGATACAGTCATCAATGTACCGGAAAAAGAGGTGAGGGAGGGGACCCGAGTAGGACTGGAACAAAGAGTGTTCCACGTATCCCACAAAAAGGCAGGCATAGCTGGGACCCATGCAGGTACCCATAGCAACACCTTTAATTTGGAGGAAATGGGTGGAGTCAAAGGAGAAGTTGTTCAATGTGAGAACAAGTTCAGCCAGGCGGAGGAGGGTGGTGGTGGATGGGGACTGGTTGGGCCTCTGTTCAAGGAAGAAGCGGAGCGCCCTCAGGCCATCCTGGTGGGGGATGGAGGTGTAGAGGGATTGTACGTCCATATTGAAAAGGAGGCGGTTGGGGCCGGGAAACTGGAAACTGTTAAAGTGGCGGAGGGCGTCGGAAGAGTCGCAGATGTAGGTGGGAAGAGACTGGACAAGGGGAGAAAAAAGAGTCGAGATAGGAAGAGATAAGTTCCGTGGGGCAAGAACAGGCTGAAACGATGGGTCTACCAGGGCAGTCCTGTTTGTGGATCTTGGGAAGGAGGTAGAAGCGGGCTCTGCAGGGTTGGGGAACTATGAGGTTGGCGGCCGTGGGGGGAAGGTCTCCAGAGGAGATGAGGTCAGTGACAGTCTTGGAAATGGTGGCTTGATGTTCGGTAGTGGGGTCATGGTCCAGGTGGAGGTAGGAGGAGGTGTCGGAGAGTTGGCGTTCAGCTTCCGCTAGGTAGAGGTCGGTTCGCCAAACAACAACAGCACCACCCATGTCAGCAGGTTTAATGACAATGTCGGGGTTGGATCTGAGAGAATGGAGTGCTGCAAGTTCAGAGGGAGGTAGGTTAAGAACATAAGAACATAAGAAATAGGAGCAGGAGTAGGCCAATCGGCCCCTCGAGCCTGCTCCGCCATTCAATAAGATCATGGCTGATCTGATCCTAACCTCAAATCTAAAGAACACAAGAAGTAGGAGCAGGACCCAGCCACTCAGCCCCTGGGCCCGCTCCGCCACCCACAGGGCCTTGACCGATCCGAACTCAGCCTCATGTCCAATTTCCTGCCCGCTCCCCGTAACCCCTAATTCCCTTTACTTCTAGGAAACTGTCTATTTCTGTTTTAAATTTATTTAATGATGTAGCTTCCACAGCTTCCTGGGGCAGCAAATTCCACAGACCTACTACCCTCTGAGTGAAGAAGTTTCTCCTCATCTCAGTTTTGAAAGAGCAGTCCCTTATTCTAAGATTATGCCCCCTAGTTCTAGTTTCACCCATCCTTGGGAACATCCTTACCGCATCCACCCGATCAAGCCCCTTCACAATCTTATATGTTTCAATAAGATCGCCTCTCATTCTTCTGAACTCCAATGAGTAGAGTCCCAATCTACTCAACCTCTCCTCATATGTCCATCCCCGGGATTAACCGAGTGAACCTTCTTTGTACTGCCTCGAGAGCAAGTATGTCTTTTCTTAAGTATGTACACCAAAACTGTATGCAGTATTCCAGGTGCGGTCTCACCAATACCTTATATAACTGCAGCAATACCTCCCTATTTTTATAATCTATCACCCTAGCAATAAAAGCCAACATTCCATTGGCCTTCTTGATCACCTGCTGCACCTGCATACTAACTTTTTGATTTTCTTGCACTAGGACCCCCAGATCCCTTTGTACTTCAGTACTTTCCAGTTTCTTGCCATTAAGATAATAACTTGCTCTCTGATTTTTCCTGCCAAAGTGCATAACCTCACATTTTCCAATATTGTATTGCATCTGCCAAATCTCCGCCCACTCACCCAGCCTGTCTATATCCCCTTGTAGGTTTTTTATGTCCTCCTCACTTGTGAGTGAGGGGAGTCAAACAAACAGGATGGCCATTATCTGTTGGACAGAGGTGATGGTTCAGGAAATGGGATAAAGCTATTGAATTGACTCTCCAGGGAAGGAGAATGCAGTCTGCAGCTGTCTTGTTCCTTGGGGTTAAAAGCAGAGGCAAGCTTGCAGTTCAAGTTGCAGGGTCAACACTGGGAGTCACACCGCAATGGAGGAAGGCACAGCTTGACTGGTGACTGGCAAACGGGACATTGGGCCTTACCCAGGATCGGAGCGGGTAATATCAATTCTTGCCCTATTCTGTTAGCTACTGCTTAAATACTTGCATGCGTTGATATTTTACTAGCTGGCAATAAAATAGCCACTGTAAACTGTATTGGTGCCAGTCTCGAACCATTCCTCCACAAATTGAGAAACCGCACAAGGCTCCAGCTGCCATCTCCACTACAATGGGATGGGGTGCAGCTTGAGACAGATATCCGGCAATCTCACGGGATCGCTGCCGGGGAGCTGGAAGAACATTTTGCAAGCTTTTGTCCTCTTGGGAATGTAATTGTGACATTGACCTCTCTCAAGAGACTGGGAAGAATCGCAGACAGGTTGGACACCGTTATGTGGAGCATTCTCAATCAACTGCACAAACTGTATCTGCTTGGACAGGAACGTACTTCCAGTTTGGACAGAGTGGCGTTCCGTGCGGTCAATCCAAGGGTGAGCTCACAGATTAAAGCTGCGCTTCTCATTTCCAGCAAAAGTTCGGCTGCAAATTTTGGTTTTCTTGGAAAAAGGGGCTGGAAAATAGAACAGTGACTAAGACTCCAAAAGTTGGCTGTGAAGCGCTGTGGGACATCCCGAGGTTGTGCACGGCGCTGTAGAAAGGAAAGTCTTTCCTTCTGTTGACTGATGAAGTTTCAGGCAATGGTGCTAAGACACAGAAGAGGAAGGGCAGCATGACTGTGCAGTGAAGTTTCCAAATGACTCGGAATCCCGAGACTGTTTTAATATTGCTTCACACACACAACACCCTCCAGGGTACTGAGACTGGGAGGAATATCGGCAACAATAGATTCCCCATCCATGCTGTGCAGCATCCAATTCCACACATTCCACGGGAAAATCAATCTCCCCACCCCAGCAACTTGACCTCTTTTGGGTTTCGATACAACTTGTGACCGGCGTTAATCGTTTATTTTGCATTTCAAATTCTCTGGTAGAATGCGGGAGCAGCACCGTCGCCTGGTTTGTGATTTGAGGGCTCGCCAGCAATATTCGGAGCCGTGTCTCAGATCCCCACCCACCCAGGACCCTGAGCTTCTTGCTCACACAGAACGGAAGCGCTGCATCGGTGATTGAAATACATGTCCATGTGCTTTCTGAAGTGGCTCTCTGACTGACCCAAGGGCACGATCATTACAGCAGCAGGACCCCGTGAGGGAGTGGGCAAGGTTAGCCACTCAACTCTTGCTTTAGTGAGGCTGGCGGAGCGCCAGCCTGATCATCAGACTGCACCACACGATGATGCAGGACACCTCACCTGACCCTGCAGCTCACTTTATGCGCAGTCTAAAAATATCTTCAGGAAGCAAGGAAATGTCAATGTTAAATGCAGCTGGCTGTTTGCACAGTCACTTTCTGGGTGCAATTAGATCACGAATACTTATCTATCTACATAGTACATCACATTCTAAAGACTGTAGTCCAGAAGTCATACAAAAAACTCGGGAGTCCAAGAGTCGCTATAAACTGCAACAGTGAATAACCTCGATCAGCAAGACTCACATTAAAAATACTCGAGAAAGAGACAGAGAGAGAGAGAGGGGGGGAGAGAAGAGAGAGGGGAGAGAAGACAGGGGAGATGAGGGTGATGGGGGAGGAGAAAGAGAGTGAAGGGGAGAGAGTGAAGGAGCGAGAGAGAGTGAAGGAGAGAGAGAGAGAGTGAAGGGGCAGAGAGAGCAAAGGGGGAGAGAGTGAAGGGAAGAGAGTGAAGGAGCGAGAGAGAGTGAAGGAGAAAGAGAGTGAAGGAGCAGAGAGTGAGGGGGAGAGAGTGAAGGGGAGAGAGTGAAGGAGAGAGAGTGAAGGAGAGAGAGTGAAGGAGAGAGAGAGAGAGAGTGAAGGGGCAGAGAGAGCGAAGGGGGAGAGAGTGAAGGAGCGAGAGAGAGTGAAGGAGAGAGAGAGTGAAGGAGAGAGAGAGAGTGAAGGGGAGAGAGAGCGAAGGGGGAGAGAGTGAAGGGGAGAGAGAGTGAAGGAGAGAGAGAGAGTGAAGGAGAGAGAGAGCGAAGGAGAGAGAAGCGAAGGGGAGAGATAGAGCAAAGGAGAGAGAGCGCGATGGGGGAGAGCGAGCAAAGGAGAGAGAGAGCGAAGGAGAGAGAGCGAAGGGGAGAGAGTGAAAGAGAGAGAGCGAAGGAGAGAGAGCAAAAGAGAGAGAGAGCGAAATGGAGAGAGGCGAAGGGGAGAGAGAGAGAAGGGGAGAGAGAGCGAAGGAGAGAGAGAGAGCGAAGGAGCAAGAGTGAAGGGGAGAGAGAGAGTGAAGGAGAGAGAGAGTGAAGGGGAGAGAGAGCGAAGGAGAGAGAGGGAAGGGGAGAGAGAGGGAAGGGGAGAGAGAGAGCGAAGGGGAGAGTGAGCGTGAAGGAGAGAGAGAGCGAAGGAAGGAGAGAGAGAGCAAAGGGAGAGAGTGAGTGAAGGAGAGAGAGGGAAGGGGAGAGAGCGAGGGAAGGGGAGACAGAGCGAAGGGGTTAAAGAGCGTGAAGGAGATAGAGAGCAAAGGAGAGAGATAGCGACGAAGAGAGAGTGAAGGAGAGAGCGAAGGGGAGAGAGAGCGAAGGAGAGAGAGAGCGAAGGAGAGAGATAGCGAAGGACAGAGAGAGGGAAGAAGAGAGAGAGTGAAGGAGAGAGAGAGCAAAGGAGAGAGCGAAGGGGAGAGAGAGCGAAGGAGAGAGAGAGTGAAGGAGAGAGATAGCGAAGGACAGAGAGAGCGAAGGGGCGAGAGAGTGAAGGAGAGAGAGAGAGCGAAGGAGAGAGAGAGAAGGAGAGAGAGCGAAGGAGAGAGAGAGCGAAGAAGATAGAGAGCGAAGGGGAGAGAGAGTGAAGGAGAGAGAGAGCGAAGGAGAGAGAGAGAGAGAAGGGGGAGAGAGTGAAGGAGAGAGAGAGAGTGAAGGAGAGAGAGCAAAAGAGAGAGAGAGCGAAGGGGAGAGATAAAGCAAAGGAGAGAGCGAAGGGGGAGAGAGAGCAAAGGGGAGAGAGCGAAGGAGAGAGAGAGAGTGAAGGGGAGAAAGAGCAAAGTAGAGAGAGAGCGAAGGGGAGAGAGAGTGAAGAGAGAGAGCGAAGGGGAGAGAGAGTGAAGGAGAGAGAAAGAGTGAAGGAAAGAGAGAGAGCGAAGGAGCAAGAGTGAAGGGGAGAGAGAGAGCAAAGGAGAGAGAGCGAAGGGGAGACAGAGCGCGAAGGAGAGAGAGAGCGAAGGGAAAGAGTGAGCGAAGGAGAGAGGGAAGGGGAGAGAGAGAGGGAAGGGGAGAGAGAGAGCGAAGGGGAGAGAGAGAGCGAAGGGGAGAGAGAGAGCGAAGGGGAGAGAGAGCGAAGGGGAGAGAGAGCATGAAGGAGAGAGAGAGCGAAGGAAGGAGAGAGAGAGCGAAGGGAGAGAGTGAGCGAAGGAGAGAGATAGCGAAGGACAGAGAGATGGAGGAGAGAGAGAGCAAAGGAGAGAGCGAAGGGGAGAGAGAGCGAAGGAGAGAGAGAGCGAAGAAGAGAGAGATGGAAGGAGAGAGAGAGCAAAGGAGAGAGCGAAGGGGAGAGAGAGCGAAGGAGAGAGAGAGCGAAGGAGAGAGATAGTGAAGTACAGAGAGAGCAAAGGGGCGAGAGAGTGAAGGAGAGAGAGCGAAGGAGAGAAAGAGAGCGAAGGAGAGAGAGAGCAAAGGAGAGAGAGAGCAAAGGAGAGAGAAGGAGTGAGAGAGAGTGAAGGAGAGAGAGTGAAGGAGAGAGAGAGAGAGTGAAGGAGAGAGAGAGAGAGTGAAGGAGAGAGAGAGAGAGTGAAGGAGAGAGAGAGAGAGTGAAGGGGCAGAGAGAGCGAAGGGGGAGAGAGTGAAGGAGCGAGAGAGAGTGAAGGAGAGAGAGAGTGAAGGAGAGAGAGAGAGAAGGGGAGAGAGAGCGAAGGGGGAGAGAGTGAAGGGGAGAGAGAGTGAAGGAGAGAGAGAGAGTGAAGGAGAGAGAGAGCGAAGGAGAGAGAAGCGAAGGGGAGAGATAGAGCAAAGGAGAGAGAGCGCGATGGGGGAGAGCGAGCAAAGGAGAGAGAGAGCGAAGGAGAGAGAGCGAAGGGGAGAGAGTGAAAGAGAGAGAGCGAAGGAGAGAGAGAGCAAAAGAGAGAGAGAGCGAAATGGAGAGAGGCGAAGGGGAGAGAGAGAGAAGGGGAGAGAGAGTGAAGAGAGAGAGCGAAGGAGAGAGAGCGAAGGAGAGAGAGAGCGAAGGAGAGAGAGAGCGAAGAAGATAGAGAGCGAAGGGGAGAGAGAGTGAAGGAGAGAGAGAGTGAAGGAGAGAGAGAGCGAGTAGGGGGAGAGAGTGAAGGAGAGAGAGAGTGAAGGAGAGAGAGCAAAAGAGAGAGAGAGCGAAGGGGGAGAGAGAGCAAAGGGGAGAGAGCGAAGGGGGAGAGAGAGCAAAGGGGAGAGAGCGAAGGAGAGAGAGAGAGTGAAGGGGAGAAAGAGCAAAGGAGAGAGAGAGCGAAGGGGAGAGAGAGTGAAGAGAGAGAGCGAAGGGGAGAGAGAGTGAAGGAGAGAGAGAGTTAAGGAGAGAGAAAGAGTGAAGGAGAGAGAGAGAGCGAAGGAGCAAGAGTGAAGGGGAGAGAGAGAGCGAAGGAGAGAGAGAGTGAAGGGGAGAGAGAGGGAAGGGGAGAGAGAGCGAAGGGGAGAGAGAGCGTGAAGGAGAGAGAGAGCGAAGGAAGGAGAGAGAGCAAAGGGAGAGAGTGAGTGAAGGAGAGAGAGGGAAGGGGAGAGAGCGAGGGAAGGGGAGACAGAGCGAAGGGGTTAAAGAGCGTGAAGGAGATAGAGAGCAAAGGAGAGAGATAGCGACGAAGAGAGAGTGAAGGAGAGAGCGAAGGGGAGAGAGAGCGAAGGAGAGAGAGAGCGAAGGAGAGAGATAGCGAAGGACAGAGAGAGGGAAGAAGAGAGAGAGTGAAGGAGAGAGAGAGCAAAGGAGAGAGCGAAGGGGAGAGAGAGCGAAGGAGAGAGAGAGTGAAGGAGAGAGATAGCGAAGGACAGAGAGAGCGAAGGGGCGAGAGAGTGAAGGAGAGAGAGAGAGCGAAGGAGAGAGAGTGAAGGAGAGAGAGCGAAGGAGAGAGAGAGCGAAGGAGAGAGAGAGCGAAGAAGATAGAGAGCGAAGGGGAGAGAGAGTGAAGGAGAGAGAGAGTGAAGGAGAGAGAGAGCGAGAAGGGGGAGAGAGTGAAGGAGAGAGAGAGTGAAGGAGAGAGAGCAAAAGAGAGAGAGCGAAGGGGGAGAGAGAGCAAAGGGGAGAGAGCGAAGGAGAGAGAGAGAGTGAAGGGGAGAAAGAGCAAAGGAGAGAGAGAGCGAAGGGGAGAGAGAGTGAAGAGAGAGAGCGAAGGGGAGAGAGAGTGAAGGAGAGAGAGAGTTAAGGAGAGAGAAAGAGTGAAGGAAAGAGAGAGAGCGAAGGAGCAAGAGTGAAGGGAAGAGAGAGAGAGCAAAGGAGAGAGAGCGAAGGGGAGACAGAGAGCGAAGGAGAGAGAGAGCAAAGGGAAAGAGTGAGCGAAGGAGAGAGGGAAGGGGAGAGAGAGAGAGCGAAGGGGATAGAGAGAGCGAAGGGGAGAGAGAGAGAGCGAAGGGGAGAGAGAGCGAAGGGGAGAGAGAGCATGAAGGAGAGAGAGAGCGAAGGAAGGAGAGAGAGAGCGAAGGGAGAGAGTGAGCGAAGGAGAGAGAGGGAAGGGGAGAGAGCGAGGGAAGGGGAGAGAGAGCGAAGGAGAGAGATAGCGAAGGACAGAGAGATGGAAGGAGAGAGAGAGCAAAGGAGAGAGCGAAGGGGAGAGAGAGCGAAGGAGAGAGAGAGAGCGAAGGAGAGAGAGAGCGAAGAAGAGAGAGATGGATGGAGAGAGAGAGCAAAGGAGAGAGCGAAGGGGAGAGAGAGCGAAGGAGAGAGAGAGCGAAGGAGAGAGATAGTGAAGTACAGAGAGAGCAAAGGGGCGAGAGAGTGAAGGAGAGAGAGCGAAGGAGAGAGAGAGAGCGAAGGAGAGAGAGAGCAAAGGAGAGAGAAGGAGTGAGAGAGCGAAGGAGAGAGAGCGTGAAGGAGAGAGAGAGCGAAGAAGAGAGAGAGCGAAGGAGAGAGAGAGCGAAGGAGAGAGAGAGCGAAGGGGAGAGAGAGCGAAGGAGAGAGAGCGCGAAGGAGAGAGAGAGCGAAGGAGAGATACCACGAAGGAGAGAGAGAGCAAAGGGGAGAGAGCGAAGGAGAGATACCACGAAGGAGAGAGAGAGCAAAGGGGAGAGAGAGCGAAGGGGAGAGAGCGAAGGAGAGAGAGCGCGAAGGAGAGAGAGAGCGAAGGAGAGAGAGCGAAGGAGTGAGAGAGCGAAGGAGAGAGAGCGAAGGAGAGAGAGCGCGAAGGAGAGAGAGAGAAGGAGAGAGAGAGCGAAGTGGAGAGAGCGAAGGAGAGAGAGCGCGAAGGGGAGAGAGCGAAGGAGAGAGAGAACGAAGGAGAGAGAGCAAAGGAGAGAGAGAGCAAAGGAGAGAGAGAACGAAGGAGAGAGAGAGCGAAGAAGAGAGAGTGAAGGAGAGAGAGAGCAAAGGAGAGAGCGAAGGGGAGAGAGAGCGAAGGAGAGAGAGAGCGAAGCAGAGAGAGAGCGAAGGAGAGAGAGAGCGAAGGGAGAGAGAGCAAAGGAGAGAGAGAGCGAAGGAGTGAGAGAGCAAAGGAGTGAGAGCGAAGCAGTGAGAGAGCGAAGGAGAGAGAGAGCAAAGGAGAGAGAGAGCGAAGCAGAGAGAGCGAAGGAGAGAGAGCAATGGAGAGAGAGAGCAAAGGAGAGAGCGAAGGGGAGAGAGCGAAGGGGAGAGAGAGCGAAGGAGAGAGATAGCGAAGGGGTGAAAGAGCGTGAAGGAGAGAGAGAGCGAAGTAAGGAGAGAGAGAACGAAGGGGTGAAAGAGCGCGAAGGAGAGAGAGAGCGAAGGAGAGAGAGAAGGGGAGAGAGAGCGAAGGAGCGAGAGAGCGAAGGAGAGAGATAGCGAAGGACAGAGAGCGCGAAGGGGTGAGAGAGTGAAGGAGAGAGAGAGCGAAGGAGAGAGAGAGTGAAGGAGAGAGAGAGTGAAGGAGAGAGAGAGCGAAGGGGAGAAAGAGCAAAGGAGAGAGATAGCGAAGGACAGAGAGAGTGAAGAATAGAGTGAGTGAAGGAGAGAGAGAGCAAAGGAGAGAGAGAAGGGGAGAGAGAGCGAAGGAGAGAGAGAGCGAAGGAGAGAGATAGCGAAGGACAGAGAGCGCGAAGGGGCAAGAGAGCGAAGGAGAGAGAGAGTGAAGGAGAGAGAGAGTGAAGGAGAGAGAGAGCGAAGGAGAGAGATAGCGAAGGACAGAGAGAGAGAAGGGGCGAGAGTGTGAAGGAGTGAGAGAGTGAAGGAGAGAGAGCGAAGGAGAGAGAAGCGAAGGGGAGAGAGCAAAAGAGAGAAAGAGCGAAGGGGAGAGAGAGTGAAGAGAGAGAGCGAAGGGGAGAGAGAGCGAAGGGGAGAGATAGAGCAAAGGAGAGAGAGAGCGAAGGGGGAGAGAGAGCAAAGGGGAGAGAGCGAAGGAGAGAGAGAGCGAAGGGGAGAAAGAGCAAAGGAGAGAGAGTGCAAAGGGGAGAGAGAGTGAAGAGAGAGAGCGAAGGGGAGAGAGAGAGTTAAGGAGAGAGAAAAAGTGAAGGAGAGAGAGCGAAGGAGCAAGAGTGAAGGGGAGAGAGAGAGCGAAGGAGAGAGAGAGAGCGAAGGGGAGAGAGAGAGCGAAGGGGAGAGAGAGCGAAGGAGAGAGAGGGAAGGGGAGAGAGAGAGGGAAGGGGAGAGAGAGAGCGAAGGGGAGAGAGAGAGCGAAGGGGAGAGAGAGAGCGAAGGGGAGAGAGAGCGAAGGGGAGAGAGAGCTTGAAGGAGAGAGAGCGAAGGAAGGAGAGGGAGAGCGAAGGGAGAGAGTGAGCGAAGGAGAGAGAGGGAAGGGGAGAGAGCGAAGGAAGGGGAGAGAGAGCGAAGGGGTTAAAGAGCATGAAGGAGAGAGAGCGAAGGAGAGAGAGAGCGAAGGAGAGAGAGAGCAAAGGAGAGAGCGAAGGGGAGAGAGAGCGAAGGAGATAGAGAGCGAAGCAGAGAGATAGCGAAGGACAGAGAGAGTGAAGGGGCGAGAGAGCGAAGGAGTGAGAGAGCAAAGGAGTGAGAGAACGAAGGAGTGAGAGAGCGAAGGAGAGAGATAGCGAAGGGGTGAAAGAGCGTGAAGGAGAGAGAGAGCGAAGTAAGGAGAGAGAGAACGAAGGGGTGAAAGAGCGCGAAGGAGAGAGAGAGCGAAGGAGAGAGAGAAGGGGAGAGAGAGCGAAGGAGCGAGAGAGCGAAGGAGAGAGATAGCGAAGGACAGAGAGCGCGAAGGGGTGAGAGAGTGAAGGAGAGAGAGAGCGAAGGAGAGAGAGAGTGAAGGAGAGAGAGAGTGAAGGAGAGAGAGAGCGAAGGGGAGAAAGAGCAAAGGAGAGAGATAGCGAAGGACAGAGAGAGTGAAGAATAGAGTGAGTGAAGGAGAGAGAGAGCAAAGGAGAGAGAGAAGGGGAGAGAGAGCGAAGGAGAGAGAGAGCGAAGGAGAGAGATAGCGAAGGACAGAGAGCGCGAAGGGGCAAGAGAGCGAAGGAGAGAGAGAGCGAAGGAGAGAGAGAGTGAAGGAGAGAGAGAGCGAAGGAGAGAGATAGCGAAGGACAGAGAGAGAGAAGGGGCGAGAGTGTGAAGGAGTGAGAGAGTGAAGGAGAGAGAGCGAAGGAGAGAGAAGCGAAGGGGAGAGAGCAAAAGAGAGAAAGAGCGAAGGGGAGAGAGAGTGAAGAGAGAGAGCGAAGGGGAGAGAGAGCGAAGGGGAGAGATAGAGCAAAGGAGAGAGAGAGCGAAGGGGGAGAGAGAGCAAAGGGGAGAGAGTGAAGGAGAGAGAGAGCGAAGGGGAGAAAGAGCAAAGGAGAGAGAGTGCAAAGGGGAGAGAGAGTGAAGAGAGAGAGCGAAGGGGAGAGAGAGAGTTAAGGAGAGAGAAAAAGTGAAGGAGAGAGAGCGAAGGAGCAAGAGTGAAGGGGAGAGAGAGAGCGAAGGAGAGAGAGAGAGCGAAGGGGAGAGAGAGAGCGAAGGGGAGAGAGAGCGAAGGAGAGAGAGGGAAGGGGAGAGAGAGAGGGAAGGGGAGAGAGAGAGCGAAGGGGAGAGAGAGAGCGAAGGGGAGAGAGAGAGCGAAGGTGAGAGAGAGCGAAGGGGAGAGAGAGCTTGAAGGAGAGAGAGCGAAGGAAGGAGTGAGAGAGCGAAGGGAGAGAGTGAGCGAAGGAGAGAGAGGGAAGGGGAGAGAGCGAAGGAAGGGGAGAGAGAGCGAAGGGGTTAAAGAGCGTGAAGGAGAGAGAGCGAAGGAGAGAGAGAGCGAAGGAGAGAGAGAGCAAAGGAGAGAGCGAAGGGAGAGAGAGCGAAGGAGATAGAGAGCGAAGCAGAGAGATAGCGAAGGACAGAGAGAGTGAAGGGGCGAGAGAGCGAAGGAGTGAGAGAGCAAAGGAGTGAGAGAGCGAAGGAGTGAGAGAGCGAGGGAGAGAGAGCGAAGGAGAGAGAGCGCGAAGGAGAGAGAGAGCGAAGGGGAGAGAGAGAAGGAGAGAGAGCGCGACGGGGAGAGAGCGAAGGAGAGATACCATGAAGGAGAGAGAGAGCGAAGGGGAGAGAGAGCGAAGGAGAGAGAGAGCAAAGGAGAGAGCGAAGGGGAGAGAGAGCGAAGGAGATAGAGAGCGAAGCAGAGAGATAGCGAAGGACAGAGAGAGTGAAGGGGCGAGAGAGCGAAGGAGTGAGAGAGCAAAGGAGTGAGAGAGCGAAGGAGTGAGAGAGCGAGGGAGAGAGAGCGAAGGAGAGAGAGCGCGAAGGAGAGAGAGAGAAGGAGAGAGAGCGCGACGGGGAGAGAGCAAAGGAGAGATACCATGAAGGAGAGAGAGAGCGAAGGGGAGAGAGAGCGAAGGGGAGAGAGCGAAGGAGAGAGAGAGCAAAAGAGAGATAGAGCGAAGGAGAGAGAGAGAGCGAAGCAGAGAGAGCGAAGGAGAGAGAGAGCGAAGGGGAGAGAGCGAAGGAGAGAGAGAACGAAGGAGAGAGAGCAAAGGAGAGAGAGCAAAGGAGAGAGAGCGCGAAGGAGAGAGAGAGCGAAGGAGAGAGAGAGAAGGAGAGAGAGCGCGAAGGGGAGAGAGCGAAGGAGAGATACCACGAAGGAGAGAGAGCGAAGGAGAGAGAGAGCAAAGGAGAGAGAGAGTGAAGCAGAGAGAGCGAAGGAGAGAGAGAGCGAAGGAAGGAGAGAGAGAGCAAAGGGAGAGAGTGAGTGAAGGAGAGAGAGGGAAGGGGAGAGAGCGAGGGAAGGGGAGAGAGAGCGAAGGGGTTAAAGAGCGTGAAGGAGATAGAGAGCAAAGGAGAGAGATAGCGATGAAGAGAGAGGAGAGAGCGAAGGGAGAGAGCGAAGGGAGAGAGAGCGAAGGAGAGAGATAGCGAAGGACAGAGAGAGGGAAGAAGAGAGAGAGTGAAGGAGAGAGAGAGCAAAGGAGAGAGCGAAGGGGAGAGAGAGCGAAGGAGAGAGAGAGTGAAGGAGAGAGATAGCGAAGGACAGAGAGAGCGAAGGGGCGAGAGAGTGAAGGAGAGAGAGAGAGCGAAGGAGAGAGAGTGAAGGAGAGAGAGCGAAGGAGAGAGAGAGCGAAGAAGATAGAGAGCGAAGGGGAGAGAGAGTGAAGGAGAGAGAGAGTGAAGGAGAGAGAGAGAGAGAGAGAAGGGGGAGAGAGTGAAGGAGAGAGAGAGTGAAGGAGAGAGAGCAAAAGAGAGAGAGAGCGAAGGGGGAGAGAGAGCAAAGGGGAGAGAGCGAAGGAGAGAGAGAGAGTGAAGGGGAGAAAGAGCAAAGGAGAGAGAGAGCGAAGGGGAGAGAGAGTGAAGAGAGAGAGCGAAGGGGAGAGAGAGTGAAGGAGAGAGAGAGTTAAGGAGAGAGAAAGAGTGAAGGAAAGAGAGAGAGCGAAGGAGCAAGAGTGAAGGGGAGAGAGAGAGCAAAGGAGAGAGAGCGAAGGAGAGACAGAGAGCGAAGGAGAGAGAGAGCAAAGGGAAAGAGTGAGCGAAGGAGAGAGGGAAGGGGAGAGAGAGAGGGAAGGGGAGAGAGAGAGCGAAGGGGAGAGAGAGAGAGCGAAGGGGAGAGAGAGCGAAGGGGAGAGAGAGCATGAAGGAGAGAGAGAGCGAAGGAAGGAGAGAGAGAGCGAAGGGAGAGAGTGAGCGAAGGAGAGAGAGGGAAGGGGAGAGAGCGAGGGAAGGGGAGAGAGAGCGAAGGAGAGAGATAGCGAAGGACAGAGAGATGGAAGGAGAGAGAGAGCAAAGGAGAGAGCGAAGGGGAGAGAGAGCGAAGGAGAGAGAGAGAGCGAAGGAGAGAGAGAGCGAAGAAGAGAGAGATGGATGGAGAGAGAGAGCAAAGGAGAGAGCGAAGGGGAGAGAGAGCGAAGGAGAGAGAGAGCGAAGGAGAGAGAGAGCGAAGGAGAGAGATAGTGAAGTACAGAGAGAGCAAAGGGGCGAGAGAGTGAAGGAGAGAGAGCGAAGGAGAGAGAGAGAGCGAAGGAGAGAGAGAGCAAAGGAGAGAGAAGGAGTGAGAGAGCGAAGGAGAGAGAGCGTGAAGGAGAGAGAGAGCGAAGAAGAGAGAGAGCGAAGGAGAGAGAGAGCGAAGGGGAGAGAGAGCGAAGGAGAGAGAGCGCGAAGGAGAGAGAGAGCAAAGGGGAGAGAGAGCGAAGGGGAGAGAGCGAAGGAGAGAGAGCGCGAAGGAGAGAGAGAGCGAAGGAGAGAGAGCGAAGGAGAGAGAGCGAAGGAGTGAGAGAGCGAAGGAGAGAGAGCGAAGGAGAGAGAGCGCGAAGGAGAGAGAGAGAAGGAGAGAGAGAGCGAAGTGGAGAGAGCGAAGGAGAGAGAGAGCGAAGGAGAGAGAGAACGAAGGAGAGAGAGCAAAGGAGAGAGAGAGCAAAGGAGAGAGAGAGCGAAGGAGAGAGAGAGCGAAGAAGAGAGAGTGAAGGAGAGAGAGAGCAAAGGAGAGAGCGAAGGGGAGAGAGAGCGAAGGAGAGAGAGAGCGAAGCAGAGAGAGAGCGAAGGAGAGAGAGAGCGAAGGAGAGAGAGAGCAAAGGAGAGAGAGAGCGAAGGAGTGAGAGAGCAAAGGAGTGAGAGCGAAGCAGTGAGAGAGCGAAGGAGAGAGAGAGCAAAGGAGAGAGAGAGCGAAGCAGAGAGAGCGAAGGAGAGAGAGCGAAGGAGAGAGAGCAATGGAGAGAGAGAGCAAAGGAGAGAGCGAAGGGGAGAGAGCGAAGGGGAGAGAGAGCGAAGGAGAGAGATAGCGAAGGGGTGAAAGAGCGTGAAGGAGAGAGAGAGCGAAGTAAGGAGAGAGAGAACGAAGGGGTGAAAGAGCGCGAAGGAGAGAGAGAGCGAAGGAGAGAGAGAAGGGGAGAGAGAGCGAAGGAGCGAGAGAGCGAAGGAGAGAGATAGCGAAGGACAGAGAGCGCGAAGGGGTGAGAGAGTGAAGGAGAGAGAGAGCGAAGGAGAGAGAGAGCGAAGGAGAGAGAGAGTGAAGGAGAGAGAGAGTGAAGGAGAGAGAGAGCGAAGGGGAGAAAGAGCAAAGGAGAGAGATAGCGAAGGACAGAGAGAGTGAAGAATAGAGTGAGTGAAGGAGAGAGAGAGCAAAGGAGAGAGAGAAGGGGAGAGAGAGCGAAGGAGAGAGAGAGCGAAGGAGAGAGATAGCGAAGGACAGAGAGCGCGAAGGGGCAAGAGAGCGAAGGAGAGAGAGAGTGAAGGAGAGAGAGAGCGAAGGAGAGAGAGAGAGAAGGGGCGAGAGTGTGAAGGAGTGAGAGAGTGAAGGAGAGAGAGCGAAGGAGAGAGAGAACGAAGGAGAGAGAGCAAAGGAGAGAGAGAGAGAAGGGGCGAGAGTGTGAAGGAGTGAGAGAGTGAAGGAGAGAGAGCGAAGGAGAGAGAGAACGAAGGAGAGAGAGCAAAGGAGAGAGAGCAAAGGAGAGAGAGCGCGAAGGAGAGAGAGAGCGAAGGAGAGAGAGAGAAGGAGAGAGAGCGCGAAGGGGAGAGAGCGAAGGAGAGAGAGAGCAAAGGAGAGAGAGAGTGAAGCAGAGAGAGCGAAGGAGAGAGAGAGCGAAGGGGAGAGAGAGCGAAGGGGAGAGAGAGCGAAGGGGAGAGAGAGCATGAAGGAGAGAGAGCGTGAAGGAGAGAGAGCGCAAAGGAGAGAGAGAGTGAAGCAGAGAGAGCGAAGGAGAGAGAGAGCGAAGGGAGAGAGTGAGCGAAGGAGAGAGAGGGAAGGGGTGAGAGCGAGGGAAGGGGAGAGAGAGCGAAGGGGTTAAAGAGCGTGAAGGAGAGAGAGAGCGAAGGAGAGAGATAGCGAAGGACAGAGAGAGCGAAGGGGCAAGAGAGCGAAGGAGAGAGAGAGCGAAGCAGAGAGAGAGAGCGAAGGAGAGAGAGAGCGAAGAAGTGAGAGAGTGAAGTAGAGAGAGAGCAAAGGAGAGAGCGAAGGGGAGAGAGAGAGAAGGAGATAGAGAGTGAAGCAGAGAGATAGCGAAGGACAGAGAGAGTGAAGGGGCGAGAGAGCGAAGGAGTGAGAGAGCAAAGGAGAGAGAGCGAAGAAGAGAGAAAGCGAAGGAGAGAGAGCGAAGGGGAGAGAGAGCGAAGGAGTGAGAGAGCAAAGGAGTGAGAGAGCGAAGGAGTGAGAGAGCAAAGGAGTGAGAGAGCGAAGGAGTGAGAGAGCGAAGGAGAGAGAGCGAAGGAGAGAGAGCGCGAAGGAGAGAGATAGAAGGAGCGAGAGCGCGAAGGGGAGAGAGCGAAGGAGAGATACCACGAAGGAGAGAGAGAGCGAAGGGGAGAGAGAGCGAAGGAGAGAGAGCAAAGGAGAGAGAGAGCGAAGGGGAGAGAGCGAAGCAGAGAGAGCGAAGGAGAGAGAGAGCGAAGGGGAGAGAGAGCGAAGGAGAGAGAGAGCGAAGGGGAGAGAGAGTGAAGGAGTGAGAGAGCGAAGCAGAGAGAGCGAAGCAGAGAGAGCGAAGGAGAGAGAGAGCGAAGGGGAGAGAGAGCGAAGGAGAGAGAGAGCGAAGGGGAGAGAGCAAAGGAGAGAGAGAGCGAAGGAGAGAGAGAGCGAAGGGGAGAGAGAGCGAAGCAGAGAGAGCGAAGCAGAGAGAGCGAAGGAGAGAGAGAGCGAAGGGGAGAGAGAGCGAAGGGGAGAGAGAGCGAAGGGGAGAGAGAGCGAAGGAGAGAGAGAGCGAAGGAGAGAGAGAGTGAAGGAGAGAGAGAGCGAAGGGGAGAGAGAGCGAAGGGGAGAGAGAGCGTGAAGGAGAGAGTGAAGGAAGGAGAGAGAGAGCGAAGGGAGAGAGTGAGCGAAGGAGAGAGAGAGCGAAGGGGCAAGAGAGCGAAGGAGAGAGAGAGCGAAGGAGAGAGAGAGTGAAGGAGAGAGAGAGTGAAGGAGAGAGATAGCGAAGGGGAGAGAGAGCAAAGGAGTGAGAGAGCGAAGGAGTGAGAGAGCAAAGGAGTAAGAGAGCGAAGGAGCGAGAGAGCGAAGGAGAGAGAGCGAAGGAGAGAGAGCGAAGGAGAGAGAGAGCGAAGGAGAGAGAGAAGGAGAGAGAGAGAAGGAGAGAGAGCGTGAAGGGGAGAGAGCGAAGGAGAGAGAGCGTGAAGGGGAGAGAGAGTGAAGGGGAGAGAGAGCTTGAAGGAGAGAGAGCGAAGGAAGGAGAGAGAGAGCGAAGGGAGAGAGTGAGCGAAGGAGAGAGAGGGAAGGGGAGAGAGCGAGGGAAGGGGAGAGAGAGCGAAGGAGAGAGATAGCGAAGGGGAGAGAGAGCAAAGGAGAGAGAGAGCAAAGGAGAGAGAGAGCGAAGGAGAGAGAGAGCGAAGGGGAGAGAGCGAAGGAGAGAGAGAGCGAAGGAGAGAGAGAGCGAAGGGGAGAGAGAGCGAAGCAGAGAGAGCGAAGCAGAGAGAGCGAAGGAGAGAGAGAGCGAAGGGGAGAGAGAGCGAAGGGGAGAGAGAGCGTGAAGGAGAGAGCGAAGGAAGGAGAGAGACAGGGAAGGGGAGAGAGCGAGGGAAGGGGAGAGAGAGCGAAGGAGAGAGAGAGCGAAGGAGAGAGAGAGCGAAGCAGAGAGAGCGAAGGAGAGAGAGAGCAATGGAGAGAGAGAGCAAAGGAGTGAGAGAGCGAAGGAGAGAGAGAGCAAAGGAGGGAGATAGCGAAGGAGAGAGAGAGCGAAGAAGAGAGAGAGCGAAGGAGAGAGAGAGCGAAGGGGCGAGAGAGTGAAGGAGTGAGAGCGCGAAGGAGAGAGAGAGCGAAGAAGAGAGAGAGCGAAGGAGAGAGAGAGCGAAGGGGAGAGAGAGCAAAGGAGAGAGAGAGCGAAGGAGTGAGAGAGCAAAGGAGTGAGAGAGCGAAGGAGTGAGAGAGCGAAGGAGAGAGAGCGAAGGAGAGAGAGCGCGAAGGAGAGAGAGCGCGAAGGAGAGAGAGAGGAGACAGAGCGCGAAGGGGAGAGAGCGAAGGAGAGATACCACGAAGGAGAGAGAGAGCGAAGGACAGAGAGAGAGAAGGGGCGAGAGTGTGAAGGAGAGAGAGAGCGAAGGAGAGAGAGAGAGCGAAGCAGAGAGCGTGAAGGAGAGAGAGAGCGAAGGGGAGAGAGCAAAGGAGAGAGAGAACGAAGGAGAGAGAGCAAAGGAGAGAGAGCAATGGAGAGAGAGAGCGAAGGAGTGAGAGAGCAAAGGAGTGAGAGAGCGAAGGAGTGAGAGAGCGAAGGAGAGAGAGCAAAGGAGAGAGAGCGCGAAGGAGAGAGAGAGCGAAGGAGAGAGAGAGAAGGAGAGAGAGCGCGAAGGACAGAGAGAGAGAAGGGGCGAGAGTGTGAAGGAGAGAGAGAGCGAAGGAGAGAGAGAGTGAAGGAGAGAGAGTGTGAAGGAGAGAGAGAGCGAAGGAGAGAGAGAGTGAAGGAGAGGGAGAGTAAAGGAGAGAGAGAGCGAAGGAGAGAGAAGCGAAGGGGAGAAAGCAAAAGAGAGAGAGAGCGAAGGGGAGAAAGAGTGAAGAGAGAGCGAAGGGGAGAGAGAGCGAAGTTGAGAGATAGAGCAAAGGAGAGAGAGAGCGAAGGGGGAGAGAGAGCAAAGGGGAGAGAGCGAAGGAGAGAGAGAGCGAAGGGGAGAGAGCAAAGGAGAGAGAGAGCGAAGGAGAGAGAGAGCGAAGGGGAGAGAGAGCGAAGCAGAGAGAGCGAAGCAGAGAGAGCGAAGGAGAGAGAGAGCGAAGGGGAGAGAGAGCGAAGGGGAGAGAGAGCGTGAAGGAGAGAGTGAAGGAAGGAGAGAGAGAGCGAAGGGAGAGAGTGAGCGAAGGAGAGAGAGAGCGAAGGGGCAAGAGAGCGAAGGAGAGAGAGAGCGAAGGAGAGAGAGAGTGAAGGAGAGAGAGAGTGAAGGAGAGAGATAGCGAAGGGGAGAGAGAGCAAAGGAGTGAGAGAGCGAAGGAGTGAGAGAGCAAAGGAGTAAGAGAGCGAAGGAGCGAGAGAGCGAAGGAGAGAGAGCGAAGGAGAGAGAGCGAAGGAGAGAGAGAGCGAAGGAGAGAGAGAAGGAGAGAGAGAGAAGGAGAGAGAGCGTGAAGGGGAGAGAGCGAAGGAGAGAGAGCGTGAAGGGGAGAGAGAGTGAAGGGGAGAGAGAGCTTGAAGGAGAGAGAGCGAAGGAAGGAGAGAGAGAGCGAAGGGAGAGAGTGAGCGAAGGAGAGAGAGGGAAGGGGAGAGAGCGAGGGAAGGGGAGAGAGAGCGAAGGAGAGAGATAGCGAAGGGGAGAGAGAGCAAAGGAGAGAGAGAGCAAAGGAGAGAGAGAGCGAAGGAGAGAGAGAGCGAAGGGGAGAGAGCGAAGGAGAGAGAGAGCGAAGGAGAGAGAGAGCGAAGGGGAGAGAGAGCGAAGCAGAGAGAGCGAAGCAGAGAGAGCGAAGGAGAGAGAGAGCGAAGGGGAGAGAGAGCGAAGGGGAGAGAGAGCGTGAAGGAGAGAGCGAAGGAAGGAGAGAGAGAGGGAAGGGGAGAGAGCGAGGGAAGGGGAGAGAGAGCGAAGGAGAGAGAGAGCGAAGGAGAGAGAGAGCGAAGCAGAGAGAGCGAAGGAGAGAGAGAGCAATGGAGAGAGAGAGCAAAGGAGGGAGATAGCGAAGGAGAGAGAGAGCGAAGAAGAGAGAGAGCGAAGGAGAGAGAGAGCGAAGGGGCGAGAGAGTGAAGGAGTGAGAGCGCGAAGGAGAGAGAGAGCGAAGAAGAGAGAGAGCGAAGGAGAGAGAGAGCGAAGGGGAGAGAGAGCAAAGGAGAGAGAGAGCGAAGGAGTGAGAGAGCAAAGGAGTGAGAGAGCGAAGGAGTGAGAGAGCGAAGGAGAGAGAGCGAAGGAGAGAGAGCGCGAAGGAGAGAGAGCGCGAAGGAGAGAGAGAGGAGACAGAGCGCGAAGGGGAGAGAGCGAAGGAGAGATACCACGAAGGAGAGAGAGAGCGAAGGACAGAGAGAGAGAAGGGGCGAGAGTGTGAAGGAGAGAGAGAGCGAAGGAGAGAGAGAGAGCGAAGCAGAGAGCGTGAAGGAGAGAGAGAGCGAAGGGGAGAGAGCAAAGGAGAGAGAGAACGAAGGAGAGAGAGCAAAGGAGAGAGAGCAATGGAGAGAGAGAGTGAAGGAGTGAGAGAGCAAAGGAGTGAGAGAGCGAAGGAGTGAGAGAGCGAAGGAGAGAGAGCAAAGGAGAGAGAGCGCGAAGGAGAGAGAGAGCGAAGGAGAGAGAGAGAAGGAGAGAGAGCGCGAAGGACAGAGAGAGAGAAGGGGCGAGAGTGTGAAGGAGAGAGAGAGCGAAGGAGAGAGAGAGTGAAGGAGAGAGAGTGTGAAGGAGAGAGAGAGTGAAGGAGAGAGAGAGTGAAGGAGAGGGAGAGTAAAGGAGAGAGAGAGCGAAGGAGAGAGAAGCGAAGGGGAGAAAGCAAAAGAGAGAGAGAGCGAAGGGGAGAAAGAGTGAAGAGAGAGCGAAGGGGAGAGAGAGCGAAGTTGAGAGATAGAGCAAAGGAGAGAGAGAGCGAAGGGGGAGAGAGAGCAAAGGGGAGAGAGCGAAGGAGAGAGAGAGCGAAGGGGAGAAAGAGCAAAGGAGAGAGAGTGCAAAGGGGAGAGAGAGTGAAGAGAGAGAGCGAAGGGGAGAGAGAGAGTTAAGGAGAGAGAAAAAGTGAAGGAGAGAGAGCGAAGGAGCAAGAGTGAAGGGGAGAGAGAGAGCGAAGGAGAGAGAGAGCGAAGGGGAGAGAGTGAGCGAAGGGAGAGAGTGAGCGAAGGAGAGAGAGGGAAGGGGAGAGAGAGAGGGAAGGGGAGAGAGAGAGCGTAGGGGAGAGAGAGAGCGAAGGGGAGAGAGAGAGCGAAGGGGAGAGAGAGCGAAGGGGAGAGAGAGCTTGAAGGAGAGAGAGCGAAGGAAGGAGAGAGAGTGAAGGGAGAGAGTGAGCGAAGGAGAGAGAGGGAAGGGGAGAGAGCGAGGGAAGAGGAGAGAGAGCGAAGTGGTTAAAGAGCGTGAAGGAGAGAGAGCGAAGGAGAGATATCATGAAGGAGAGACAGAGCGAAGAGGAGAGAGAGCGAAGGGGAGAGAGCAAAGGAGAGGGAGAGCGAAGGAGAGAGAGAGCAAAAGAGAGATAGAGCGAAGGAGAGAGAGAGAGCGAAGCAGAGAGCGTGAAGGAGAGAGAGAGCGAAGGAGAGAGAGAGCGAAGGGGAGAGAGAGCGAAGGGGAGAGAGAGCGAAGGGGAGAGAGCGAAGGAGAGAGAGAGCGAAGCAGAGAGAGCGAAGGAGAGAGAGCGCGAAGGGGAGAGAGAGCGTGAAGGAGAGAGAGGGAAGGGGAGAGAGCGAGGGAAGGGGAGAGAGAGAGCGAAGGGGTTAAAGAGCGTGAAGGAGAGAGAGAGCGAAGGAGAGAGATAGCGAAGGACAGAGAGAGCGAAGGGGCAAGAGAGCGAAGGAGAGAGAGAGCGAAGGAGAGAGAGCGAAGAAGAGAGAGAGCAAAGGAGAGAGCGAAGGGGAGAGAGAGCGAAGGAGATAGAGAGCGAAGCAGAGAGAGAGCGAAGGGGAGAGAGCGAAGGAGAGAGAGAACGAAGGAGAGAGAGCAAAGGAGAGAGAGCAATGGAGAGAGAGAGCGAAGGTGAGAGCGAGCAAAGGAGAGAGAGCGAAGGAGAGAGAGAGAGCGAAGGAGAGAGAGCGAAGGAGAGAAAGATCGAAGGAGACAGAGAGGAAAGGAGAGAGAGCGAAGGAGAGGGAGCGAAGGGGAGAGAGAGCGAAGGGGAGAGAGAGAGCGAAGGAGAGAGAGAGCAAAGGGGAGAGAGCGAAGGAGAGAGAGCGAAGGAGAGAGAGCGAAGGAGAGAGAGAGAGCGAAGGAGAGAGAGAGCGAAGGAGAGAGAACGAATGGGAGAGAGAGAGAAGGGGAGAGAGTGAAAGCGAGAGAGCGAAGGAGAGAGAGCGAAGGAGAGAGAGCAAAAGAGAGAGAGCAATGGAGAGAGAGAGTGAAGGAGTGAGAGAGCAAAGGAGTGAGAGAGCGAAGGAGTGAGAGAGCGAAGGAGAGAGAGCAAAGGAGAGAGAGCGCGAAGGAGAGAGAGAGCGAAGGAGAGAGAGAGAAGGAGAGAGAGCGCGAAGGACAGAGAGAGAGAAGGGGCGAGAGTGTGAAGGAGAGAGAGAGCGAAGGAGAGAGAGAGTGAAGGAGAGAGAGTGTGAAGGAGAGAGAGAGCGAAGGAGAGAGAGAGTGAAGGAGAGGGAGAGTAAAGGAGAGAGAGAGCGAAGGAGAGAGAAGCGAAGGGGAGAAAGCAAAAGAGAGAGAGAGCGAAGGGGAGAAAGAGTGAAGAGAGAGCGAAGGGGAGAGAGAGCGAAGTTGAGAGATAGAGCAAAGGAGAGAGAGAGCGAAGGGGGAGAGAGAGCAAAGGGGAGAGAGCGAAGGAGAGAGAGAGCGAAGGGGAGAAAGAGCAAAGGAGAGAGAGTGCAAAGGGGAGAGAGAGTGAAGAGAGAGAGCGAAGGGGAGAGAGAGAGTTGAGGAGAGAGAAAAAGTGAAGGAGAGAGAGCGAAGGAGCAAGAGTGAAGGGGAGAGAGAGAGCGAAGGAGAGAGAGAGCGAAGGGGAGAGAGTGAGCGAAGGGAGAGAGTGAGCGAAGGAGAGAGAGGGAAGGGGAGAGAGAGAGGGAAGGGGAGAGAGAGAGCGTAGGGGAGAGAGAGAGCGAAGGGGAGAGAGAGAGCGAAGGGGAGAGAGAGCGAAGGGGAGAGAGAGCTTGAAGGAGAGAGAGCGAAGGAAGGAGAGAGAGAGTGAAGGGAGAGAGTGAGCGAAGGAGAGAGAGGGAAGGGGAGAGAGCGAGGGAAGAGGAGAGAGAGCGAAGTGGTTAAAGAGCGTGAAGGAGAGAGAGCGAAGGAGAGATATCATGAAGGAGAGACAGAGCGAAGAGGAGAGAGAGCGAAGGGGAGAGAGCAAAGGAGAGGGAGAGCGAAGGAGAGAGAGAGCAAAAGAGAGATAGAGCGAAGGAGAGAGAGAGAGCGAAGCAGAGAGCGTGAAGGAGAGAGAGAGCGAAGGAGAGAGAGAGCGAAGGGGAGAGTGAGCGAAGGGGAGAGAGAGCGAAGGGGAGAGAGCGAAGGAGAGAGAGAGCGAAGCAGAGAGAGCGAAGGAGAGAGAGCGCGAAGGGGAGAGAGAGCGTGAAGGAGAGAGAGGGAAGGGGAGAGAGCGAGGGAAGGGGAGAGAGAGAGCGAAGGGGTTAAAGAGCGTGAAGGAGAGAGAGAGCGAAGGAGAGAGATAGCGAAGGACAGAGAGAGCGAAGGGGCAAGAGAGCGAAGGAGAGAGAGAGCGAAGGAGAGAGAGCGAAGAAGAGAGAGAGCAAAGGAGAGAGCGAAGGGGAGAGAGAGCGAAGGAGATAGAGAGCGAAGCAGAGAGAGAGCGAAGGGGAGAGAGCGAAGGAGAGAGAGAACGAAGGAGAGAGAGCAAAGGAGAGAGAGCAATGGAGAGAGAGAGCGAAGGTGAGAGCGAGCAAAGGAGAGAGAGCGAAGGAGAGAGAGAGAGCGAAGGAGAGAGAGCGAAGGAGAGAAAGATCGAAGGAGACAGAGAGGAAAGGAGAGAGAGCGAAGGAGAGGGAGCGAAGGGGAGAGAGAGCGAAGGGGAGAGAGAGAGCGAAGGAGAGAGAGCAAAGGGGAGAGAGCGAAGGAGAGAGCGAAGGAGAGAGAGCGAAGGAGAGAGAGAGAGCGAAGGAGAGAGAGAGCGAAGGAGAGAGAACGAATGGGAGAGAGAGAGAAGGGGAGAGAGTGAAAGCGAGAGAGCGAAGGAGAGAGAGCGAAGGAGAGAGAGCAAAAGAGAGAGAGCGAAGGGGAGAAAGTGCAAAGGAGAGAGAGAGCAAAGGGCAGAGAGCAAAGGGGAGAGAGTGAAGTGGAGAGAGAGCGCGAAGGAGAGAGAGAGCGAAGGAGAGAGAGAGTTAAGGAGAGAGAAAGAGCGAAGGAGAGAGAGAGCGAAGGGGAGAGAGCGATGGGGAGAGAGAGCGCGAAGGAGAGAGAGCGAAGGAGAGAGAGGGAAGGGGAGAGAGAGAGGGTAGGGGAGAGAGAGAGCGAAGGGGAGAGAGAGAGAAGGAAGGAGAGAGAGAGCGAAGGGGTGAAAGAGCGCGAAGGAGAGAGCGAGTTAAGGGGAGAGAGAGCGAAGAAGAGAGGGAGTGAAGGAGAGAGAGAGCGAAGGGGAGAGAGAGCGAAGGAAAGAGAGAGTGAAGGAGAGAGAGAGCGAATGGGAGAGGGAGTGAAGGAGAGAGAGAGCGAATGGGAGAGAGAGTGAAGGAGAGAGAGTGAAGGAGAGAGAGAGCGAAGGGGAGAGCGAAGGAGAGAGAGAGCGAAGGGGGAGAGCGAAGGAGAGAGAAATCGAAGGAGAGAGTGCGAAGGAGAGAGAGTGAAGGAGAGAGAGAGCGAAGGAGAGAAAGATCGAAGGAGAGAGAGAGCGAAGGAGAGAGAGAGCGAATGAGAGAGAGAGCGAAGGGGAGAGAGAGCGAAGGGGAGAGAGTGAAGGGGAGAGAGCAAAGGAGAGAGAGCAATGGAGAGAGAGAGCAAAGGAGTGAGAGAGCAAAGGAGTGTGAGAGCGAAGGAGAGAGAGCAAAGGAGAGAGAGCAATGGAGAGAGAGAGCAAAGGAGTGAGAGAGCAAAGGAGTGTGAGAGCGAAGGAGAGAGAGCAAAGGAGAGAGAGAGAAGGAGAGAGAGCGCGAAGGGGAGAGAGCGAAGGATAGATACCACGAAGGAGAGAGAGAGCGAAGGGGAGAGAGAGCGTGAAGGAGAGAGAGCGAAGGAAGGAGAGAGACAGCGAAGGGAGAGTGAGCGAAGGAGAGAGAGGGAAGGGGAGAGAGAGCGAAGGGGTTAAAGAGCGTGAAGGAGAGAGAGAGCGAAGGTGAGAGATAGCGAAGGACAGAGAGAGCGAAGGGGCAAGAGAGCGAAGGAGAGAGAGCGAAGGAGAGAGAGAGCGAAGAAGTGAGAGAGTGAAGGAGAGAGAGAGCATAGGAGAGAGAGAGAGCGAAGGAGAGAGAGAGCGAAGAAGAGAGAAAGCGAAGGAGAGAGAGAGCGAAGGGGAGAGAGAGCGAAGGAGAGAGAGAGCGAAGGAGTGAGAGTGCGAAGGAGAGAGAGTGCGAAGGAGAGAGAGAGCGAAGGAGAGAGAGAGAAGGAGAGAGAGCGCGAAGGAGAGAGAGCGAAGGAGAGAGAGTGCGAAGGAGAGAGAGAGCGAAGGAGAGAGAGAGAAGGAGAGAGAGAGCGAAGGGGAGAGAGAGCGAAGGAGAGAGAGAGCGAAGGAGAGAGAGAGCAAAGGAGAGAGAGAGCGAAGGAGAGAGAGAGCGAAGCAGAGAGAGCGAAGGAGAGAGAGAGCGAAGGAGAGAGAGAGCGAAGGGGAGAGAGAACGAAGGAGAGAGAGCAAAGGAGAGAGAGCAATGGAGAGAGAGCGAAGGAGAGAGAGCGAAGGAGAGAGAGAGCGAAGGGGAGAGAGCGAAGGAGAGAGAGAACGAAGGAGAGAGAGCAAAGGAGAGAGAGCAATGGAGAGAGAGCGAAGGAGAGAGCGCGAAGGAGAGAGAGAGCGAAGGAGAGAGAGGGAAACATAGAAACATAGAAAATAGGTGCAGGAGTAGACCATTCGGTCCTTCGAGCCTGCACCGCCATTCAATGCGTTCATGGCTGAACATGCTACCTCAGTACCCCATTCCTGCTTTCTCGCCATACCCCTTGATCCCCCTAGTTGTGAGTATTATATCTAACTCCCTTTTGAATATATTTAGCGAACTGGCCTCAACAACCTTCTGTGGTAGAGAATTCCACAGATTCACCACTCTCTGGGTGAAGAAGTTCCTCCTTATCTCAGTCTTAAATGGCTTCCCCTTTATCCTTAGACTGTGACCCCTGGTTTTAGTTTCCCCTAACATTGGAAATATTCTGCCCACATCTAATTTGTCTAAACCAGTCAGGATTTTAAACGTCTCTATAAGATCCCCCCTCATTCTTCTGAACTCCAGAGGATACAAGTTCAGTTGATCCAGTCTTTCTTGATATGTCAGTCTGGCCATCCCAGGGGAGAGAGAGAGGGAAGGGGAGAGAGAGAGCGAAGGGGAGAGAGAGCGCGAAGGAGAGAGCGAGCTAAGGGGAGAGAGAGCGAAGAAGAGAGGGAGTGAAGGAGAGAGAGAGCGAAGGGGAGAGAGAGCGAAGGAGAGAGAGAGTGAAGGAGAGAGAGAGCGAATGGGAGAAAGAGTGAAGGAGAGAGAGAGCGAAGGAGAGAGAGAGCGAAGGGGAGAGAGAGCGAAGGGCAGAGAGAGCGAAGAAGAGAGAGAGTGAAGGAGAGAGAGAGCGAATGGGAGAGAGAGTGAAGGAGAGAGAGAGTGAAGGAGAGAGAGAGCGAAGGGGGAGAGCGAAGGAGAGAGAGAGCGAAGGGGGAGAGCGAAGGAGAGAGAAATCGAAGGAGAGAGAGAGCGAAGGAGAGAGAGAGCGAAGGAAAGAGAGAGCGAAGGAGAGAAAGATCGAAGGAGAGAGAGAGCGAAGGAGAGAGAGAGCGAAGGAGAGAGAGAGCGAAGGAGAGAGAGAGCGAAGGAGAGAGAGAGCGAAGGGGAGAGAGCGAAGGGGAGAGAGAGAGCGAAGGAGAGGGAGAGAGCAAATGTGAGAGAGAGAGCGAAGGAGAGAGAGAGAGAAGGAGAGAGAAGCGAAGGGGGAAGATAGAGCAAAGGAGAGAGAGAGTGAAAGAGAGAGAGCGAAGGAGAGAGAGAGCGAAGGGGAGAGAGAGTGAAGGAGAGAGAGAGTGAAGGAGAGAGAGCGAATGGGAGAGAGTGAAGGAGAGAGAGTGAAGGAGAGAGAGTGAAGGAGAGAGAGAGCGAAGGGGGAGAGCGAAGGAGAGAGAGAGCGAAGGGGGAGAGCGAAGGAGAGAGAAATCGAAGGAGAGAGAGCGAAGGAGAGAGAGAGAAGGAGAGAGAGAGAGCGAAGGAGAGAGAGAGCCAAGGGGAGAGAGAGCAAAGGGAGAGAGAGCGAAAGAGAAAGCAAAGGAGAGAGAGAGCGAAGGAGAGACAGAGCGAAGGGGAGAGAGAGCGAAGGGGAGAGAGAGCAAAGGGGAGAGAGAGCGAAGGAGAGAGAGCAAAGGGAGAGAGAGCGAAGGAGAGAGAAAGCGAAGGAGAGAGAGAGCGAAAGAGAAAGAGAAAGCGAAGGAGAGAGAGAGCGAAGGAGAGAGAGAGCGAAGGGGATAGAGAGCGAAGGAGAGAGGAAAGGGGAGAGAGAGCGAAGGAGAGAGAGCGAAGGAGAGAGAGAGCGAAAGAGATAGAGAGAGCGAAGGAGAAAGAGATTGCGAAGGGAGAGAGCGAAGGAGAGAGAGAGCGAAAGGGAGAGAGAGCAAAGGAGAGAGAGCAAAGGAGAGAGCGCGAAGGAGAGAGAGAGAGAGCGAAGGAGAGAGAGAGAGCGAAGGAGAGAGAGAGAGCGAAGGGAGAGAGAGCGAAGGGGAGAAATAGCGAAGGAGAGAGAGAGAGAACGCGAGAGAGAGCGAAGGAGAGAGAGCGAAGGAGAGAGAGAGAGCGAAGGAGAGAGAGCGAAGGAGAGAGAGAGCGAAGGAGAGAGAGCGAAGGAGAGAGAGCGAAGGAGAAAGAGATTGCAAAGGGAGAGAGCGAAGGAGAGAGAGCAAATGAGAAAGAGATTGCGAAGGGAGAGAGCGAAGGAGAGAGAGAGTGAAGGGGAAGAAAGAGCGAAAGAGAGAGAGCGAAGGGGCGAGAGAGCAAAGGAGAGAGAGAAAGCTAAGGGACAGAGAGCGAAGGGAGAGAGAGAGCGAATGAGAGAGAGAACGAAGGAGAGCGAGTGCGAAGGGGAGAGAGAGCGAAGGGGAGAGAGAGCAAAGGGAGAGAGAGCGAAAGAGAAAGCAAAGGAGAGAGAGAGCGAAGGAGAGAGAGAGCGAAGGGGAGAGAGAGCGAAGGGGAGAGAGAGCAAAGGGAGAGAGAGAGAAGGAGAGAGAGAGAAGGAGAGAGAGAGCGAAGGAGAGAGAGAGCGAAGGGGAGAGTGAGCGAAGGGGAGAGAGAGCGAAGGGGAGAGAGAGCGAAGGGGAGGGAGAACAAAGGGAGAGAGAGAGAAGGAGAGAGAGAGAAGGAGAGAGAGAGCGAAGGAGAGAGAGAGCCAAGCGGAGAGAGAGCAAAGGGAGAGAGAGCAAAGGGAGAGAGAGCGAAAGAGAAAGCAGAGGAGAGAGAGAGCGAAGGGGAGAGAGAGCGAAGGGGAGAGAGAGCGAAGGAGAGAGAGAACGAAGGGGAGTGTGAGCGAAAGAGAGAGAGTGCAAAGGAGAGAGAACGAAGGGGAGAGAGAGAGCGAAGGGAGAAAGAGAGCGAAGGGTGAGAGAGACAGCGAAGGGAGAGAGAGAGCGCGAAGGAGAGAGAGAGCGAAGGAGAGAGAGAGCGAAGGTCAGAGAGTGCGAAGGAGAGAGAGAGCGAAGGGAGAAAGAGAGCGAAGGGTGAGAGAGACAGCGAAGGGAGAGAGAGAGCGCGAAGGAGAGAGAGAGCGAAGGAGAGAGAGAGCGAAGGTCAGAGAGTGCGAAGGAGAGAGAGAGCGAAGGAGAGAGAGCGAAGGAGAGAGAGAGTTAAGGAGAGAGAAAGAGCGAAGGAGAGAGAGAGCGAAGGAGAGAGAGAGCGCGAAGGAGAGAGAGAGAGCGAAGGAGAGAGAGAGCGAAGGAGAGAGAGCGCGAAGGAGAGAGAGCGAAGGAGAGAGAGAGCGAAGGAGAGAGAGCGAAGGAGAGAGAGAGCGAAGGGGAGAGAGAGCGAAGGAGAGAGAGCGCGAAGGAGAGAGAGAGCGAAGGAGAGAGAGCGAAGGAGAGAGAGCGAAAGAGAAAGAGATTGCGAAGGGAGAGAGCGAAGGAGAGAGAGAGCGAAAGGGGCGAAAGGGCAAAGGAGAGAGAGCGAAGGAGAGAGAGAAAGCTAAGGGAGAGAGAGCGAAGGGAGAGAGAGAAAAGTAGAGAGAGAGCAAATGGGGAGAAAGGGTGAAGGAGAGAGAGAGCGAAGGAGATAGAGAGCGAAGGGGAGAGAGAGCGAAAGAGAAAGCGAAGGGGAGAGAGAGCGAAAGAGAAAGCGAAGGAGAGAGAGAGCGAAGGGGAGAGAGCGAAGGAGAGAGAGAGCGAAGGGGAGAGAGAGCGAAAGATAAAGCGAAGGAGAGAGAGAGCGAAGGGGAAAGAGAGCGAAGGAGAGAGAGCGAAGGGGAGAGAGAGCAAAGGGGAAGAGAGAGTGAAGGGGAGACAGAGCGAAGAAGAGAGAGCGAAGGGGAGAGAGAGCAAAGGGAAAGAGAGAGTGAAGGGGAGAGAGCGAAGGAGAGTGAGAGCAAAGGAGAGAGAGCGAAGGAGAGAGAGCGTAGGGAGAGAAAGCGAAGGAGAGAGAGAGCGAAGGAGAGCGAGAGCGAAGGAGAGAGAGAGCGAAGGTGAGAGAGCGAAGGGAGTGAAAGCGAAGGAGAGAGCGCGAAGGAGAGAGAGAGCGAAGGGGGAGAGAGCGAAGGAGAGAGAGCGAAGGAGAGAGAGCGAAGGAGAGAGAGAGAGCGAAAGAGATAGAGAGAGCGAAGGGAGAGAGAGCGAAGGGGAGAAATAGCGAAGGAGAGAGAGCGAAGGGAGTGAAAGCGAAGGAGAGAGAGCGAAGGAGAGAGAGAGCGAAGGGGGAGAGAGCGAAGGAGAGAGAGCAAAGGAGAGAGAGAGCGAAAGAGATAGAGAGAGCGAAGGAGAGAGAGAGAGCGAAGGGAGAGAGAGCGAAGGAGAAAGAGATTGCGAAGGGAGAGAGCGAAGGAGAGAGAGAGCGAAAGGGGCGAAAGGGCAAAGGAGAGAGAGAGCAAAAGGGAAGAGAGAGTGAAGGGGAGAGAGAGCAAAGGAGAGAGAGAGCAAAGGAGAGAGAGCGAAGGGAGAGAAAGCGAAGGGGAGAGAGAGAACAAAGGGGAGAGAGAGCGAAGGAGAGAGAGAGCGAAGGAGAGAGAGAGCGAAGGAGAGAGAGAGAGTGAAGGAGAGAGAGAGAGCGAAGGGGAGAGAGAGAGCGAAGGGAGAGAGAGCGAAGGGGAGAAGTAGCGAAGGAGAGAGAGAGCGAACACGAGAGAGAGCGAAGGAGAGAGAGCGCGAAGGGGAGAGAGAGCAAAGGGGAGAGAGAGCGAAGGAGTGAGAGAGCGAAGGAGAGAGAGAGAGCGAAGGGAGAGAGAGCGAAGGAGAAAGAGATTGCGAAGGGAGAGAGCGAAGGAGAGAGAGAGCGAAGGAGAAAGAGATTGCGAAGGGAGAGAGCGAAGGAGAGAGAGCGAAAGGGGCGAAAGGGCAAAGGAGAGAGCGAAGGAGAAGAAAGAGCGAAAGAGAGAGAGCGAAGGGGAGAGAGAGCAAAGGAGAGAGAGAGCGAAGGGGCTGAAAGAGCGAAGGGGAGAAATAGCGAAGGAGAGAGAGAGCGAAGGAGAAAGAGAGCGAATGAGAGAGAGAAAGCTAAGGGAGAGAGAGCGAAGGGAGAGAGATAGCGAAGGGAGAGAGAGCAAAGGAGAGAGAGATCAAATGGGGAGAAAGGGGGAAGGAGAGAGAGAGCGAAGGAGAGAGAGAGCGAAGGGGAGAGAGAGCGAAGGGGAGAGAGCGAAGGAGAGAGAGAGCGAAGGGGAGAGAGCGAATGAGAGAGAGAACGAAGGAGAGCAAGTGCGAAGGGGAGAGAGAGCGAAGGGGAGAGAGAGCAAAGGAGAGAGCGAAGGAGAGAGAGGAGAGAGAGAAGGCGAGAGAGAGCGAAGGAGAGAGAGCAAAGGGAGAGAGAGCGAAAGAGAAAGCGAAGGAGAGAGAGAGCGAAGGAGAGAGAGAGCGAAGCGAAGAGAGAGTGAATGGGAGAGAGAGCGAAGGAGAGAGAGCGAAGGAGAGAGAGAGCGAAGGGGAGAAATAGCGAAGGAGAGAGCGGAGGAGAAAGAGAGCGAAGGAGAGAGAGCGAAGGGAGAGAGAGAGCGAAGGAGAGAGAGAGAGCGAAGGGAGAGAGAGTGAAGGAGAGAAAGAGCAATGGGGAGAGAGCAAAGGGAGAGAGAGCAAAGGGAGAGAGAGCGAAAGAGAAAGCGAAGGAGAGAGAGAGCGAAGGAGAGAGAGAGCGAAGGGGAGAGAGAGCGAAGCGAAGAGAGAGTGAAGGGGAGAGAGAGCGAAGGAGAGAGAGAGCGAAGGGGAGAAATAGCGAAGGAGAGAGCGGAGGAGAAAGAGAGCGAAGGAGAGAGAGCGAAGGGAGAGAGAGAGCGAAGGAGAGAGAGAGAGCGAAGGGAGAGAGAGTGAAGGAGAGAAAGAGCAATGGGGAGAGAGCAAAGGGGAGAGAGAGCGAAGGGGAGAGAGAGCGCGAAGGGGAGAAATAGCGAAGGAGAGAGAGTGCGAAGGAGAAAGAGAGCGAAGGAGAGAGAGAAAGTGAAGGGAGGGAGAGCGAAGGAGAGAGAGAGCGAAGGGAGAGAGAGAGAGCGAAGGGAGAGAGAGAGCGAAGGAGAGAGAGAGAGCGAAGGGAGAGAGAGCGAAGGAGAGAAAGAGCAATGGGGAGAGAGCAAAGGGGAGAGAGAGCGAAGGGGAGAGAGAGCGCGAAGGGGAGAAATAGCGAAGGAGAGAGAGTGCGAAGGAGAAAGAGAGCGAAGGAGAGAGAGAAAGTGAAGGGAGGGAGAGCGAAGGAGAGAGAGAGAGCGAAGGGAGAGAGAGAGAGCGAAGGGAGAGAGAGAGCGAAGGAGAGAGAGAGAGCGAAGGGAGAGAGAGTGAAGGAGAGAAAGAGCAATGGGGGGAGAGAGCAAAGGGGAGAGAGAGTGAAGGGGAGAGAGAGCGCGAAGGGGAGAAATAGCGAAGGGGAGAAATAGCGAAGGAGGGAGAGTGCGAAGGAGAAAGAGAGCGAAGGGGAGAGAGAGAAAGTGAAGGGAGGGAGAGCGAAGGAGAGAGAGAGAGCGAAGGGAGAGTGAGTGAAGGAGAGGGAGAGCAAATGGGGAGAAAGGGCGAAGGAGAGAGAGAGCGAAGGAGAGTGAGAGCGAAGGGGAGAGAGAGCGAAGGAGAGAGCGAAGGGGAGAGAGAGCAAAGGAGAGAGAGAGAGCGAAGGGATAGAGAGAGAGAGCGAAGGAGAGAGAGTGATGGAGAGAGAGAGAACGATGGGGGAGAGAGCGAAGGTGAGAGAGAGCGAAGGGGAGAGAGAGCGAAGGAGAGAGAGCGAAGGAGAGAGAGTGCTAAGGGGAGAGAGCGAAGGAGAGAGAGAGCGAAGGAGAGAGAGAGTGAAGGAGAGAGAGAGCGAAGGAGAGAGAGAGCGAAGGGGGAGGGAGAGCAAAGGAGAGAGTGAAGGAGAGAGACAGAGCGAAGGGAGAGAGAGCGAAGGAGAAAGAGAGAGCGAAGGGAGAGAGAGCGAAGGAGAGAGAGCGAAGGGGGGAAAAAGGGCAAAGGAGAGAGAGAGCAAAGGGGGAGGAGGAGTGAAAGAGAGTGAGCGAAGGGAAGAGAGAGCAAAGGAGAGAGAGAGCGAAGGGGTGAAAGAGCGATGGAGAGAGAGCGAAGGAGAGAGAGAATCAAGGGGGTGAAAGAGCGAAGGAGAGAGAGCGACGAGGAGAGAGAGCGAAGGAGAGAGAGAGCGAAGGAGAGAGACAGCGAAGGAGAGAGAGCGAAGGGGAGGAGAGAGTGAGGGGGTAAAAGAGAATGAAGGGGAGACAGTGAAAGGGGAGAAAGAGCAAAAGGGGAGAAAGAGTGAAGGGAGTGAAAGAGATAGCGAAGCGGGAGCGAGATCAAAGGGAGAGAGAGATCGAAGAGAGAGAGAGATCGAAGGGAGAGAGAGATCGAAGGGAGAGAGAGATCGAAGGGGGAGAGAGATCGAAGGGAGAGAGAGATCGAAGGGAGAGAGAGATCGAAGGGGGAGAGAGAGAGAAGGGGGAGAGAGAACAAAGGGGGAGAGAGAGCGAAGGGGGAGAGAGAGCGAAGGGGGAGAGGGATCGAAGGGAGAGAGAGATCAAAGGGGGAGAGAGAGCGAAGGGGAGAGAGAGCGAAGGGAGAGAGAGATCGAAGGGGGAGAGGGATCGAAGGGAGAGAGAGATCGAAGGGGGAGAGAGAGCGAAGGGGGAGAGAGAGCGAAGGGAGAGAGAGATCGAAGGGGGAGAGGGATCGAAGGGAGAGAGAGATCGAAGGGGGAGAGAGAGCGAAGGGGGAGAGAGAGCGAAGGGAGAGAGAGATCGAAGGGGGAGAGGGATCGAAGGGAGAGAGAGATCGAAGGGGGAGAGAGAGCGAAGGGGGAGAGAGAGCGAAGGGAGAGAGAGATCGAAGGGGGAGAGGGATCGAAGGGAGAGAGAGATCGAAGGGGGAGAGAGAGCGAAGGGGGAGAGAGAGCGAAGGGGGAGAGAGAGCGAAGGGCGAGAGAGATCGAAGGGGGAGAGGGATCGAAGGGAGAGAGAGATCGAAGGGGGAGAGGGATCGAAGGGAGAGAGAGAGCGAAGGGGGCGAGAGAGCGAAGGAAGTGAGAGAGCGAAGGGGAGAGTGAGCGAAGGAGAGAGAACGAGGGGGAGAAATAGCAAGGAAGAGAAGAGAGAGGGGCATAGAGCGATGGTGAGAGAGTGGGAGGGGGAAGAAGGGGGCTGCAGGTGGTAACATTGTCAAATCATATTCTGACATAACTCGCCACAGCTGCAGACGGTATTTGGCACTGGTGATATGTGGAGGGCACTACACTCCCGAAGCAGGTGAACACAATCCAATTCACAATCATTGCTCAAATGATCACTGAAGTTACTCAAATTCCTTGATCCAAATAAAATGACCTTGAATCATAGAATCATAGAAACATTACAGCACAGAAGGAGTCCATTCGGGCTCTCGTGCCTGTGCTGGCTCCTTGAAAGAGCCGTCATGCTTAGTCCCACATCCCCGCTTTCTGTCCGTAACCCTGTAAGGTCCTCATCCTCAAGAACCTGTCCAACATCTTTTTTAAATTATTTATGGATTCAGCATTGCATTTGTTTCAATAAACCATTCTATCTGCCTCCACTATCTCCATGGACCACCACTATGACGAGTCCTCACTTGATTCTACTCTTACCTGCCCCAATGCGGCCTTCCTGCAATGGCTTCTCCTCCCATCTTCACATGGTGACCTTGGGAGTGCCTCAATGTTCAATCCTTTCTCCTCTCCTATTCCCCATCTACATGCTTCCCTTAGCAACATCCTCCACGGGCATCGATTCAGCACCTTACACACGCTGTCAACACCCACCTCTACCCTTCTGCCATCAGCCTTATCTGACCGTTTGCTCAACATCAAACTCATGGATGAACCAAAATTTTCCTCAACTTAGCAGCAAGATCAAAGCAGTCATGATGGGCTCCCACCCAAAACTGCACCCTAACCTCAGATTCCATCCATCTCCCTAAACTTTCATCAAGACTGAGTGTGCAATCTTTGTCTTGCTTCACCCTGAATTGAGCTTCAAACCCCATCCTGTTTATCATACAAACTGCCCATTTCTGCCAACACAACATCACTGCTTCTACCCTTACCTCTCTCCCATCTAAAACTTTTAACCACACCGTTGACATCTCCATACTCAGTCTTCAATGCCATCCACACTGGCTTCCCAAGTTACAAAATTCAAGTTATTCCATGTTAAGTCCCACTCCTCTATTACTCCTGTCATCGCTAGTCTCCATTCGCTTCCTGTCCAATACAATGAATTTGGCACCCTTGTATTCACCCTACAAATCCTCTATGGCTTCGGGTTTTTTCACAAGGTTGCAGAAGGTCTGTTCAAACCAGCAGTCGGAAAATGTGCAAGTACTTAGCCTGCCTGGAAAAAAAAATGGTCTGCCAAGCCCAAAACTGATGATGTCACCACAGTTGTGCCCAACAACAACTTGCATTTAAATGCAACAACTTAGCTGCATAGCTAATGGCTCCACTCAGATGGCCTCTTCATGCTCATGGTTGCAAATGAAAAATTGCCCATGGACAATGAGCTGGAGGACTGCCGGTACCTGTGTAATTCAATCCCTGTAAGACTCATTGTCTTCAAGAGAAGGAGGAGAGAAAATTGGAGCGAGTAAAATGGGGACTGGATGCTGCAGGGGTTTAGATACCGGTCCTTCACTTCTGGGAGTTACATTTAGGTCCAGCCCCGAGTGACAGGATGAAAGGCCTCCTCTGTCTACTGCCGATCATGATGCTACCAGAAATGAGTTTGGACAGATTCAATCCAGCTCCCAGTGGGCAGGGGCCCACAGCACAAAACAGTTCCTAAATGGTATTGTAATGGGTAATCTCACTCTCAAAGGGTGACTGTGTGAGAAACTAAAGAAAATCACAGTGGTGCAGGAGTAGGTGCACCTCCAAGTTGGAGCTGAGAGACCTTGTTGGAGTAGGACAGCAAGCGCTTTACTCAACATCTCCCTGTGTTGTTCCGTACCGAAGAGACCTTGATGCTGATCACAGTTACCCGAAATGTTCCATTGCCCAACCCTGACACTCGCTTACTTTGATAAGCATGAAATTCACATTGTAAAAGAAAACTGGAAAATAGACGATAGATCTTTTGGTTAGATAACATCCCTAGTGCCCATAACTTTCCTTTTTGCATATTCTTAGTACCCTGAATGTTCCTATTTAGTTAGTTTTGAGGTTTGCTGTGAATATTTGAATAAATGTATAGTGAATCTTCTAGTGCACTGTTGGAATATCAGATATTGAACACAGTCACAATACCCGACCCCTTGTCACATGAGGCTATAATCCTTCACTCTTTGGGTCACAAAGGGGTTGTAATACTCTTTAATTGGACACATTATGTTCTAATCTTTCAGTGTTTCCGGTACAAAAGGATTCAGTACTTTTATGCCTGTCATGTGACATTCAATGGCCAACACAGACAGCATTCAGTGGACATTTACGATATAATTACAAACCATATGTGGTATGATTTGATTTCGCCCTTTCTAATTTTCTCCTGTTTTTCCCTACTTCTCCTGAAGGTACTAACTCATGGTGGGATATTCTGAGATCCACGCTCAACACCATGCGCCGCCACATGCACGCTCTCGATCTCTTTCTTCAGCACCCATCGACTCACTCTCTTTACATTTTCCCGTTCTGACGAAAGGTCATCGACCTGAAACGTTAACTCTGTTTCTCTCCCCACAGATGCTGCCTGACCTGCTGAGTATTTTTGCAGCATTTTCTGTTTATATCCCAGTTTCTCTAGTCTCTCCTCATATCAGAAGTGCCAATTAATTTTGTCCTGGATTAAAGTCTCTGAAAGTTTACCCACCACTGACGTTAGGCTGACTGACATTTAAGTGTAACATTTGCGATCACCAGTCCTCTGCTGCCACCCCTGTATCTGAGGAGGATTGGAAGATTGTGGCCAGAGCCTCTGCAATTTCCACCCTCAGTAACCCAGGATGCATCCCATCAGACCGGGTGACTTTTCTACTTTGAGCGCTGCCAACCTTTTAAGTACCTCCTCTTTATCTAATTTTAGCCTATCCAATTTCTCTACTGCCTCCTCCTTTACTGTTACATTGGCAGCATCCTCTTCTCTCATGAAGACAGATGCAAAGTGCTCATTCAGTACCTCAGCCATCACAAGATGATCTCCTTTTTGGTCCCTAACCAGTCCCACCCTTCCTTGGACTACCCTTTTACTATTTATATGTTTATAAAAGACTTTTGGGTTCCCTTTTATGTTACCCTGTGGCGGATCGCCACCTAAACGGGCATTATCCACTTTTCCGTCCGTGGACAATATATCGAGCACCTTGCCTTTAAGGCACCTTGCCTTTAAGGCAGGAGAAAAGGAGTGGGCGGGGCCTCAGGGTTTTTCCAGAGAATTCTGGGAGCAGGCTGTTCAGCCATTTTGGACCATGCAGTTGTATTAAAAAGCCTTTGTTTCCCACACATGGATTCAGTCTTAATTCGTGTTTCGCGGCAGCCTCAACATTGGTAACCCCGACGCTATGAATGTATTCCGAGCACTGCAATGGCGGACACAAACGCAGTTTCCGTGAAACTGCCGGAGTTTTGGGAAAACCAGCCCGAAGCCTGGTTTCTCCAAGCTGAATCCCGCTTCCGGCTGCGAAACATCACCACAGATGGGACGCAGTATGATTACCTCGTCACATCACTCGGTCACGCCACAGTTTCGAAGGTTTGGACAGCGCTGCAGAACCCACCAGAGGAAGGCAAGTATGCACATCTGAAGGCAGCGCTCCTTAAAAAATTTACGGCCTCGGCATATCAGCGAAACTGCCACCTCCTCGACCTTCCAGGCCTCGGTGATGCCTCACCGTCAGACCTCCTCTCCCACATGCTCTCCCTCACCGACGAGAGCCCACCCGGATCCCTCTTCCGCACGCTGTTCATCCGCCAGCTCCCTCTCAGCATCCGCCCAGCGATCGTGGCGTCCGGCCTCAGGAACCTGGAAGCCCTGGCCGATGAGGCCGACAAGCTGCTGTCCGCTCACTCCAGCCGCGACGTCACTCCGGACCTGGCAGCCAATGCCTGGGCGCGCCCCTCACCGGCCACCACGCGGCCACAAGGACCAGCCACCAGGCCCACGGGGTCTTCGCGCCCCACTAACCCGGGCCACTGTTACTACCACGCACGGTTCGGCGCCAGGGCACAATGGTGCACACCTCCCTGCTCTTTCAAGTCCGCCCCCGTACCAGCCCCCGCGATGGCCGTGGGCCACGCGGGCTCCCTGCTGTACGTCACGGATGACAAAACCGGCCGCCGGTTCCTGTGCGACACTGGAGCTCAGCACAGCATCATCCCGGCCTCCTCCCTCGACATCCAAAAGGCCGAACGAGGACCGGCGCTGGCTGCTGCTAACGGCTCGGAAATCCGGACGTACGGCACTCGGACAGTCACCCTCGACCTCGCTGGTCGCCGCTACCGATGGGAGTTCATCACTGCCAAGGTGCTCTGCCCTCTCATCGGCGCAGATTTCCTGTGCGCCCACGGCCTACTGGTAGACATCCCTCGTCACCGCCTCGTGGACATGAACACCATATCCCCCATCCTGGGCGCCATGGCCCCCCGTCAACCCGCCGACATGGCATCACATTGCCACGCCCGGGCCACGGATGACTACTCGGCACTCCTGGCCGAATTCCCAGCCCTTACCAATCCGACCTTCTCCGCGGAGGCCGCCAAACACGGGGTGGAACACTTCATCCCCAGCTCAGGCCCCCCAGTGTACGCCCACGCCCACAGGCTGGACCCGGCCAAACTGGAGATCGCGCGGACCGAGTTTGCCACCATGGAACAGCTCGGCATCATCCGCCGCTCCAACAGTCCCTGGGCCTCCCCACTCCACATCGCCCCCAAACCAGGCGGGGGTTGGCGCCCCTGCGGGGATTACCGCCGCCTCAACGATGCCACCACCCCTGATCGGTACCCTGTGCCGCACATTCAGGACTTCTCGGCTAGACTGGCCGGCCGCTCAGTCTTTTCCAAGGTCGACCTGGTGCGCGGCTACCACCAAGTCCCCATCCACCCCGCGGACGTCCCCAAGACAGCCGTAATCACCCCCTTCGGCCTGCTCGAGTTCCTGCGGATGCCCTTCGGCCTCAAAAACGCGGCCCAGGCATTCCAACGGCTCATGGACTCGGTCCTTCGGGACCTGAAGTTCCTGTTCGTCTACCTGGACGACATCCTGGTAGCCAGTTCCTCCAAGCAGGAACACCTCGAACACCTTCGCATCCTGTTCGGGCGCCTCAGCGACCACGGGCTCACCCTCAGCCCAGCCAAATGCCAGTTCGGCCTGGACAAGATCGACTTCCTCGGCCACCACATCACCCATGCTGGGTCCATTCCCCTGCCCACCAAGGTGCAGGCCGTCCAACAATTTCCCCGCCCCACCACCATCAATGGCCTCCAGGAGTTCCTCGGGATGGTGAATTTCTATAACCGCTTCATCCCCAAAGCGGCGTCCCTCATGAGGCCCCTGTATGAAGCCCTCCGGGGCAGGAGCGGCAAGATGGCGGTCGAATGGACGGCAGACGCGTCCGCCGCCTTCGACTCCACCAAGACCGCGCTCGCCAATGCCACCCTGCTCGCGCACCCACGGCCCAATGCCAGGGTAGCGCTCACCACGGACGCCTTCGACCATGCGGTCGGCGCCGTGTATGAGCAGTGGGTCGACGGCGTCTGGCAACCATTTGCCTTCTTCAGCCGCCAACTATGCACCCCGGAGGTCAAGTACAGCACCTTCGACCGCGAGCTCCTCGCGCTGTTCCTGGCGGTCCGCCATTTTCGGTTTTTGCTTGAGGGCCACCCCTTCACTGCGTTTGTCGACCACAAGCCCCTGACATTCGCAATGGCAAAGACAACCGACCCCTGGTCCGCCAGGCAGCAGCGCCAGCTCGCGGCAGTGTCCAAGTTCACCACGGACATCCAACACGTCTCCGGCCGAGACAATGTGGTAGCCGACTGCCTCTCCCGCCCCGCCATCCACGCCGCACACCTGGCAGTCGACTACGCTCAATTCGCAGCAGACCAGATCACCGACCCTGATCTGCTCTCCGCACCTACCAACCTACCAGGGCTATGCCTGGCCGACGTCGCCTGTGGCCCGACCGCAGTCACGGTCAAGTGCGACATATCCCTATGTCAACCTCGGCCCGTCGTCCCAGCGTCCTGGCGCCGCCGGGTATTCGACATTCTCCACAACCTCTCCCACCCCGGCGCCCACGCATCCATCAAATTGGTAGCCAATTGTCTGGCGCGGCCTTCGCAAGGATGTGCGTACTTGGGCCAACTCCTGCCTAGCCTGCCAACAGGCCAAGGTACAGCAACACACGAAAGCACCCCTCGAGGAGTTTACCGTCCCCTCGCAGAGATTCGACCACATCCACGTGGACATCGTCGGGCCCCTGCCGCCGTCGCAAGGCCACATGCACTTGCTGACGATCGTTGACCGCACCACGCGCTGGCCCGAGGCAATTCCACTGACCTCTACCACCACCGCCGACATCGCCAGAGTCTTCGTCAGCACCTGGGTTGCACGGTTCGGCGTCCCCTTCGACATGACATCGGACAGAGGTCCGCAATTTACCTCTGAACTCTGGACCGCCGTCGCACGCAATCTCGGGGTGACCATTCACCGCACCACAGCATACCACCACCAAGCCAACGGACTGTGTGAGCGGTTCCACAGATCCTTGAAGGCATCTCTTCGAGCCAGCCTCCAGGACGGCGCTTGGACCGACCGACTTCCGTGGGTCCTCCTCGGCCTGCGCACCACGGTTAAAGAAGATCTCCACGCATCGGCAGCAGAGCTCATGTACGGTCAGCCGCTGCGCGTACCCGGCGAGTTCCTGCCCACCACCACGGCACCCTGGTCAGTCGACCAGCAACGCCACGACTTCGCCTCACCGGCGCTGCAGTTCGCCCCGGTGCCCATTGCCCGACACGGCGAATCCACCTCACACGTCCCACTAAGCCTGCACCAGGCACGGTTCGTTTTCGTCCGGCACGACGCCCACCGCGGACCCCTTCAACCCCCGTACGACGGGTGCTACAGGCTGGGGACAAATTTTTCACCCTGCAAGTGGGCGACAGGACCGAAAAAGTGTCGGTTGACCGACTCAAGCCAGCACACTCGGAGCCCGGTGAGCAGGTCCCTGTAGCTCGTCCACCGCCACGCGGCCGACCTGCCCTCAAGCCGGTTCACCCGGCGGCTCCACGCCCGGCCGTTCCACGTCCACCGGTGTCCTACAAGAGCAGCTCCGGCCGGACCATCAGACCGCCGCACCGTCTCGTCCACACCTCCTAAGCGGATTCTGGGGGGAGCTGTGTGGCGGATCGCCACCTAAACGGGCATTATCCACTTTTCCGTCCGTGGACAATATATCGAGCACCTTGCTTTTAAGGCAGGAGAAGAGGAGTGGGCGGGGCCTCAGGATTTTTCCAGAGAATTCTGGGAGCAGGCTGTTCAGCCATTTTGGACCATGCAGTTGTATTAAAAAGCCTTTGTTTCCCACACATGGATTCAGTCTTAATTCGTGTTTCACGGCAGCCTCAACAACCCGCTAATCCATTCTCATACACTCTCTTTGCCCCTCTTATTTCCTTTTTCACTACTCCCCTGTACTTTTTGCATTCAACTTGATTCTCTACTGAATTATGAACTCAACATTTATCATAAGCCTCTTTTTTCTGATCCCTCCTATTTCTGAACTACTTTTTATTCTAATGCTGTTTCTCTCCCCCAGTCCTCTGTGCATCTTGTAGCTCCTCTCTAATGCTTCATCCTGGTGCCCCTCCCCCTGTCAAATTAGTTGAAACCCTCCCCCACAGCACTAGTTAACCTCCCTGTGAGAACATTGGTCCCAGCCCTGTGGAGGAGCAACCCGTCCATCTTGTACAGGTCCCTCCAGCAAGAGTTACTGGACAGCATGGGTAATTTCACCATCTCGAGCCCAAGGCAATAAGGTCTTTGTAATGCCTTAACTGCCACCATGGCTGTGATTAGCTAACTTGGAATAATGCCGGAATTGAACCTTTCTGGGCAATAAAGCTCAGTACCAAATCTGGCCGTGCATTCACATACAAAGCCACAAGACCATTATGCTGCATTTCTGTTAGAAGAACTATCTTGACGGGGGAGTTGAATGCTCTTCTCGTTTACATCACTTACTAGCCTCAGTTTCAGAAATTGGCAGGTTGTAAGTACAATTTTCCTTGTTTGTCTGTCCAGTATCTCACTTGATGTATGGTACAAGTCAAGAAGAGTAAGATAAGGTTCTGTTACAGACACATGCTTTTATAGGAGTGCTTTTGCAATTTTATCAGTATTCTGTGTCTCACCATATGACTATAGATATTTTGCAGAGCTGGTGTGACATGACTGAGTGTTGTGCGAACTTGTGGAACTCCCTTGAGTTAAATGATGGCCCACTGTCTGACGTTGACCCATTTGGAAAACTATGGTATGTAAAATGAGGTCTTATCTTTACAATGATTTATTTCCTTTGTTCAAATCAGTCTGTCTCAAAGAAATCAGAGTAATTTTTTTATATTCATTCATGGGATGTGGGCATCGCTGGCAAGGCCAGCATTTATTGCTCATCCCTAATTGCATTTGAGAAGATGGTGGTGAGCCGCATTCTTGAACCATTGTAGTCCGTGTGGTGAAGGTACTCCCACAGTGCTGTTAGGGAGGCAGTTCCAGGATTTTGACCCAGCGGCGATGAAGGATCAGTGATATATTTCCAAGTCAGGTTGGTGTGTGACTTGGAGGGGAACTTGCAGGTGATGGTGTTCCCATGCGCCTGCTGCCCTTGTCCTTCTAGGTGGTAGAGGTCACGGGTTTGGGATGTGTTGTTGAAGAAGCCTTGGCGAGTTGCTGCACTGCATCTTGTAGATGCTACACAGTGCAGCCACGAGGGAGTGAATGTTTAAGGTGGTGGATGGGGTGCCAATCAAGTGGGCTGCTTTGTCCTGGATGGTGTCGAGCTTCTTGAGTGTTGTTGGAGCTGCACTTATCCAGGTAAGTGGAGAGTATTCCATCACACTCCTGCCTTGTACCTTGTAGATGGTGGAAAGGCTTTGGGGAGTCAGGAGGTGAGACACTTGCTGCAGAATACCTAGCCTCTGACCTGCTCTTGTTGCCACAGTATTTATGTGGCTGGTCCAGTTAAGTTTCTGGTCAATGGTGACCCCCCAGGATGTTGATGGTGGGGGATTCGGCGATGGTGATGCCATTGAATGTCAAGGGGAGGTGGCTAGACTCTCTCTTGTTGGAGATGGTCATTGCCTGGCACTTGTGTGGCACGAATGTTACCTGCCACTTATCAGCCCAAGCCTGAATGTTGTCCCGGTCTTGCTTCATGCGGGCACGGACTGCTTCATTATCTGAGGAGTTGCGAATAGAATTGAACACTGTGCAGTCATCAGCAAACATCCCCACTTCTGACCTTATGTTGGAGGGAAGGTCATTGATGAAGCAGCTGAAGATGTTTGGGCCTGGGACACTGCCCTGAGGAACTCCTGCAGCGATGTCCTGGGGCTGTGATGATTGACCTTCAACCACCACAACCATCTTCCTTTGTGCTAGGTATGACTCCAGCCAGGGGAGAGGTTTCCCCCCCCCCGCCCGATTCCCCTGAGGTCTGGAGTCAAGTGGTCCTGGCGGAACCCAAACATGAGCATTGGTAAGCAGGTTATTAGTGAAATAGCCAAAATATATGGCACAGTTATTTCCATCTCCATCGAACAGATCACACTCCTTGGTCCTTGCTGCTATTTGGTGGCTAAGAAGCAGTTGTGTTGCCTTTTGGCTTCAAACTGCTGGCATTTAGAATACTGTTATTCATTGGTCTTTATGTGTCTGCTCATCAAAGGCCAGTAAAGCACTTATCTCACTCTCAAGACAATCATAGATTCAGATATGGCTTGAGTGAACTCTGTGGTTCAGCTCTTCTCTCATACGAACAGCCGTCCCTTGCGTCTAGCATTGGCTACGGCATAAATGACATATGAAGACTTCCATTTTTTGATCATTCATTCATTGGATGTAGGTGGCGCTGGCAAGGCCAGCATTTATTGCCCATCCCTAGTTTCCCTTGAGAAGGTGGTGGTGAGCCGCCTTCCTCTTGAACCGCTGCAGTCCATGTGGTGAAGGTACTCCCACAGTGCTGTTAGGGAAGGAGCTCCAGGATCTTGACCCAGTGACAATGAAGGAACGGTGATATAGGTCCAAGTCAGGATGGTGTGAGACTTGCAGGGGAACTTGGAGGGGACGGTGTTCCCATGCACCTACTGCCCATTGTTTGTGTACCATTACAATACTCCCACCTATATATGGGCAGATTGTGCTGCCTGCATCACTTCTGGTTGGAAATCCTGAAAATAGAGCCAGAGTTTCCGGTTCTGTCTACTCAAGTTACACAAGGGGGTCGATGTCGCTCAAAGCAGAACATCAGGATTCTCATGGTCACTAATTTTGAAAGATTAGTGATTTAGCGATGCTGAAGCAAACCAGAAATGACTCAACATTTTTCATATCCCGCATTATTTTCCAGCCCAGTCTTATTTCCGACAAATGGAGGGGTTCATGAAGGTGAATGGTTTCCTGCTGTTGTGAAGATAATAGACCAGTCAAGGCTATGAGCTCAAAGTCATAATCTACCATTGCATTGGCATAAATGGGTTAATATTAAAAGCTCAAATCTAATATTGAATCTCATATCTTAAAAAATCACCAGCAGTTTAATCTCAAACGCAATAGCAGCGAAGGAGCTGAAGCCACAATCTCTTCCCTCCTGGGACGTTACTAACTATTGGCATTACCTGAAGGAGTCAAAGGCATTAAACAAACACCCGCAGGAAGATCCCTATCCGCTCAAACCTGATCGGCCTTCTTCAAAATGGAAAGATGAATCATAGAAACATAGAAGATAGGAGCAGGAGTAGGCCATTCGGCCCCTCTAGCCTGCTCCGCCATTCAATGCGATCATGGCTGATCATCCAAATTCAGAACCCTGTCCCTGCTTTCTCCCCATATCCCTTGATCCCTTTAGCCTTAAGAAATATATCCAACTCCTTCTTGAATATATTTAATGAATTGGTCTGAACTGCCTTGTGTGGTAGAGAATTCCACAGGTTCACCACTCTCTGGGTGAAGAAATTCCTCCTCATTTCTGTCATAAATGGCTTACCCCTTATCCTTCTGGATTAGTCGGAGTATCGTGATTAAGATACTCGCTTTTCAGATGGACTGCTTGAGCTCTTCAATGAAGTATCTTATTAAACACCAAGACCTGGATGGAAGGCAAAAAATATCTCCAATATTATTTTCTTCAACATTGTTTTTAATTTCAGTATTCTCCAATGAAATAAAGAAGAGCTTTGCTTGTAATTTCTTTGCCTATCCTCCAACACAATTTATATTACTATGTCTTGAGAAGGGCTAATTTGCAAGGCTATGGGGAAAAAACTGGGGTAGGGACTAAACCTGGCAGCTCCTTCACAGGCACGATGGGCCAAATGGCCTCCCTCTGTGCTGTAAGATTCTCTGATTCCACGATATCCACAACGCAAACATAATGCACCCCAGCACATATACAAAAGGTGCAATGGCCTATTCCTGTTCCTAAAAATTCCTCAGAACACTCTTACCCTACAGGGTTATTCACACATATGGAATATATTACAAATCTTACATCTCCATGCAGTTCCTGCCAATTTTTTTCACTGGTGGGAGGCTGTAATACTGGTGTGACAAGTTTACAGAGGCAGTTCCCATCATAAATGGGGACAGAGGAATTTATGATAGAAATATCACCAAAGGACAAATGGGTGACTGCACAATGGGGACTCAAATTACATCTGCACACCTGCTTCACCTGGAGACTATATTTAGCCATGACACCATGGAAGATTGACGACTGTAGAAGGAACGATACTAAGTAGCTTGTTACAAGGCAGTGAACCATTGAGTGCTTCACCTTTGAGATTAACCAATAAAACTCCACCAGCTAAAAACATTTGGAGTCAGGTATTTTGGCTACACCAACTAAACCCAGAAAAATCAAAAATCCACTTAGTTTTGTGTGCAAATGTTACATAGAATTTACAGCACAGAAAGAAGCCATTTGGTCCATGCTGGCGTTTATGCTCCACACGAGTCCCCTCGCACCCCTATCCCCCTAACCTTCTATTCCTTTCTCCCTCATGTGTTAATCTACCTTCCCCTTAACTGTATCTATGATATTCGTCTCAATCACTCCCTGTGGTATCAAGTTCCACATTCTCACCACTCCCTGAGCAAAGAAGTTTCTCCTGAACTCCCTATTGAATTTTTTAGTGACTCTTATATTTATGGCCCCTAGTTTTGGACTCCCCCACAAGTAGAAACATCTTCTCTACATCCACCATATCAAATCCTTTCATAATCTTAAAGTCATTAAGTGTAATGTAATTTGTTAAATGATATAAACACTACTTATTACATTTGGACAGTTCTATTTCAGCTCTGCCCTTTTATCAGTAGCCATGATGTGGAGATGCTGGTGTTGGACTGGGGTGGACAAATGTGAGAAGTCGCACAACACCAGGTTATAGTCCAACAGCTTTATTTGAAATCACAAGCTTTCGGAGCGCTGCTCCTTCATCAGGTGAAGTGAAGAGATGCATATAGGCACAGCATATATAGTCAGAGAACACTGCCAGATGATTACAGTTAATCTTTCTAACTGCCCTTTATCACACCTCGGCAGAGAGATAATCACAGCAATCAAAGGTGTGGATGGTGTCCAAACAGGTCAGTCAGGAAAACATTACATCAAAGACAATGAGGTGGGGTCACAAGGGGTCAAATGTGGCAGATGTTGGAGATAGTCATTGCCTGGCACTTGTGTGGCACAAATGTTACCTGCCACTTATCAGCCCAAGCCTGAAAGTTGTCCAGGTCTTGCAACATGCGGGCATGGGCTGCTTCATTATCTGAGGAGTTGCAAATGGCGCTGAACACTGTGCAGTCATCAGCGAACATCCCCACTTCTGACCTTATGACGGAGGGAAGGTCATTAATGAAGCAGCTGAAGATGGTTGGGCATAGGACACTGCCCTGAGGAACTCCTGCAGCGATGTTCTGGGGCTGTGATGATTGACCACCAACCACCACAACCATCTTCCTTTGTGTTAGGTATGACTCCAGCCAGTGGAGAGTTTTCCCCCCGATTCCCATTGACTTCAGTTTTACTAGGGCTCCTTGATGCCACACTCGGTCAAATGCTGCCTTGATGTCCAGGGCAGTCACTCTCACCCCACCTCTGGAATTCAGCTCTTTTGTCCATGTTTGGACCAAGGCTGTAATGAGGTCGGGAGCTGAGTGATCCTGACAGAACCCAAACTGAGCATCAGTGAGCAGGTTATTGGTGAGTAACTGCCGCTTGATAGCACTGTCGATGACACCTTCCATCACTTTGCTGATGATTGAGAGTAGACTGATGGGGCGGTAATTTGCCGGATTGGATTTGTCCTGCTTTTTGTGGACAGGACATACCTGGGCACTTTTCCACATTGTCAGATCGATGCCAGTGGTTTAGCTGTACTGGAACAGCTTGGCTAGAGGCGCAGCTAGTTCAGGAGCACAAGTCTTCAGCACGACAGCTGGGATGTTGTCAGGGCCCACAGCCTTTGCTCAGCTGTTTCTTGATATCACGTGGAGTGAATCGAATTGGCTGAAGATTGGCTTCTGTGATGGTGGGGACCTCAGGAGGAGGCTGATATGGATCATGCACTCGGCACTTCTAGCTGAAGATGGTTGCAAACGCTTCAGCCTTGTCTTTTGCACTCACGTGCTGGGCTCCACCATCATTGAGGATGGGGATATTCTTGGAGCCTCCTCCTCCCGTTATTTGTTTAATGGTCCACCACCATTCACAACTGGATGTGGCAGGACTGCAGAGCTTTGATCTGATCCGTTGATTGTGGGATCGCTTAGCCCTGTCTATAGCATGCTGCTTCCGCTTTTTAGCATGCATGTAGTCCTGTGTTGCAGCTTCCTCAGGTTGGCAGCTCATTTTTAGCTACGCCTGGTGCTGCTCCTGGCATGTTCTTCTACACGCGTTATTGAACCAGCGTTGGTTCCCAGGCTTGGTGGTAATGGTAAAGTGAGGGATATGCCGGGCCATGAGGTTACAGATTGTGGTGGAATACAATTCTGCTGCTGCTGATGGCCCACAGCGCCTCATGGATGCCCAGTTTTGAGCTGCTAGATCTGTTCTGAATCTATCCCATTTCGCACGGTGGTAGTGCCACACGATGGATGGTGTTCTCAGTGTGAAGACGGGACTTCGTGTCCACAATGACTGTGCGGTGTTAACTGCTACTAATACTGTGGGTCTGGAGTCACATATAGACCAGACCGGGTAAGGACGGCAGATTTCCTTCCCTGAAGGACATTAGTGAACCGGATGGGTTTTTACGACAATCCGGTAGTTTCATGGTCACCATTACTGATACTAGCTTTTTATTCCAGATTTATTTAATTAACAGAATTTAAATTCCCCAGCTGCTGTGGTGGGATTTGAACTCTGGATTACTAGCCCAGTAACATAACCACTATGCTACTGTTCGCAGCATAACAAAGACCGTCTATTTCCACCTCCGTAACATCGTCCGTCTCCGCCCTTGCCTCAGCTCATCCGCTGCTGAAACCCTCATCCATGCCTTTGTTACCTCTAGACTTGACTATTCCAACGCACTCCTGGCTGGCCTCCCACATTCTACCCTACGTAAACCTGAGGTGATCCAAAACTCTGCTGCCCCCGTGTCCTAACTCGCACCAAGTCCCGTTCACCCATCACCCCTGTGCTCACTGACCTACATTGGCTCCCGGTTAAGCAGCGCCTCGATTTCAAAATTGTCATCCTTATTTTCAAATCACTCCATGGCCTCGCCCCTCCCTATCTCTGTAATCTCCTCCAGCCCCACAACTCCCCGAGATAGCTGCGCTCCTCTAATTCCGCCCTCTTGAGTATCCCTCATTATAATCGCTCACCATTGGTGGCCGTGCCTTCTGTTGCCGAGGCCCTAAGCTCTGGAATTCCCTGCCTAAACCTCGCCGCCTCGCTACCTCTCTTTCCTCCTTTAAGATGCTCCTTAAAACCTACCTCGTTGACCAAGCTTTTGGTCACCTGCCCTCATTTCTCCTTATGTGGCTCGGTGTCAAACTTTTTTGTCTTTTCATACTCCTGTGAAGCGCCTTGGGACGTTTTACTACATTAAACTCGCTATATAAATACAAGCTGTTGTTGTTTACGTTATTGAACAATAACCAGCAGTTGATCACCAGGAAATAATACACTCAATATATCTTGTTACAGTAAAGCACACAATAATTTTTATCTAACTAACTTACTGTAATGAGTAATAAAGAAAGGGCAGAAGTTCAGACATTGCTCAGGGAATAAAACTGGAGTGCCTGTAAATAGACTTTGACAAGTTGCAATAAAATGAATCAATTTGGAAAGTCCAGGGTTTGAACGTGGTCCACAGTTTGGATAGGCAGTGTTATCACTGATAATGTTAGTTTGGCTCAGTTAGTAGCACTTTCACCTCCCTAATCAGCAGGCTGCGGGTCCACGCCCCACTTCAGGATGTGACCCCATTATCTCGGCCGACACTTCACTGCAGTATTGAAGGAGTCATTTATCTCATTGCTGTTACTGGCTGCTACCTTTGCTGACACAACAGTGATTGCGCTTCAAAAATAAATGCAACTCCTGTCTTTCATCTAACTGCTTGTTGAAACATCCCATTAAATTAGTGATAAGACAGCGAGAAAGTGAAAGTTGTTTTAAACTGTTGAAAGAAACTGCCCTGTCTATTTGCTTTCTGCTCAGTTATGTTATCCGGTGCTGTGTTTGAATGACCTGGAGCTCACTGAGGACATCTGCTGTTGCACCACTAACTACTGTTCTCAGTGACCTGCTCTCCACAATTGGTGAGCTGCACTTGGGTAATTCAAGGAAAGAAGGATCAATCTTGCATTTCTACAGCGCCTTTCATGACATCAGGATGCCTCAAAGCGCTTTACCGCCAATTAAGTACTTTTGAAGTGTAGTCAAACCTAATGAGCAGCATTTCTCTAACTTTATCAAGTGGCAAGTAGTTCACCCTAACTGTGTGCAATGTGTGGGATGGTACGGAGCCAGACGGCCACTTGTGCTCTCTAAGTGACTCGAGGGCAAAGCCAGAAGTTCCCTATCTGACGACTGAGTCTTTGCTTCTTTTGTTTCCAACCCCTGAACCCCTCACTCCATTCACCAATCCTCAGCTCTGCCCTTGTCCTGAACCCCTCACTCCATTCACAAATCCTCAGCTCTGCCCTTGTCCTGAACCCCTCACTCCATTCACAAATCCTCAGCTCTGCCCTTGTCCTGAACCCCTCACTCCATTCACAAACCCTCAGCTCTGCCCCTTGTCCTGAATACACACTCCATTCACAAACCCTCAGCTCTGCCCCTTGTCCTGAATACACACTCCATTCACAAACCCTCAGCTCTGCCCCTTGTCCTGAAACACAGAGGCATTCTCACCCTCAAAAGTCTTTCTAAATACAATCTCCAAAAAATATTTCTTTTGACTTATTTGTTGCGGTTTCAGTATATTTCAAAGAATGAGTACTGATGGTATCATTGGCAGGGATTCAATCATGGAATTACTGAGACCAAAGGAAATGGAATCAAATTACCATTACTAACAAACTGAGCAATGCAAAGTTTCTAAAAAAAACCTGGGTTGATGTCAAGATGTTTACTCGGTTGCCTTGTACTCATTGTTGGAATCTCTTTCAGGCAAGCGCTCCTCGTAACACCACCAGGACCGAGTTGTTTAAACAACAGTGTTTTAAAAAGGCCAATAAAAAAAGCTGTAGAAACTTTATAAAACTTTTTGAAATGGTTGGATTTTAAAAAGAGATTCCTAGATGCTTAATGACTCAATTTGCGAATGCACTATGTGAGACGGCACTGAGCCAGAGGGCCACTTGTGGTCAGTCCAACACCGGACAGGGGCCGGTCAGAGGACAAGTGTGAATATAGTGCCTCCGCTGGCCTCCGTGGGTAAAAGCACAGCAATTCCGATTCTGTCAGGTGAAAAATCAGCTGCGGCTCATGGAACTGTTCCCCAGCAAGTGACAGCACCCTCAGCTGGAGGCAAAAGATCAGCAAAAATAAATGTGGAATTCTGAACTTTATGAAAAAAGAGTAGCCGATGGAGAGAGCACCAATTTCCAAAAGAACTACCTTAAAACCAATTCCAACTTTTCAACAACTGCGAAAGGTTTGAGAGTTGTCGGAAGGAATTTATTGTGAGCTGCTCGGGGAGTTTTTACATTTTGATGGCTTTGAGATTCACCACATCGTGTGCAACTGGAGTCATATCCGGGCAATCCAGGTAGAGTAGCAATGTCCCTTCCCTGAAGGGCATGAGTGAAGTAGTTGGTTTTTTTCTGACAATCCAGCAGCTTTCATGGTAACGTTTCTGCTGCCAACACAGAAATGACCAGATTCTTGGAATACAATTTCACCCCTGATTCCCAGCACCAGAACAGTACTGAGAGGGCGCTGCACTCTCCGAGGTGCCATCTTTCAGATGTGACGTTAAACTGAGGCCCCATCTACCCTCTTAGGTGGATGTAAAAGATACCATGACAGGGAAAAAGACTGCTACCTGGCATTTAAGGCTCTTGCCAAATACAAGAGAGCTGGTGGCTCTGGTGTCATGCAGCAGTCCCAAGTCCCAACATTCTCTGTTTGGACTTGCACACATTGGACTTGTCCAGTTGGATGAGAAACTAGAGATTCACCCATGGACCTGTGCACTGGCTGGAGTCACTGCCCACAGGAGTGAAGAGAGCTATTAAAAAATCTTCAATTGCCCTTTTTAAATTGATGACTCTTCACTCCAGAAGCATTCTACATTAAATGTCCAAATATAAATGTTCTTCAGTGCTGCACTGTCAGGGGTGCCGTCTTTCGGATGAGGCGTTAAACCGAAGCCCCGTCTGCTCTCTCAGGCGGACGTAAAAGATCCCAAGGCAATATTTCGAAGAAGAGCAGAGGAGTTATCCCCAGTGTCCTGGGGCCAATATTTATCCCTCAATCCACATAACAAAATCAGGTTATCTGGTTATTATCACATTGCTGTTTGTGGGACGTCGGGGTAGTCGTGGCCGAGTGGTTAAGGCGATGGACTTGAAATCCATTGGGGTTTCCCCACACAGGTTCGAATCCTGTCGATTACGGAAGTGATGGTGTCATCCCAAGTGACGCGTTTTTACTTCATCTTAACTTCTGCCTTTCGGTTCCTTTGCCGAGACACATTCAAAGCTCTAGCATTTGGCTGAAAACAAGAGATTGCAGGGGCTGCTCGACGGAACCTACAGTCTCTGTCACAGGTGGGGCAGACGGTGGTTGAAGGGGCGGTGGGTGGGGTGCTTGGGTTGACGTGAACTCCTGGCGCTGCCTGCGCTTGGCTTCCGCTTGCTCCCGGCGAAGAGACTCGAGGTATTCGGCGCCTTCCCAGATGCTTCTCCTCCACTTTGTGCGGTCTTGGGCCAGGGATTCCCAGGTGTCGGTGGGGATGTTACACTTTTTCAAGGAGGCTTTAAGGGTGTCCTTGAAGCGTTTCCTCTGCCCACCTGGGGCTCTCTTACCGTGTCGGAGCTCTGAGTAGAGCGTTTGTTTTGGGAGTCTCGTGTCGAGCATGCGGACAATGTGACCCGTCCATCGGAGCTGATCGAGCGTGGTCAAAGCTTCGATGCTGGGGATGTTGGCCTGAGCAAGAACACTGACGTTGGTGCGCCTATCCTGCCAATGGATTTGCAGGATCTTGCGGAGGCAGCGTTGGCGGTACCTCTCCAGTGCTTTGAGGTGCCTACTGTACATGGTCCATGTCTCTGAGGCATACAGCAGGGCGGGTATCACTGCTGCTCTGTAGACCATGAGCTTTGTGCCGGGTTTGAGGTCCTGGTCTTCAAACACTCTCTTCCTCAGGCGACCGAAGGCTGCACTGGCACACTGAAGGCAGTGTTGGACTTCGTCATCGACGTCTGCCCTTGTTGACAGTAGGCTCCCGAGAAGAAGAAGATAGCCCAACTCCCAGAATGACGATGCTCTGTAACTGGGTACTGGGGAATTGTGCTACAGAGGTGACGGGCGACTATCCTTACCGAAGCACACCATTTGTGGAAAGGAGAGGGGAGAACTGGCTTGCCTTCTCACATGGAAAATTCCTGTGGCATCTTTTAAATCTGTCCGTTTTTAAGAAGTTACAGATCTTTGTCTGTAATTTAAAACAAAACAAATAATTCAAAGTTCAAATATTTTGGCCCACGGAATGGCTTAAGGAGCAGAAATCTCGATTGCCAGTGTGGCTCAGCACAGGCGCAACTCCAGACATTGGACCAAGGAGCAGTAGAATTGCAATGCCTCGCAAAGTCTATTTGTTTTTAAATTGTCTCCTCCATCATTGTTTTTGAAATAAAATCTAAGCAACAAATGATTAAATTGTGGTAGCCTTATAATCAAAATGAAATGCACAATTGCCGATAGATGCTTTCAATGAGCTTAGATGAGCCAAATGGCATTTTTAATCTTATGGCACAGGTTCAAAGGAGCAAAATACTGCGGATGTTGGAAATCTGAACTAAAAAGAGAAAATGCTGGAAGTACGCAGCAGGTCAGGCAGCATCTGTGGAGAGAGAAACAGAGTTAACGTTTCAGGTTAATGACCTCGAGCTGAAACGTTGGGGGCGATTTTCCCAGCCCCGAGGAGGCGGGTTTGGAGGCGGGACAGTTGGGAAAAATTGCAAAAAGTGAGGGCGGGATCGGAACCCGCCTCCAACCTGCCTCCGCGCAATTTTGCCGGAGGCGGGTTTCATGGGACTGATTCGATCCCGCCTCCATCAGTTGGGAGAGGTAGTTAAGACCCTTAACAACTGGTTAAGGGCCTCTATAATCCTATTTTGACAGGCCTTGGTTATTTTACCACATTTTCCGCGTGTTGCACGACCCTCCTAAACCATGCCAGCTAATCCTGGTGGGTTGACAAGTGGGTGGCCTCCTCACAGCTGCAGCTCCACCATTAAAACAAAGCTTTCAACAGGGATGAGCTGCAGGTGGCAGAAATTTTGTTCCAAAGGTCTTTCAGCACTATTAGCAGGCCTACCGAAGTCAGAGGTGCTGTAGCTTCTATCTCTCAACTGTGGGACCTTCTTGGAAAACCCTCTCCCCGCTTGGACTGAGCGCTTCCCCAACGGAGGTATCTGCCAGCAGCATGGGAACCATTTATTTCCTTTCATCATGGATCTCAGATTCGGATGAGGAGCAGCCACGGCAGCAGCAGAACCAGGCAGCTCAGCAGCAACAGCAGCAGGAGCCCCAACCTCCTGCTCACCCACCTGATGCTGCACAGGGCAGAAGGCGCCAGCGCATGGAAGCACGTCGCCGCAGGAGATACTCCCTTCTCAGGGTTTACAGACAGAGGATGAGCTACCTCAACATGACTGAGCAGCAGTGCCAAAGGAGGCTGAGACTTTTGCGAGAGGTTGTCGGAGACATCTGCGCACTGCTGCACCCAAACCTGGAGCCCAGAGGAGCAGGTGGACACCCCTTACCAGTGGCTGTCAAAGTCACCACCGCACTCAACTTTTTTCCCTCAGGCTCCTTCCAGGGATCATCAGCAGACATCAGCGGCATCTCCCAGTCAGCTGCCCACAGTTGCATCGCGCAGGTTATCGATGCCCTTTTCACAAAGGTGCACAATTACATCCACTTCTCAAGGGATCAAGCAAGTGTAACCGCGCGTTCGGTTGGCTTTGCAAATATGGCAGGCTTGCCAATGGTGCAGGGGATCATAGATTACACACATGTGGCTCTTAGGGCACCCCATCACAACCCAGCTATCTTTGTCAACCGCAATGGCTTCCACTCCCTCAACGTACAGCTGGTGTGTAACCACAAGAAGGAGATTTTGCATGTTTACGCCAAGTTCTGTGGTAGTTGCCATGACTCGTTCATCCTGCGGCAGTCTAGTGTTCCTCCGCTCTTCAATCCGCCAAACCAACTTAACGGATGGCTCCTTGGTGACTAGGGCTACCCCCTGAAGAAGTGGCTAATGACACCGATCAGGAAGCCAGCTAACGAGGCTGAGGAACGCTACAAAGCCAGCCACATTTCGACCAGGTCCATCATCGAACAAACCATCGGCTTGCTGAAGATGCGATTCCGAAGCCATGACAGATCAGGTGGAGCCCTGCAGTACTCAGCAGCCAGGGTCTCCAGAATGGTTGTGGTCATCTGTGCACTGTACAACATCGCACAGCATCGTGGCTTGCAGCTTCCTGATGAGCAAGTGGCTCAGTACATAGCCTCCTCAGATGAGGAGGAGGAGGAGGACCGAGCGGCAGTGCATCGACCAGCAGCAGCGGCAGCACGCGAGCACATGGCTGCTCATGATGCAAGGGATGCACTCATCCTGGCCAGATTTGCATAGGTTGCCCATTGTGCACATGTCCTTGGCTCCTTCTTAACACATGATAGACAATGGACATGACTCTCTGGCCTTCTTTCACTCTGACCACTAACCTGACCACACAAGTGTCGCGGAGCCCGCTATGTGGAGCTGCCTAAGCCGAAATAACAGATGCCATCACGCCAACAGTTTGCCATCACCTCATTTTAATACATTCACACAGAGATGGCATTTCATCAATAAACAGAAACAATCACCCAAGTGCCTTCCTCTGTGACTAATTATGCTTTATTTTTCTTTTACGTGTGCTCCTACGTGGTGCTCCCCCTGTGGCTTCAGCAGAAGTGGAGGCCACTTGCTCACTTTCATGCTGCTCCTGCTTTGACACCTTTGGCGGGCGTCCTCTGGGTTTCCGAGCCTGTGAGGGATCAGCAAACGTCTGCTCATCCTGTGGCCGTGCAGGGGCTGAGACGCCCATCTCAGTTGGGTGCGGACTCTGGTGGGGCTCTGACCAAGGGCTACGCAGTGGCATGGGAGTCTGAGCGCTTGGAGAGGAGCCCACACTTCCTTGTTCTCTGCCACCAACTTCCCTCTCATGGGTCAGGTCCACCTCAGCGCTTGCAAGTGACTTGAGAGCACCTTGCTACACATCAGGGGGGCCATGGGGACCCATATCTGCACTGGCAGTCCTACTCAAAAGGACACCCATGAAGCTCTAATTTCTCTGCTCAATAGCTGCCCATCGCTCCTCCAGAGATGTCAGTCTATTCTGAACATTCACCATGTTTTCCAGTTTTTGGCGACTTAGGTCCTCCATGGCCATAGCCATCCTCTCCTCTACCGTAGACACCCTTTCCAGAGAGGTAGATATCATTACCACGGAGGTAGCCATCCTTTCCAAGGAGGTTGCCATCCTTTCCGTGGTGGTGCGTTCATGCGCCATTGCCTCCACAAAGGCACTGCTCATGTTAGAGTTGGACTCCTCCATCCTCTCCACACGTGCAGTGACCCTGGAGACAAGACCTGCCAGAGACTCCTGCACCTGTTCCTGGAGTTCCAGCACCGCTCTCCTTCTGGATGGACCCAGAGGCACAGGGTCGACATGCAGTGGAGCAGAGCTAGGAGAGTCCTGCGCCCTCCGACGAGGACTCTCCACTGCTGTCCCTGTCTCCACCACCTGCTGATGCTCACCTGTGAGCTGTGATACACACAGTGACAACACTACTCTATGTCCCGAAGGTCCCACCGAGGTGTGCGTATCTGCGCTGGTGCTGGGTGCGCCTACATCTGCTGACGCTGCGTCCTCAGAGGTTACAGGTTCCCCTGAGGAGTCTTCCAGCTCAGCCTCTTCCTTGTCGACAGTGGGAGGGGGGCTCTGTGGATGGTCCTGTGGGGGAGTAAAGGCATGGGTTAGACATTTCACGGAAGTGCGGCATGCACATGCAATAGTGCAGATGATCAAGTGGCTTTCTAATAATGTACACCAGCAGCCATTTCAGTCACTTAAGCAGTGTAAATGAGAGAGAGGCAAAACTATTCTGTCACCAGCTTGGTCTGCATCGCCTGTCTGTCCGTCCCCCACTTCCAGCATCCACCTCTGCGCCGGCGATGTCCAGGGCCGCCTCTTCAGCCTGGGTGAGAAGGGCTAGGGAAGGTGGCCCTCCTCCTGTCTTCGCCCTTTCCCTTCTATTGTGGGCTCTCTTTTCCTGCAGTGAGGGAGACAAGTGGAGTTGGAGTGAGAATGATGGAGTGAGTGTAGAGAGTCCACAGCATAGATGCTTAGAAGGAGACAAAGATGGAGTGAGGTTCCATATCCAAGGGCCCTTCCTGTGCGTTGTTAGTTGTTGTCATTGCAAAACATTGAAAGGGAGTGTGAGGGCAGCATAGTCGAATAGTGAAGTGATTGGGTTCATAGAGTGAGAGGGATGGTGAAGGGTGCAAGGGTTGTAAGGGTAAAGTGGGATGTGGAGGAGGAGGTTGACAATGCAGAGTGCTGGTGAAGAGAGGAGAAGGGGAGCAGAAGGAGGGTCAAGCTGATGGTATACTCACTTTGCCTGATCTTACAGGGTCATTGAACCTTTTACGGCACTGCAGCCATGTCCTGCTGCATACCGATCTGGAGGTTATATCCCTTGCCAGCTGGACCCACACAGCCTTGGTTTCTTTGGGAGGCCTCTTCCTCCCAGATGAGGGGAAGAGCACCTCCCTGTTGGCTCTCGCCCCCTCAACCAGCATACCCAGCGCCTCATCCGAGAACCTCGGGGAGGCCCTCTTGGAGCTGGCCCTTCTTCTCTGTGATGAAAGTTTGGAGGTGGCGCGGCATCGACCTTAAACCAGTGGAATGAGCCAAGGCAGCAAGCAGCCCTTAAATGAAGCTGGATAAGTGACGTCAGCAGAGGCGAGTTTCAGTCCCAAAAGACTAATTGACCCAGGGGAACCCACACCTCTGAAATCAACTGGCCGATTAGGGGAAAATCCAAACTTTTTCCCACCTGACAGTGGAGGCGGGTTCGAAACCCGCCCAAACCGAAACCCGCCTCCCCAATGGGAAAATCGCCCCCGTTAACTCTGTTTCTCTCTCCACAGATGCTGAGTATTTCCAGAATTGTCTATTTTTATTTCACAGGAGCCCATGTTACCATGGTGAGGTACCAAACACAAGACAAGAGGGAAGAAACTGTTTGGAGAGTCACTGATGCCAAGCATCTCCTTTTAACCATTCTGCACAGAGGCTTTTGAATGGCTGAGCTCAGATCTGCCATCAGCAGTGTGTGATGCACGGTGACCCGAGGAACAGACTTGCTTAAAAAAAAAGTGTCACACACACAATTAGCACAAACTAGATATAGATAGATAGATGCAGGCTTAACTACAAAGCTGAAGGAAAATAAACAGGACCTTGTACATGGTCTTAAACAATAGAAGGTGGCAACAAGAGCAGGTCAGACGCTAGGTATTTTGCGGCGAGTGTCTCACCTCCTGACTCCCCAAAGCCTTTCCACCATCTACAAGGCACAAGTAAGGAGTGTGATGGAATACTCTCCACTTGCCTGGATGAGTGCAGCTCCAACAACACTCAAGAAGCTCGACACCATCCAGGACAAAGCAGCCCACTGATTGGCACCCCATCCACCACCTTAAACAATCACTCCCTCCACCACTGGCGCACCGTGGCTGCAGTGTGTACCATCTACAAGATGCACTGCAGCAACTCACCAAGGCTTCTTCGGCAGCACCTCCCAAACCCGCAACCTCTTCCACCTAGAAGGACAAGGGCAGCAGGCGCATCGGAACACCACCACCTCCAAGTTCCCCTCCAAGTCACACACCATCCTGACTCAGAAGTATATCGCGCCGTTCCTTCACCGTCGCTGGGTCAAAATCCTGGAACTCCCTCCCTAACAGCGCAGTGGGAGCACCTTCACCACACGGACTGCAGCGGCTCAAGAAGGCGGCTCACCACCACCTTCTCGAGGGCAACCAGCGAAGCCCACGTCCCACAAACGAATTAAAAAAAAGCAGAAAAGATCTTTTCTCATTCCCTGTCCAGCTGCCAGTGGCTGTTGAGCCAGGAATTGCTGACAGCACTTTCTCTGCACAGGAAGCGTGCTGAAGCCCAATGCTGCCACATAAAAATGCGAATATTTCTCACCTCTAAAATCATGTGGCAACAACAACTGTAAATGACACGAGGCAGAAGACCCTTCTTGGAAATGTAAGACCTGCCAATCTTATAATTCGTTCCTAATGCATTCCTTAAACCCCCTTAATTTCGCAGTTTCTTTTCTAAGTTAACTTTCACTGTTGTTTTTTTCAATTAAAAGGCCGTCAATTCCACCTGTGGGTCCCAGCGCTGACAGCGCCGCCTCAGTGCAAGGGCGGGAGCCGGGCGCGCAGGCGCCGCTCGCCCCCTTGCCCCACGGGAGATGTAGTTCGGCCCTCCAGCCTCGGCCTGCGGGGAGGGCCTCTGGTGACTACAGTCCCCACAATGCCGTGCAATCCCAATTCCCCGCACCTGTGCCGCGCGGGAACCAGTCAATTGGAAGGCTTCAAAGGTTCTGTGCGGGGCTCCCCTCCTCAATCAAAGTATAATATATATATATCTCTATCTACAAATTCTAATATATGAAGGAATGGCTGTTAGATGTTGGGCTGTGGAGGATGAGAAAGAGATGCAGTTTTGTTTTGAGGGTAACGGTGAGGAGCTCCAGGACTGTGGGTTCCTCCCTCAGGGGGAAGTTGTAGAAGGTCTTTCTCGCCAGCTGCTGGTTGTGCCACAGGCAGAAATCATGAATGATGTGCTCGAGGAGACTTTTGGGCCACTGCCCGCTTTGGCTCCTGTCAGGAAATTCAAGCGACAACCTTCTGGCCATTATGAATCCAGCAAAGATGTGCAGGACTTGTTTGGCAAGAGGCGAGCAGCCAACGCAAAAGAGCGGCACCGGGTGAGGGAGGCTAAAAGTATCTTCCAAGGCTATTAGATAACCTAGTTTGACAAATTAAGTAAGTTAATGAACTTTTAGATTCTGCTAGTTAAGGTCTTGAAATTTGGGGGTGTGGGGAGAGATGATATTATCTCTAGCCTTGCAACTTCTTGAGTTGGAAGGATAGTGATTTTATGGCGACATTGGTTATTGTCCACAGACAAAATAGTGCTTTAAGTTTTATATATAACATAGGATGTCTTATTGGTGCCACTAGGATATAGTGATTTAAGTCAAATTGTTTACAATGTAGGAGTATCAATGACCTATTTAGCATAAAAGTTATGATTTGTATTTTATTTGTGTAGAAGTTATAAAAATGTTGTTTCTGTTTTTTTTTGTCAAGCCCAGGATCGAGGGGAAGATGGTAAGCAATTTTTGCAACTGTGTCTAGCCCTACTGAGGAAAGGGGGCTGTAGTGTTGCGAGGGTGGGGCTGGGGTGTGGTGGCTGTGAAGTGAGATGACTGGATTGGGAGAATAAGGGGGGTGACTTGAGTTGACTGTGGTGCTTGGGAGCATTGGGAAGCAGGTAGTAGGGTCCGCTTAAAGCAGGAGCAAGGTGTTTAGATGGAGGTGGGTGCTGCTGCTAAGTGTTGATGGGGATTTTCATAAGTTTGAGGTGGTTCGGGGTGTGGTTGGAAAGCTCTGGTCGGGGAAGAAACTTCTAAACTGGGATTGGCTTTAAGAAATATTCTGTCGCATTCTCTTATCCCTCCTCTTCCCCCTCAACAGGGTTCTCGTGCCTTCTCTTCTGCGCCCCCCCCCCATCCAAATTGGAGCTTAAAATCCTGAAATTGAAAATTTTAGTTTTAAAAGTGAAGATTTAACGGGTGCTTTGAACTTATGGTCAAGGCAGGGCTCCAATTACGTCAGTGGGGGCTTGATCTAAATCTGTGGGTTGTAGGAGCGCCTGAGCGAAGTAGGCCACAGGCCTGATTTTAGGAGCCCCAGGGTGGGGCTTTGTGGGCACTAGCTACCTTAAGGCTGAGTTTGGAGAGCTCAATCCAAGGTGAGTAAAATAAGTAGCTAAGTTAATTATGGAGTGTTGCAGGAAGTAAATGTAACTCTTCTGCATGTTCCCATCACTACTTTTTTTTTAAAAGAGTGATGGATGTATATAATCTGGTGGTCCAAAAATAGTGAATCGATGTGCAATAAATTTGACTGGTGGCTTTATATTGATCTCTAAAACAAACCCAACGGTATAAACAGCAAATATTGAAGATTGAGCTCCTGTCTTTCAATGGGTCTGGTTTATTGCTGGGTGCATGGCAGACCATTTTTGTTGAAAAGGTTATTTGGAATTTAAATAAAATTTTAAACTTAAATGATGTATGATGTCGCAAAACTGCAAAGATAAATGTGCATATGGTCTACTCTTCTGATTTTGGTGATTGAACAAATCGACTAACTTAATAAAACATTAAATAAAACTTAATAATTTTTTGTTGGCTGGGGTGATGCACTCCAGTCCGCGCCGTGCCCAGCGGTCGCGGAAGGCCTCAAGTGTGCTGGCGGACACCGCGTGCGCCATCTCCAGGGCCACCTGGGTGTGAACATGGCCGCGGAAGAGAGGCAGGCAATCGGGCCGAACGACCCCCTCGACTGCCCGCTGCCTGGAGCTGTTAATGGCTATTTTCGCCAGGAGCAGTCCTACGAGGAGGTTCTCTGATCTGCCCACACCGGGTGACCAAAGATCAGGAGCGTGGGACTGAGTGTAGCCAAAAATTGAGGAGCAGCCCCTTCAAATAGTGAAAGAGGGGCTGCAACCTCTCATTCTATATAAACATGGAACACGGACTCCTCCAGGCTGCAGAAAAGGCAGGCGGCCTGGGAGTCCGTGAACCGATTTAAAACCATATTGTACGGGACTGCTCCATGCGACACCCTCCAGGCCAAGTCCCCAATAGATAAAGGGAGGACTCCCGCGTAGAGCCCTCCACTGGGGGCCTCCGCCTCCGCTGGACAGCAGATGGCACGCCGAAGTGTGTCTGGGCGGCAGTGCATATGGTCTAAAACCTATAGACCTACATGGGCTAGGTCACACAGCTGTGATTACTTTTACTAAAATCAAAGTTTAATCAAGTGTGCCTGCTTCACAACTCTAGTCTTGGAAGCGATGGCCATGAATCAACTGGAGTTGCCATGTTTGCTAAACCTGATCAAGTTAGAACATTAAAACCACCACAGCAAGTGACGATAACATCGTGTTTCAACGATAAATGAGGTTGAGAAAGCTTCTTCCTGCTTTGATACACTCCATGGTTCCCACCCGCCCCCCCCCCCGGAGAAGTTGATCGATGGTTGGGACAACATTTTATCCTCGAGCATAGTAGCAGAAACCCTCTGCAATGTAAAAGTGCTTTTGCTGTAATGTTGCTGAAGGGCCAACCATCAATCAAATATAAAACCTCATGTGTAATTTGAGTTCATGGAAAAATGTTTATTATTTCAGGTCCAGAGCATAAATGAAGGCTTTTCAAAGCTTAAAAGTATAGTTCCTTTGATTCCGAAAGATCGCAAACCAAGCAAAGTCGATGTGCTCAGGGCTGCATCAGAATACATTCGTCTGCTGCGTATTGTCTTGGAGGAATCCGGAGGTACTGAGGTAAGGATTGTGAGATATTTGTAACTTTCCTGAGTAAGTTGTGGGATGGAATAAGAGGAGAAAGAAGCAATGGCCTTGAAATTGGACCTTTTTTTTGCTGAGCAGTTTTGATGGCTGGGTATTCCAGAAAGGTCCTAGTTTGACTTCTGGATTGCACCTTCCTATGTTATGTACAGATGGTCCATTCTCAACTACAGTTGGGGGCAGCACAGTTTGCTGCAGCACCCTTCATTTGTAGCCTACTTAAGATTTGCTATCTGTTTAATCATGAATAATGGTCAATTAGTGGCCGATGACCACTACTCATGGAATGATGTCTCATTCAATTATTGCCTTCAGGAGAGGGGAGGAAAAAAACTGGAGCCAGCAAGATGGTTTTTCTCCATCTACATCTAGCTTTCAAATTTGGTCATTTTTGGATACTGATGAGCATTTATATTTCAGCCATGCGGAAGCTTTAGCAAGTGTAAATGCTGATGCTTTAGAGCTGAAGGTGTTGAATTGAATTTTAATAATGTATTTAATTATGGAAAATACCTAGCAATGTTTAACTTGGGAATCTTCCTCTTGAAATCTGAGTTGTATGTGGATTTCTGAACCAGTGGCGAAGAGTCAACTTAACTCAAAGATTCCAAAGTGCCACTTTGGAATTGCCTGTCGCTCACTTCTGCAAGTAAAGTTGATTTTGTTTCTGGACTTAATGATGTGGTCTAATAACTGTTGCTTTTGGGACAGGAGAACGTGGAGCAGGACTGGAATGCAGAATCTCCTGAGTTTGGGGAGCCACCGCTGTTGGTGAACAATACACCTGGAGGAAGCATCCTTGCTAACTGTAGTCCTCAATTTCAAGTGGATGATGCCATGGGAAGTCACCTTGAACCTGTGGCTTATGAAGACGAACACAACGTTTGGGATAGTCCTATTATGCCCTTTGTGGGCATTGTCCAGCTACAGAATGGAAACTTGGTGATGTATCTGAGTCCATTATTTTGCAGAACTGTTTTTAAAATCCACGCTGTCATGATGGTTGAGCTAATCCAGTCAGTGGCAATGATGTAATAAAGACCCCCCCCCGAACCCCATAAAGTCTACGAGAGTTGGTTAATACCTGCCCCACTACTGGTAGAAACAGGCAATAGGCTCAGCATTGGTGGGTTTGAGAAGACAAAATCTTCCAGGATTGTATGCCTGTATTAAAAATGCATATTCGAGTGTTGGAAGAGGACAGGAGCAGGCTAGCGGTGATTTTTCTTTTTTACCGAATAAAATAGGGGTGGGGGGCTGGGTGCAAGGGGAGGAAGAGAAATGAGCAGGATAAAGAGGCCAGGGTAGTTGCAAATATTGCATTAATAATAATTACCTGATTTTTATATCCTTTTTAAGATGTATAATGTTTTGATACTTGTAGTAATATTGGTAGAGTAATCTGTTCTAATCCTGCTATTTTGTTCCTAATTTAAAGTTGGTGTTGAATGTTAACTTTTAGAAAGTGGTTATTGACAGACTCCTGCTCTTGGGTGGGGGACAAGAGACCTCAAGGATTGGTAAAGAATGCACATGCCTAATAAGTTGGGCATATGCCAAATGATGTGGCTTGTTTAGTTCCATGTTTCTACAGTCATGTCACTATATACTGTAACCTGTTTTCTGTTGGGTATATCGGTCCGAAACTCCAATGGCAAACTTGCATCTAAATTGATACTACAGCAATGCTGGGTGGAGAGGGTGAGTGAGGGAGAAATGAAATGTCCCATGACTGCAATAGAGGTACTGGCCTTCAGTGCAGTAAGGGTCAAAGGTAAACTGCTGATTGGTTCAAAGTACTGTTTTTTTTTGTTTCCTGACCTGGAGAGACTTGCCAGGTCATGTACCTTGCTGCCAAATGCTGCAAGGCTGTTGGAGCAACCCATTAAATGAAATAAGGCCAGTGATTTTGAACTGTATCTGCATTCTCCTGGGGCAAAGCAACTCTACGTTCCATTGATTCTCAGACTTTGCATTGAGTGACATTTGTCTGCAATTTTTTTTTTATTCATTCAGGGGATGTGGGTGTCGCTGGCAAGGCCAGCATTTATTGCCCATCCCTAATTGCCTTTGAGAAGGCCACCATTTCAGAGGGCAGTGAAGTCAACCACATTGCTGTGGGTCTGGAGTCACACAAAGGCCAGACTGGGTAAGGACATTAGTGCTGGGTTTTTACGGCAATCCGGTAGTTTCATGGTCACCATTACAGATTTATTTAATTCACTGAATTTAAATTCCCCAGCTGCCGTGGTGGGATTTGAACTTGTCTCCGGATCATTAGTCCAGGTCTCTGGATTACTTGTCCAGTGACATAACCACTGTGCTACCGTACCCCCCTCTGATGCAATGCCAGGCATCAGAGCAGCGAGAGACCTAACCTACAGGTCTGAAAACTAACTCTCCCTGCTCACTCAATAGTGTCGCAAGAATTACTTAGAAAAAAACTCCTTCTTTGTTGCCCCCCCCCCCCCACTTTAACCCTTGTATGAAACAAAAATAAAAGTGAAATGCAAGTTTTGTATTCCTCTGAATATCTTGAGATTGTGCCTGACCAACATACAGCAGTAGATGTATTCACTGAAATTTATATTTTCTTTATCTGTGACCTTTGCCAACAGCAAATTTTCTAGACTTGCCTCTTTTTGATTGTGGATCAAAATAATCAATGAAGATTTTACAAACCACACTTGGAGCACTGTGCAGAGTTCTGGACTCAATAACATAAAAAGGATATAGGGGCACTGGAGAAATGTTTCCCATTCATAAGAAATTCAGGAGAAACATCTCTACCCAGAGTGTTTAGAATGTGGAACTCGCTCATGTGGAGCATAGACCAGTTGGACCGGGTGGCTAGGTTCTGTGCTGTACATTCTGGAGATGATGCAAAAAAATTTACAAGATGATACCAGAACTGAGTGATTATACCTATCAGGAAAGACTGACCAGGCTGGGGCTCTTTTCTCTAGAAAAGAGAAGGTTGAGGTCTTTAAAATTATGAAGGGGTTTGATAGAGTAGACGTAAAAAATATTTCCACTAGTGGGGGGAATCCAAAACTAGAGGTCCTAAATGTAGGATAGAATGATACAGCACAGAAGGAGGTCATTCAGCCCATTGTGCCTTTGCCCATAGCCCTGTGAATGTTTTCCCTTTGTTCATGAGGAATTCAGGAGAAACATCTTTACCCAGAGAGTGGTGAGAATGTGGAACTCGCGACCACAGGGAGTAGTTGAGGTGAACAGCATAGACGTATTTCAGGGGAAGCTAGATAAACACGAGGGAGAAAGGAATAGAAGGATATGCCAATAGGATTAGATGAAGTAGGGGTGGGAGGAAGCTCGTGTGGAGCATAAGCACCAGTGTAGACCAGTTGGGCCGAATGGCTTGGTTCTGAGCTTTACATTCTATGTAGCAGTGGTACAGTGCAGTGCATTGCCAAAATATCTTAATGCTTTATTCAAGGATGTAGCTTATCCTGAATTTGGCTTGTTTTAATTTCAGATATTCCAAGCAAATGAGAGCTCCTGTCCCAATGACGCAGTTAGGTTGATTCCGGAATAGTGCAAGGTAAGGAGTTACCAATTCCGTCAGTTGACCACAAACTTTATTAGGCAATTGAAACGAAAAATGCTTGTGCTCTAATTCTAAAGACTTCAGAATGTTGGCTGGACCTGGGTGGTGGTAGTTCTTCAGAGAGCCTTTCACCTCTGGTTTCAAATCCAATCCAGCTGCTTGGATGTCAGTTTCCTTTGGTTAAGATCCTACAGGCAATGACTTTAGTCTTGATCCATTTCCTAGTGTCCATAAGCTGAAGTTCACAGCAGTCACTCAATGCAAGGCAACAGGATGGTTTTGTATGCACAGTAGGGAATACCTGTCTGAGAATTGGTACTGAGACCCATTGTTGGGAAGGTTAGAAAATTGTTGCTCTGGATCAAGCTGTTCGACTAGACTAGAGTGCTTGGAGATTCCCAGCACCAATATCCTGAATTTTCAATACTAGTAACTTTGAGCAAAACTGATAAGTGCTTGAAAGGGGAATCGTGTTTGACGTAGAGTTTTTTGAAGTTGTAACTAGCAGTGTAGATAAGGGGGAACTCGTGGATGTAGTGTATTTGGATTTTCAGAAGGCATTCAATAAGTTGCCACACAAGAAGTTATTGCACAAGATTAGGGCTCATGGGATTTGGGGGTAATATATTAGCATAGATTGAGGATTGGTTAAAGGGCAAAAAACAGAGCAGGAATAAACCGGTCATTTTCAGGATAGCAGTGTGTAACTAGTGGGGTGCCGCAAGGATCAATGCTTGGACCTCCGCTATTTGCAATCTATATAAATCACTTTGATGAGGGGACCGAGTGTAATATATCCAAGTTTGCTGACGATACAAAGCTAGGTGGGAAAGTAAGCAATGAGGAGGCTGTAAAGAGGCTGCAAAGGAATATACACCAGTTAAGTGATTGGGCAAGAAGGTGGCAGATGGTGCAGAACGTGGGGCAATTATCCACTTTGGTAGGAAGAATGGACAAGCAGAAGATTTTTTTAAGTGAGACTGGAAATGTTGGTATTCAGAGGGATTTGGGTGTCCTTGTACATGAATCACAAAGTTAACATGCAGGTAATGCAAGCAGTTAGGAAAGCAAATGGTATGTTAGGGGTTGGAGTGTAAGAGTAAGGACATCTTGCTGCAATTATACAGGGCTTTGGTGAGACCACACCTGGAGTACTGTGTACACTTTTGGTCTCCTTACCTAAAGAAAGGATATACTTGCCTTTAGAGGGAGTGCAACAAAGGTTCAATAGATTGGTTCCTGGGATGAGAGGGCTGCCCTATGAGGAGAGATTGAGTGAGTAGAATGGGCCTATATTCTCTGGAATTTAGGAGAATGAGAAGTGATCTCATTGAAAGGTATAAAATTCTTAGAGGGCTTGACAGGGTAGATGCTGAGAGGCTGCTTCCCCTGGCTGGAGAGTCTAGACCTAGGGGGCATAGTCTAAGTATAAGGGGTCGACCATTTTGGACTCTGATGAAGAGAAATTTCTTCACTCGGAGGGTTGTGAATCTTTGGAATTCTCTGCCCTAGAGGGTTGTGGATGCTCAGTCGTTGAGTATATTCAAGACAGAGATAAATAGATTCTTGGGCACTAAGGGAATCAAGGGATATGGGGATAGTGCAGGAAAGTGGGGTTGATGTAGAAATTCAGCCATGATGAATGGTGGAGCAGGCTCGAGAGGTTGTAAGGCCTACTCCTGCTCCTAATTCTAGTGTTAACATTTGTCTGCATACAGCTGTTTAGACAAATCCTAATTCCCACTTGCCTTTCTGAATTGCTATAGAAAGTTAATAAGGTATTGTGTAATTTTTTAGTCCTGGTTATTGACTGATCAGTTATTCCTGGTATAAATGTACTAATATATTCATGAGTACTCATTATTTGAGCACTAACATTTTAAGTACAGACTGCACTTGTAGGTGAACACTTTTGTATTTTTGTACTTTATTTCTGGTCTAATATGCATTTGAAATAATTTGAGTGGTTAATCTGTATGAAATTACTACATTACAACTTTGTTCAATATTTGTGTACACGTACACATTGATTGTTCAGTAGTCCTAATGGGGCATTTGCCAGTGTGCAATCTATTTCTCATAAATTGGGACATTTTGTCTCTCAAGCAGAGTGTCCAGGGCCACTTGTGCTATTGCACTGGGGGGAAAAACCTGTGGCATCTTTTGGCTTCAGCCATCTAAGCATTGTTTCTGATGGGTGAGACTCCACTTAATTGAGCTGAATCATACTGTCCCGTTTGGGCACTTGGAGCTGGTCTGAATCCATAATATAAACCAAAGTAACACATGTTAGTGTCTACAGTCAGGGTGTTGGCAATGCTCACTTCAACTGACCAGTCTGCTGTAATCCTTATAAAGGATAAGAAGGTCTTCAGGAGAAAGTTTCTTTCAAAAAAAATTCAAATCCAAATGATCTCATGCTCAAGGTTAAGGTTCCATAACACTGTCCCTTAGTGATTCTATACATTGGTTGAGAAATCTAAGTTTAATAATTGTGACTGTAGCTTTTGGCCAAAAAGGCTTGCCCTTGAGGGGAATCATAGTGTAACAGGCTGCCACTTAAAGATCTGAAGTGCCCAATATGTAACTTGTTTCTAATGTGAATTTTGTTCCAGATTCTATGGTCACAGAGCATGATATTGAAAAGTGTCTGGATTAACTTCACTGTATTTGGAAAAGATGGTTGTATGAAATTGCTTACTACTGATTCAAAAGACTGAATTGTAAACTTTAGATGCTCTGTGAAACATTAAAATTGAGTGTTCACTCTTGAATTTTATAGTACTTGATCATTTGGTTGACTCTTGTAAATCATGCTTGATCAGGGAGCCTTGGTTCTTGAACCTTTTTGTCGTCTTTCCCTAAAGACTTCCCATTCAAGGCACTACCTGTTGCAATATGACAAACCAGGAGGTTCTAGCTTTGATGCTCACTTTACTGAACTAGTTGGTCTTGGTGGCCCTGGAGCAGGCAAGGGCAAATCAACCAAGGAGCAGGCAAGGGCAAATCAACCAAGGAGCAGGCATTGAATGAAAACCAACCAAGGAGCAGGCATTGAATGAAAACAAGGTTGAACTCAACTGACATTTATCAAATTGTCTGACACCACTCCATGTGTAGGCTCATGGCAAATGGATGCTGGGAGGCTTTTGGGAGATCTTGGGTTATCAACTTTAACAGGAGCTCTAGACTGTTTAAGCTGCAGGTGGGGACTATAAATTTTGGATGGTCCATACAGTATTTTGTAGTAGATGAAATTGTGCCAGGGAAATCACACACCTGAGTCGCATTGGCTTTGTCTGCCATTGAACCACTGGCTGTAGCTGCAGCCCTTGGCACCCCGACCTGATGGAGGGCAATAGCCAGCCTCTCCTTTGGGTGACTAGGGAAACTGTTGCAAAGCTGTTCCAACATTGAAGCAGATTCAACAGTAACATTCAAAAGAGAATTGGATAAATATTTGAAGGGGAAACATTTGCAGGGCTATGGGGAAAGAGCAGGGGGAGTGGGACTAATTGGAGAGCTTTCAAAGAGCTGGCGCAGGCACGATGGGCCAAATGACCTCTCTTCATTCTATGATCTCATAGGACATCAGCTGGCCAATATGGGTGTCACAATGATCATGCAGCTAGGTTGTATTTTGATTTGATGTGAAGCCTTTGGCTAGCCTTTCTATTAAATATTGAATGTGCCCTGCTGAGGTAATGTGTCCATGAGATTGAATCAAAGGGTGGTTAGGTTGTCTGATTGCTTATAAATTTGAATAGGTCAACCAGTAACACAATGGCATTCATACTTGGGCCATTGCCCTAGTAAATGGTACTTGAAATGGTGTATTCCTTCAAGGGTGCCATTTGTTTTCTGTTACCAGATCCTAAAGTTGCTGCACAGATCATTAAGCCTGGCTGGCACCTCATAAGGGGAATGGTACATAACTTCCCCATGATGTACTATGTCTACTTTGCCAGTCCTGGCATAGAAGGGTTAAGCTCTTGTTTTTGTCCATTTACAAATTCCAGTCTGCTATAGATTATCATCTTGTGGTTAGTGGCTCCCATGAGTCGGCAAAGCATCCTAATTATTGAAAGTTGACTCTTTCACTATCTCTGCTCAACAATAGTGCAACTCTGAGATATACCAACATCCTGTTAGGATCTGGGCTAGATGTTGAGGGGATAAATTGTGCTGCAAAAATAAAGGCAAGTTCATGATGCACGCCGTTATTAATGCGCTAATCGGCCAGTAAGTTATGGGGAAGAAGAGATACGCCGTGAGTTGCAAATCTCCAGAACTTGCTGGTCGATTTACACTGCTCTGCCTTTTGTTTTGCACTGTAGATGCTGCCTATCTTCAGGATCAGTGTAAAAACATAAATCCCCCCCCCCCATGAGTGGTTGAGTGGTGCTCCAAAGCGCTCTGCTTCACTGAGACAACATTGCGATAAATTGGTACATTGTTGTAGTCTTATGCCTCTGGTTAAGAACAGAGCAGTTATTATGCTGTAATTGTGAAGTAATTACAAACACTTAATATTCACTAAGGATGTCTTCATAGATTGGTGGCCTACAGTTTGTTGCAGTTAATCAAACTGTTCACTACCAAAAGAAACTTCTTTCACAGCAGCAAGTCTGACTATTTCAATGGTTGAAAATACTGCCTCTGCTAAATGTGTGAAAGTGACTGAAAACCTTTTATTGTTGGGTGTTTAAGATAGTGAGACTATTTTAATCCTTCAGATCTCCTTTTATTTAACCTCTGGGTCCATCCTTGTGTTGTCTTGTCACACTTTTTTTCTTTCCAAAATGGCCAAAACTACTCTTGCCACTAATTTTTCCAGACTTGACATCTTGATGCTTGAGCAACATGGAGCAGTGGTACTCTGAACTGTTCTCTGCTAAATCAAGTTCAGCATGTTAAATAAAACTCTCAACATTTAAGCAATGATTTCCACAAACTGTTTTTCAATAATGTCTTATCCAGTTAATGACTGATTCTCCATTACTGCATTTAATAAGGTGAACCAGCTGCTTTCCTGGATCTACAGCTGCTCCACAACCCTTGGATGAGTAACATCAATATTGGGACGATCCCACCCTCAGTCTTAAATGTAGTACAGAAGAATCCTTCTCTTCCCACCATTTATAACTTCCACATTAGCATCAAAAAAATCAATATCCTGCTGGCTCCACCTGACTGGTGCAGTTTGAAGTTTTTTTGGTCAGTTTTAAAATATAACAATCTGAGTATAAATACACATCACTAAAAGTTGCAACACAGGTTAGCAAGGCCAAAAAAACCAAACCAAGCACTAGGGTTTATTTCTAGAGGGATAGAATTGAATAGTAGGGAAGTTATTGCTAAACCTGTATCGAACCTTGGTTAGACCACACTTGGAGTACTGCGTACAGTTCTGATTGCCATATTACAAAAAGGATAGAGGCACTGGAGAAGGTGCAGAGAAGATTTACAAGGATGATACCAGAAATACGAGGGTATACATATCCGGAATCGGGAAAGGATGAACAGGCTGGGTCTCTTCTCTTTGGAGGAAAAAAGGCTGAGGGGTGACCTAATAGAGGCCTTTAAAATTATGAAAGGTTTTGATAGAGTAGATACAGAGAATGTTTCCATTTGGGAAGAGCATAACTAGAGGCTATCAATGAGTTACCAAGAAATCTAATAGGAAATTCAGAAGAAACTTCTTTACCCAGAGTGGTGAGAATGTGGAACTCGCTACCACAGGGAGTGGTTGAAGCCAATAGTATAGATGCATTTAAGGAGAGGCTAGACAAGCAAATGAAGGAGAAGGGAATAGAGGGTTATGCTGATAGATTTAGATGAGGAAAGACTGGAGGAGGCTTGAGTGGAGCATAAACGCCGGCATAGACTGGTTGGGCCGAATGGCCTGTTTCTATGCCGTATATCCTGTGTAATGTAAATTTCATTAGTAGTTTCACCTTGCAATTTCAATTTGCAGCACATGTTTTGATCTTCATTTTACAGTGGCATGTAGATAGTCAACTTTTATTTGTAACTTCCACCTGTCAACATTACATTGTTTTCATTAGGAATGTAATCACCTTGGAAATCACATTCCTGCACTCGGTGTTGTCCAATTAAAAATCAGTGATGCAACAGTGAGGTTATTTTAACCACATGCAGTAATGTTTGTAGAACAGGCCTTGCACACAATGCCAGTAACTGTATTACATGTACCTTCACTCAACAAACCTCTCAGCATTGCGTTTTTCTCTCTTTCTTTGGCCAATTTTGGAATTCTAGCAAGATCAGGCACATCTTCGTGCAGCTGCGAGGCTTTAGCCCAGTTAGTGCAGCTGCTACTTTGACTTCTTCCGTGTGCTTGCTGAGAATGTTGACTCTCCCAACCCCCCCATGCCTCTGCTCCTAGCCAGAACGTGCTTGCACGCTGTTACCCCCTTGGCCTGTTGGAGCTGCTCCTTGGCAGTTGGCCTTGCTTTCTTCTGGCTTGGAGCAGTTATTCTGCCTGGACGAGCTGAGTATGAGGACAGCTCCGCGTACGCTGCCGGTGTTTTCTGCATTTTTAGACGGGTTACACTGAACACGCCATTTTAGAAGATGAGCAATAAGCAGTAACTAATCGAGTAAAGTTGTCCAGTTCTGGTCACCACACTTTAGGAAGGATGTGAAGGCCCTTGAAAGGGTGCAGAGGAGATTTATCAGAATGGTTCCGGGGATGGGGGATCTTAGCTACAAGGACAGGTTGGAGAAGCTGGATTTGTTTTCATTAGAGTAAAGGAGGTTGAGGGGGGGGATTTGTTAGGTGTACAAGATTAGGACGGGTTAGGATAGGCTAGACGGGGAAAGGCTGTTCCCACTAGTTGATAGTACAAGGACTAGAGGACGCAGATTTAAGGTTTTGGGCAAGAGATACAGGGGGGATGTGAGGAAAAACTTTTTTACGCAGCGAGTGGTGAGGACCTGGAACTCGCTGCCGACTGAAGTGGTGGAAGCGGAGACACGCAATGTTTTCAAGGGGAGACTGGATAGGCACTGGAGGGAAATAAACTTGCAGGGCTACGGGGATAGAACAGGGGAATGGGACTGACTGGATTGCTCCACAGGGAGCCGGCACTGATGGGACGGGCCGAATGGCGGCCTCCTGTGCCCTATGACTCTGTAGCACACACCATGATGAAAACACATCTGTACACTAATTTTCCTCTTGGTGTTTTACCAACAGCAGCGTAAAATGCTGTGTGAATGAGTATTGATCACATTTCCAAAACTGTATCACTCAATTTTATTTCCTCATCAAAATGCAATTAGCCACATTGAGATTCCTGGTTAGCCACATGGGGCTAGTGTAGTGAACAGTTGTGTGAGCCAGCACCAATAGCGATGCCAGGGTATAAATAGACTGCGCCAACTTTAGATGGCAGTTTCCATTATAACTGTGGACAGACATTTTTAATGCACTATATAGATATGTATGATTTAAAAATGGCAGCTGAATTATACATGTGTTTCTAACCTCTGGTGGAGTCGGGATTCTCACCGACCAGTGGGCTGCTGATAAAGCACTCTGGAACCATTCATGGGCCACTTGGCAAAGAAAGACTTGCATTTATATAGCGCCTTTCACAACCACCAGACGTCGCAAAGCACTTTACAGCCAATGAAGCACTTTTGCAGTGTGGTCACTTGTAATAAAGCTCCAGATTTCCTATTCTGCCAGTGCACCCCTGCCTCTAACCCTGCTCTCAACCGAAGACTTGCCTTGCCCGTGTCTGCGTGCAACGCCGCGGGTGATCAACGAGTAATAAAACTGTCTCGTAATAAAAACAGAAAATGCTGGAAATACTCAGGTCAGGCAGCATCTGTAGAGAGAGAAACAGAGTTAACGTTTCAGGTCGATGACCCTTCCTCAGTAAAATTGTCTCTGGCTGGCTGAGTGGATGTCTAATGTGCATGGCTGTCTTAGTCTGGAGGGATGGCTGTTGTAAATTGGAATAGAGAGGAGAGGAGAGGTGGGGTGGGGGGGTCCTGGTGCTGTTGGAAATGACAACTTGTCCAGCTAAGTCTTCAGTGCCAACAGTGGTGTGTGTGTGTGTGTAGACTGCAAACACGCCCTTGTTGTCTGCAATCCCACTGAATCAATATTCCCTGAGTACCTGTGACAACATTTAGATGGAATGATTCTGCATACTCCCAACAGAGGGCGCCGAGAGGCTGTCCGGCAGAGAGTGAGTGAGTTGCTGCACCGAGGCACTGCAAGCCTCCCCTCCCCGCCGCTCCTCTCGAACGTACTCGCACGGATTCCGGCTGCCTTTGTTCGCGGAGTAACGGGGGAGGTTCCAGCACCATCACCGCGGTGCACAGGTGCATCGAGTCGGTGCATGTTAAACCCGGCTGAGAGGGCGGCGCTCTGCAGGCGGCGCGGCTGGGCTGGGGGGAGAGAGAGAGAGAGGATGGTTCTGCTCACCCTACCTGCTAATTAAAACCAGTGTTTGGGGAGGCGAGCGCTGATTCAGATCTGCGCAGCAGAGCCGGAGCGATGGCTGGGGCTGGAACCTGAGCAGAGCTGCACTGCACCCGTGGCTGGCCAGTGGGGCTCGGGAGGTAAGTGCTGGGCTTTATACTGCGGATTTACACAGCTTTGCCATGTGAGCGGATCATCATCATTGTTGGAGAGGAGTTAGAGCTATTATCAGACGATGCATGTTGTCAAGTGCCTTAAACACGGCGGCTGCAATTGCTTTATTTTGCAAATAGTGGAAATAAACCTGCTTCATCAACAAGGCGAATGCACTGTGATTGTGGATCTGTGCAGGAGAGGATTGCATCGCCACCCTTGCACTGATTTAATTGATTTTCTCAGATACCGAGGGAGCCACTCACGACATGATGATATAATCTTTACCATCGCTCTGCATAGGCTGGGGAACGCGAACTTTTCGAGCGCTGGGATGGTTATAAAAGATGGTCCTATTATTCTGCACCTGGTAGAGGGAGGGATTCATTTTCTGAGCCGCAGGCGCACAATTGAGTGGGTAACTGACCCGGTGAAATGCTATTGTTTGCAGACAGTGCATGGTTACCGTGTAGAGAGGGAGGACCCTCCTGTGCCCATTGATTACAGTGCAGTGCGAGTCTCCAATCTGCAATGTCTTGCATATCCTTCTTTTTTCACCGCTTGAAAGCAAATAACTGGAACCCACTCCTGTGCTCCCTGTTGGTCAGCTAGTTGTGTTCGGGGTGGGGTGAGGGAGGGAGGGGTCACAAATTCGGGGATAGCTCAGGTTATGCTAAATAATAACACTAAAATATACACATATACATGGGGTGTGCGGGGGGGGTCATTTCCTCTGTTTGCATACATGTTTTTTTGCATAAAATGTCTGTGCACTTTTTAAAATAAATGGGTCAATGACCATCTTAAAATAGCCCTAAAGGACTTTTATGCCCATACCTTAATCAGCGACCGCTGGGGAAAATTCAACCACGTCATGTATTTTATGCACAACAGACTTTTTCTTAAAGTTGGTCAGATTTGATTACATGTCAGACGATGCACAGACTGGAGTGCATCAGAAGGCATGGAGAATAGGACCAGGTGATGTCATAATCTGGAGCAGCAACACATGAATCATTTAGTGAGGGTCACTGAAACCACAACTGTCTTTCTCTCTCCAGATACATTCCTACCTCTTATTGATGAATTTATTGAAACATGTAATTCTTATTGCGAAATTAAAACACATTCATATTTGCAAAGTGACTCTCGGTTTGTTCATGCGTTGTCATGATGTCATTAGTGGTGCACAGAACTCTCGACCCCAGTGGGTTGAAAGGGGGCACATTGGGCCGGCACTTGAGCTTGGATGCGGTTTTCTTTCACTAAATTTGCTTTTCTCAACAGTACTGTTTAATGTCGGGGTATCCCAATTGAAGCAGGACATTGGGATGCGTGGCGGTGTCAGCCGGCATGTTTGTGGCAAAAACAAATCTTTCACTGAAAATTTATTTCAAAATTTTAAGATAATTCCCCTCCCTATCTCTGTAATCTCCTTCAGCCCCACAACCCCCCCGAGATATCTGCACTCCTCTAATTCTGCCCTCTTGAGCATCCCTGATTATAATCGCTCAACCATTAGTGGCCGTGCCTTCTGTTGCCTAGGCCCTAAGGCCGATAAAGCCCCAGGGCCTGATAATCTACATCCTAGGGTACTTAAGGAAGTGGCCCTAGAAATAGTAGATGCATTGCTGGTCATCTTCCAAAATTCTATAGACTCTGGAACAGTTCCCATGGATTGGAGGGTAGCTAATGTAACCCCACTATTTAAAAAAGGTGGGAGAGAGAAAACACGGAATTATAGCCTGACATCAGTAGTGGGGAAAATGCTAGAGTCCATTATAAAAGATGTAATAGCAGAGCACTTGGAAAACAGTGACAGGATCGGACAAAGTCAACATGGATTTACAAAAGGTAAATCATGCCTGACTAATCTACTGGAATTTTTTGAGGATGTAACTGGTAGAATAGATAAGGGAGAACCAGTGGATGTGGTGTATTTGGACTTTCAGAAGGCTTTCGATAAGGTCCCGCATAAGAGATTAGTGTGCAAAGTTAAAGCACATGGGATTGGGGGTAAGGTTCTGATTTGGATAGAGAACTGGTTGGCAGACAGGAAGCAAAGAGTTGGAATAAACGGGTCTTTTTCCGAGTGGCAGGCAGTGACTAGTGGGGTACCGCAGGGATCGGTGCTAGGACCCCAGTTATTCACAATATATATTAATGATCTAGACGAGGGAACTAGATGTAATATCACCAAGTTTGCAGATGAGACAAAGCTGGGTGGGCGTGTGTGTTGTGAGGAGGATGCAGAGAAACTCCAGTATGATTTGGACAAGTTGGGTGATTGGGCAGATGCAGTATAATGTGGATAAATGCGAGGTTATCCACTTTGGTGGCAAAAACAGGAAGGCAAATTATTATCTGAACAGCAATAGATTGGGAAAAGGGGAAGTGCAACGAGACCTGGGAGTCCTTGTGCACCAGTCGTTGAAGGTAAGCATGCAGGTGCAGCAGGTGGTTAAGAAGGCAAATGGTATGTTGGCCTTCATAGCAATAGGATTTGAGTATAGGAGCAAGGCTGTCTTGCTGCAGTTGTACAGGGCCTTGGTGAGACCACACCTTGAGTATTGTGTGCAGTTTTGGTCACCTTATCTGAGGAAGGATGTTCTTGCCATGAAGGGAGTGCAGTGAAGATTCACCAGACTGATACCTGGGATGGCAGGAATGACGTATGAAGAGAGATTGGGGCGATTGGGCTTGTATTCGCTCGAGTTTCGAAGAATGAGAGGGGATCTCATTGAAACTTATAAAATTCTAACAGGACTAGACAGACTAGATGCAGGAAGGATGTTCCCGATGGTGGGGGAGTCCAGAACCAGGGGTCACAGTCTAAGGATAAGGGGTAAGCCATTTAGGACTGAGATGAGGAGGAATTTCTTCGCCCAGAGAGTGGTGAACCTGTGGAATTCACTACCACAGAAGGCAGTAGAGGCCAATTCATTAAATATATTCAAGGAGTTAGATATATTTCTTAAGGCTAAAGGGACCAAGGGATATGGGGAGAAAGCAGGGACAGGGTACTGAATTTGGATGATCAGCCATGATCGCATCGAATGGCGGAGCAGGCTCGAGGGGCCGAATGGCCTACTCCAGCTCCTATCTTCTATGTTTCTAAGCTCTGGAATTCCCTGCCTAAACCTCTCCGCCTCGCTACCTCTCCTTCCTCCTTTAAGACGCTCCTTAAAATCTACCTCTTTGACCAAGCATTTGGTCACTTGCCCTCATTTATCCTTATGTGTAATCACCGGTGTCAAAGTTTTGTCTTAACATACTCCTGTGATGCGCCTTGGGACGTTTTACTACGTTAAAGGCGCGATATAAATACAAGTTGTTGTTGTTGTTGTTGAAAGTCACATCACAGATCTTTGTGCATCTGCTGGACTTCCTGAAGGCAGATGTGAAGCCGAATATTGAGGCTGCTCCAGGGACTGAGCCTGTTTGAGAAATGCCCAAAGCTATAACGGAGTCCCTTTGAATTGATTATTGTATAAGAATTGATTTGAAATAGATGACGGGCTCCTGCGATTAAATGCTATGATTTGAATGGAACTGCTAATGTGCTTTTGTAGCAAGTGAGTAATTCTAACTGATTTCATAGTGTGTTACTGGATATACTATAAGGTTGTAACACAATATCATGGTTCAGATGGCTTTTTAAAAACTTTGTATTTTGTTTGCAAATTGAAAATTAGTGTCTTACAATGCCACATATTAATATGCAGATTGCATTACATTGTTAATGTGTGTACATGTGTGTTTCAGTTTGAGAAACAGTACATATTATTGTGCTAGCTTTTGGACCACGTAAGGAGCTGATATTGTCTTTACATAGGAAAGAGAGATTTCAAGAATATTACTATGTACAGGTTCTACAATTCCTCACCTCTCGTCCTCATCCCACCCAGCCAAGGTCTTGTGGCCTTCTTTCTATTGGCCAGCTTACTCTCTGTCTTTTCACTCTGGGGTTGTGTTCATGAACACAGGAACAGGAGGAGGCCATTCGGCCCCTCGAACCTGTTCTACCATTCAATTAGATCATGGCTGATCTGTACCTCAACTCCATTTACCCGCCTTTGCTCCACATCCCTTAATACTCTTGCCTAACAAAAAATCTATCTCCATTTTGAAATTTTCAATTGACCCCCAGCCTCACCAGCTTTTGCTGGAGAAAGTCCAGATTTCCACTACCCTTCGTATGAAGAAGTGCTTCCTGACATCACGCTGAACGGCCTAGCTCTAATTTTAAGGTTATGCCTTCTTGTTCTGGACTCCCCCACCAGAGCAAATAGTTTCTCTCTCTATCGACCCTATCAAATCGTTTAATCATCTTGAGCACCTCAATTAGATCATCTCTTAATCTTCTGTACTCAAGGGAATACAAGCAACCCGTCCCCATAATTTAATCCTTTTAGCCCCAGTATCATTCTGGTGAATCTGCGCTGCACCCCCTCCAAGGCCAGTATATCCTTCCTGAGGTGCGGGGCCCAGAACTGAACGCAGTGTCCAGATGGGGTCTAACCAGAGCTCTGTACAGCTGTAGCATAACTTCTTGCCCTTTGTATTCCAGCCCCCTTGAGATAAAGGCCAACCTTCTATTAACCATTTAAATTATTTTCTGTAGGAAAGTAGTGTTTATACATTTATTAGATTAAAAGAAAGACTTGCATTTATATAGCGCCTTTCATGACCGCAGGACGTCCCAAAGTGCTTGAGACAATGAAGTACTTTTGGAGAGTAGTCATTGTTGTAATGTAGGAAACGCGGCAGCCAATCTGCGCACAGCAAGCTTCCACAAACAGCAATGCGACAATGACCAGATAATCCGTTTTAGTGATGTAGCAAGAAGGATAAATATTGGTTAGTTGGCTTTAAAAGACAATGTAGTTTGTGACATTACCTGAACCCCTCATGACTGTCATGTGCCTTAAACTATTTATAATTTATTATCTAAGCTGTTCTCCTTGTCCCACATGGAACAGCTCTATTAACAAACCTAGAAAAAGGACATGCGAGTCACATTACCAATATGCATTTGCCCTGAGGATTTGAAGGGACAGACTCATATTGCCAATCTGACTCGCATGCCCCTTTGCAAAGTTTATTAATGGAGCTCAATGATGCAGTCGGGCCATTGATGTCACAGAACACGTCTCCTGCTAAAAATGTTGTACTTCATTGAAAGTTTATTTATATATCGGAAAATACCGACCTAAATGAAACACCTTGTTGCAAAGTGGCAAGAAATTTGGCCCATTTTTTCCCCCAGCTGGTGGGTGCACAGTGTGGAGTTGAGCCACATAGTCTTGGAAGGTGGCAGTTTGCTGCCTTGCTGAGCTAGCCCTCTCTGCTGGGTGGTAGTCAGGGCAGAACCTAAGCACCCCTTGGCCCAGAGTTCCTACTTCTAGTCTATACCAAGACATGGACATGTGTGGACTCCCAATGAAGCTAAGATTGTGGTTGTAATTGACCCCACCGTTAAAAAGCTGGCACTAACTGAGCAGGCTGATGATTGCCCAGTAAGGTATGTTACCCAAGGACTGCCAACTGTGGCACCATACCTGTGTGAATAGAATGGAGTAAGTGAAGGATATTACAGGAGGGGGTAAAAGCAATGTGATTGACCAAGGCCACTGACAATCCCATCAAAATCTCCCCCTCCATTATATAAAATGTCATTCAAAGAAATGTCATCAGTGGAAACTGAGGAGAATGATTACAAATGTAAGCATCATCCTTAGCTGGAATTATACGCCAGCACATTTTGTTATTCCCACTAGGGACTGTGTCGAGAGTGCCATAGAAATCTTCCAACAGTAGGGAAAAGAAATTTTCACCTCGACTATCTGGACTGTATTCAGATCCAGGTCCCGGAGAGAAAGAGATGGTGTGTCAACCCATTGTGCCACAGGAGATTGGGAGAGGGTTGGTGGAAAATACTCTACCACTGCTGATCATTAAAGGCCATAATTAAAATCAGACAGACATTTTTTGGTCTGATAAAACTCCAAATATATATTTATGTTGAAATGTCATTTTTAATAGCATCCCACTGTTGAAATTATTTTTAATCCCTTATTTTAGATTCTGTTGCACCTACTTCCGTTCCTCAACGTGAGCAGATGGCACATTTGCAGGCCTTTGGCGTTCTTGTGCTATCTACAGGATTGTTTTCCCATTCTCCCAGCCTCTCTCCCCCGCAGGGAAGCACCTGGCATCCGCTCAACACCTTGACTTGATGAAATCCCACTCAGTAGGGATTGACGGCACAATTCCAGGTCCTTTTGCTCTGGTGTAATATGTTGCTGTGCTGCTAGACTCTCAACTAAAATCTGTGTATATATTAAAGTGCTGCACAATGTTTTTTTTTCAAGATTTGTTGGGGTTTAATAGAACAATCTTTGTTCTCAATTTAACAGCAGGTTCCTTAAATGGACCTTGCCCCCAAATCCCAGAATCTATTCTGACCCCTGTCCTGGCAGAGATACGTATCCCAAGGATTAACAGCTGTCCTACTTGCAGTAAAATATATGTTGGACTGAACGTAGTCTTGCACAATGCTGCCAGTTCGACGTTGAAGTGGTAGAAACTGCTGACCACCCAACTTCCCTTGCTGGCTCCCATGTTAGCTGATATTGTTAACGGTTCTCTCTCCTCAGGTACTGTGTGCCCCCTCCTCAAAAAAACAACCCTTGACCCACTGTGTCCTTGCAAACTACCGCCCCATCTCCAACCTCCCTTTCCTCTCAAGTCCTTGAATGTGTTGTCGCTTTCCAAATCCGTGCCCATCTTTCCCGCAACTCCACATTTGAATCCCTCCAATCAGGTTTCCGCCCCTGCCACAGTACCGAAACGGCTCTCATCAAAGTCACAAATTACATCCTTTGTGACTGTGACAAAGGTAAACTATCCCTCCTCGTCCTTCTCGACCAGTCTGTAGCCTTTGGCACGGTTGACCACTCCATCCATCTCCAACGCCTCTCCACCGTCGTCCAGCTGGGTGGGACTGCACGCGCCTGGTTCCATTCTTATCTATCTAATCGTAGCCAGAGAATCACCTGCAATGGCTTCTCTTCCCGCTCCCGCATCGTTACCTCTGGTGTCCCCCAAGGATCTATCCTTGGCCCCCCTCCTATTTCTCATCTTAATGCTACCCCTCGGCGACATCATCCGAAAACACAGAGTCAGTTTCCGCATGTACGCTGACGACACCCAGCTCTACCTCACCATCTCTTCTCTCGACCCCTCCACAGTCTCTAAATTGTCACATTGCTTGTCCGACATCCAGTTCTAGATGAGCAAAAATTTTCTCCAATTAAATATTGGGAAGACCAAAGCCATTGTTTTCGGTCCCCACCACAAACTCCATCCCTCTCCCTAACATCTGTCTGAGGCGGAGGCTGTTTGCAACCTTGGTGTCATATTTGACCCTGAAATGAGCTTCCAACCACATATCCGCAGCATAACAAAGACCGCCTATTTCCACCTCCGTAACATCACCCGTCTCCGCCCTTGCCTCAGCTCATCCGCTGCTGAAACCCTCATCCATGCCTTTGTTACCTCTAGACTTGACTCTTCCAACGCACTCCTGGCTGGCCTCCCACATTCTACCCTACGAAAACTTGAGGTGATCCAAAACTCGGCTGCCCGTGTCCTAACTCGCACCAAGTCCCGTTCACCCATCACACCTGTGCTCGCTGACCTACATTGGCTCCCAGTTAAGCAACGCCTTGATTTCAAAATTCTCATCCTTGTTTTCAAATCCCTCCTTGGCCTCACCCCTCCCGATCTCTGTAATCTCCTCCAGCCCGACAATCCCACCGAGATATCTGCGCTCCTCTAATTCTGCCCTCTTGAGCATCCCTGATTATAATCGCTCAACCATTGGTGGCCGTGCCTTCAGCTGCCTGAGCCCTAAGCTCTGGAATTCCCTCCCTAAACCTCTCCGCCTCACTACCTCTCTTTCCTCCTTTAAGACGCTTCTTAATACCTACCTCTTTCACCAACCTGACCTAATTTCTCCTTATGTGGCTCAGTGTCAAATTTTTTTCTCGTATAATACTCCTGTGAAACGCCTTGGGACGTTTTACTACGTTAAAGGCGCTATATAAATACAAGTTGTTGTTGAACTTAAACGCAGATTGGGTATTAAGGACTACAACAAGTAATACATTCATTTACAACTGAGAGAAAGGACTTGCATTTCTATAGCGCCTTTCACAATCTCAGGACGTCCCAAAGTGCTTCACAATGAAGTACTTTTTGAAGTGTGGTCACTGTTGTAATGTAGGAAACGTGGCAGCCAATTTGCGCACAGCAAGCTCCCACAAACAGCAATGTGATAATGACCAGATAGTCTGTTTTAGTGATGTTGATTGAGGGATAAATATTGGCCAAGACACCGGGGGGAACTCCCCTGCTCTTCTTCAAAATAGTGGCCATGGGATCTTTTACGTCCACCTGAGAGAGCAGACGGGGCCTCGGTTTAACGTCTCATCCAAAAGACGGCACCTCTGATTGTGCAGCACTCCCTCAGCACTGCACTGGAGTGTCAGCCTAGATTTTGTGCTCAAGTCTCTGAAGTGGGACTCGAGCCCACAACCTTCTGGCTCAGAGGCGAGTGTGCTACCCACTGAGTCACAGTTGAGATCTAAAGCACAAAAGTTCAGCAAATGTTTTAAGTACAATATGAAACATTCATCTGTTCATAATTTAAGAACTTCTAAGGAACTATGATGGTGTTTAGGTTTGAAAACAAAATCCTAGTTACTTGAGGTGAATTCAGTACGTTTTGTCTTCTTGTTCCTCTTTCATGATTTCTGTAAAGGGCTGTATCAAAATTATCTCTGTGTTTCTCGAGGAGTAAATGCAAATCTTTTGTACAAATCAATCATTTTAGAAAGACTGCCTGCTCACCCTACGAGGCTTCCTATGTCCTCCTGCAGTCTTCACAGTCTTGCTCACTGTTTTAATGTCACAGGAATTGAGGGAGCAATCTTGAAATTTGCTAAGTACAGATCACAAACAGTAGGCCATGCTGGGCTGGAGAGATAACGAGAGCTGATACTGTCACAAAAGCAGGCAGCTTCCTGTGACCCCCAGCATCATTTTGCCAGTGGTGGCACCACTGTAAGAGATTGTTGGAGCGGAAATAGTTGCTGAAAATTTAAGAGGAGATTTTTGTCTTCGGTTCTTTAAGGAGATTGCAGGATGGGTTCAGCTGTAACTGTGTGTTATCCAGATGCTGCTGTGGGCGGCATCATTGTTGGAGGAGTTGTGAATGGAGCCGGACACGGTGAAATTGTTAGCGATCAGCCCGCTCCTGATCTTCTGATGGAGGGAAGGTAATTGATGAAGCAGCTCAAGATGGTTGGGTCAAGGATGTTTCCTGGAGGAGCTCCTGCAGCAATGTCCTGGGATGGTGAAAGCTGGCCTCCGGCAACCACAACCACCAGCCACAACCATCTCCCTTTTGTCCCAGGTGTGGCTCCAGTCACTGAAGAGTTTTCCCTTTGAGCCCAGTTGACTCAGTTTTGCTCAGTGTGTAGAGTAAATTTGAAGACCCAGCTCAAACAATGGTAACTCTTGTCGTGTAGGTGTTGAAGAGGACTGACAGCCTGGCTGCATTTTGGCAGTGCTGTAGAAATGATCTCTGATGTGGGGATAGCTTGCTTCATCCAGTCCCCCTGCTGCATAGCATTTGCCCTGTCCTGAGTTCAGAAGCAGAGCTCTCTCTCCAGTTGCACAGGCAGATGTGAGCAATGGTCCATCGCTGGGCAGATGTGAGCTTTGTCCAGCGTTTGATGATGGCAATTCTGGAAGAAAAAAAAAAGGACCCAGCCTTTTTGAAAGTTCCTGCTCTTCCACTTGGTTTCCCAGCTACCTTTCCCATCTGTTTGCTCCAATGCAGTTTGGAGTGGATTACTAACTGTGGGAAAAAATTTCCAGCCCTGTGAGTGAAACCGTCTGTTCTTTAAGCATTGTAAAACACCGTAAAACTTAATTATTTACAGAAATTTGTGTCCAGACATTTTTGTACCTTTTGGAAAAAGAGTTTACCTTGTGACTGAAGGACGAGCAAATAAAACTAGAAATTAATTTTTGCAGGATACGCAGTTCCACTTGAGGTGCAGAATGATGTATATTTATTGCTACTCTTCTCTTCACGTCTACTTCAGGTGGGTAAGATTTGAGCCTCCGATTATGAACTCGGGGCATTAGTACGTGGACTGGCGTAGACGGGAAACGGCCATAATGGTGGGAAGCCCGGGACATTAAAACTCCTGGACCTTATTACCACGTAGGAAGCAGGAGTCCTGCCCGAGCCTGCCAGGAATGACGAGGTGACTGGTGGGTGGGAGCAGGATTTTGAGCTTAGAAGAGGCCACCGCCGGGGACCCGAAGGAACAGCTATGGTGGGAGGGGTGGGGGGGGGGGGGGCGGGGCGGGGCGGGTGGTGACCGGACATGATCACGGTTGGGGGAGGGAAAGGGTAGCTGTGGGCGGGGGAGGTGCAAGGTTGCCCTGTGAAGCCCAGAGAAGCTCTCGTGCTCCTCCTGGCCCACAAGGAAACGGTCCAACAATTAAACATTTCAATTTACCAGGGCTTCTGGTTTCACCGGCGGACCAGAGAGTGTCACCGCCACGATTGGCGGTTAAAATCATGTCGCGGTCCGAATGACATCATCGCATCTCGGCTTTTAAATATTAATCAGGCCCCCACCTTCCGACAGTTGGCAGCCTCCACATTGCCTAAAACCCGGCGATGGGTGCGAACACATCGGGAATGATCTCTGACGTGGGGATAGCTTTCTTCATCCAGTCCCCCTGCTGCATAGCATTTACCCTGCAATGAATTCAGAAGCCAGAGCTCCCTTTCTCCAGTTAAACAAGCTTTGTCGAGCATTTGATGACAGCAATACTGGGGGGGAAAAAAAGGATCGAGCCTTCTTGAAACTTCCCGCTCTTCCGCTTGGTTTCCCAGCTACTTTCCCCGTGTTGTACAGGGCCTTGGTGAGACCACACCTTGAGTACTGTGTGCAGTTTTGGTCGCCTTATCTGAGGAAGGATGTTCTTGCCATGGAGGGAGTTCAGCGAAGATTCACGAGGCTGATACCTGGGATGGCAGGAATGACATATGAGGAGCGATTGGGTCGGTTGGGCTTATACTCGCTGGAGTATAGAAGAATGAGAGGGGATCTCATCGAAACATATAAAATTCTGACAGGTCTGGACAAACTAGATGCAGGAAGAATGTTCCCGATGGTCGGAGAGTCCAGAACCAGGGGTCATAATCTAAGGATAAGGGGTAAGCCATTTAGGACAGAAATGAGGAAGAATTTCTTCACCCAGAGAGTGGTGAACCTGTGGAATTCTCTACCACAGAAGGTAGCTGAGGCCAAGTCATTAAATATATTCAAGAATGAGTTGAATATATTTCTTAAAGCTAAAGGTATCAAGGGATATGGGGAGAAGGCAGGTACAGGGTAGTGAGTTTGGATGATCAGCCATGATCTCATCGAATGGCGGAGCAGGCTCGAGGGGCCGAATGGCCTACTCCTGCTCCTGTCTTCTATGTTTCTATGTGTTTGCTTGGTTCCCAACTGTGTGGGGGGGGGGGGAAATGTCTCGCCCCATGAGTGAAACAATCTGTCCTTAACCGTTGTGAAACGACCCCCGCCCAGTGTGCGCTCTCCGGGCCAGCGGGGCTAAGATCAGGCCCTTAGGGTTGAGCATTGATCATAAGGCGCTAATTTCAGGAGTCCATTCAGATATCCATGCCCAATTTGAAGATTGGATTAATTGGACTTCAGCAGAGGATAAAATCATTGCAGTGAACATAATATGGCTCTTAACGCCTTATGCTTTCCAGTGTGGTGCACGATATCTTCTTTCACCGAGTGACAAAGCAGCAAAAAGCAGTATTTTCTTATTGATGTATTTTTTCACTTTTTGATTGCTTTTTTATCACTTTCAGTGGCATCTTATTGAAACCTTGGCCATCAATCGGGTATGTGGCCCAAGTTTACATTGCCTGCAGCAACAGCATGGGGTCAAACTGCGTAGAGCAGAGGCGAACTGGGACGCCTTGCTGAACCGCGTCACCACTTCTAGTGCGTCTGGTTTATTGTTTGGCTCCATGGTCGTAATTTAAACAAATGCATCCTTTTTACTGCACTGACAGAAGGTGCGGAAACGACTGTCTCAATGCCAAGCACAATTACTCCTGATGTACGCAAGTCATTCGATTTTCCAGGAAATCAGATGTTTGTTAAAATTGCAATCACGACATTGGCGTCGTTAATCTTTCATTGTCGATTCCATCAAGTTGAACAAAGTAGGACTTTGTGCTCTTGGCATCAGTCATGCCAGCCACTGTCAGCACAAAGACTGAGGATCCCTCCCAAGCTAAACATTTTAAAGAACAAGAGACCTGAAAGGAATAACTGGCTGTAATCTAATCTCTGGTTTCAGAAGATGGTCTGGGACTTGAGCCTCGTGCTCAACGTTTGTATCATCCAAGAATTCAGATTGTCGTGTTGTAATCGCTCCCAGGGGTTCGTTATTCCATGTATTAACTGTCTGAATTTTCATCCTTGTTTTTAAATCCCTCTATGGCCTCGCCCCTCCCTATCTCTGTAATCTCCTCCAGCCCCACAACCACCTCCCCCCCCCCCCCCCCCCCGAGATCTCTGCGCTCCTCTAATTCTGGCCTCTTGAGAATCCCCGATTTGCATCACTCAACCATTGGTGGCCGTGCCTTCAGCTGTTGAGGCTCTAAGCTCTGGAATTCCCTCCTTAAACCTCTCCGCCTCGCTACCTCTCTCTCCTCCTTTTAAGATGCTCCTTAAAACCTACCTCTCTGACCAAGCTTTTGGTCATCTGCCTGAATATCATCTTGTGTGACTCGGTGACAAATTTTGTCTGATAACGTTCCTGGGAGGACTGGAGGTAGATAAACAATGGCAAGCATTTAAAGATAGAATGACAAAATTGCAAAAATTGTTTATACCAATCTGGCATAAAAGGAAATCTAAAAAGGTGACTCAACCGTGGATAACAGGGGAAATTAGAGACAGCATAAAATCCAAAGATAGGGCGTATAAATTAGCCAAAAAAAGCGCCAGAGCGGAAGATTGGGAACAGTTTAAGATAGAGCAAAGGAGGACAAAGGGCTTAATCAAGAGGGGCAAAATAGCTTACAAAAGCAAGCTGGCGGAAAATATAAAAACTAACTCCAAAAGCTTTTATAAGTATATCAAGAGGAAAAGACTGGTGAAAACCAAAGTTGGTCCATTGCAGTCAGATACGGGGGAATATATAACGGGAAATAAGGAAATGGCAGACCAACTAAATGCATACTTTGGGTCAGTCTTTACGAAGGAAGACACAAAAAACCTCCCTGGGATATCGGGAAAAATAGGGACATTGGCAAAGGAGGAACTGACGCAAATCAATATCTCCAAGGATATGGTGTTAAGGAAGCTAAAGGGATTGAAGGCGGACAAATCCCCAGGGCCTGATAACATGCATCCTAGGGTACTGAAGGAGGTGGCCCTAGAGATAGCGGATGCACTAAGTATGATTTTTCAGAATTCATTAGACTCGGGAACGGTGCCCATGGATTGGAGGGTAGCTAACGTTACCCCACTATTCAAAAAGGGGGGTAGGGAAAAAGCAGGTAATTACAGACCTGTAAGCCTTACATCAGTTGTGGGCAAAATGCTGGAGTCCATCATTAAGGATGAAATAGCGGAGCACTTAGCAAATGGGGACAGGATAGGACAGAGTCAACATGGATTTACAAAGGGTAAATCGTGCTTGACTAATCTATTGGAATTTTTTGAGGGAGTAACTGGTAAAATAGATGGGGGAGAGCCAGTAGATGTGGTGTACCTGGACTTCCAAAAGGCCTTCGACAAGGTCCCACATAAAAGATTAGCATGGAAAATTGAAGCTCATGGGATAAAGGGGAAAGTATTGACGTGGATAGAGAACTGGCTGTCAGATAGAAAACAGAGAGTTGGAATAAACGGCTCATTTTCTGAATGGCAGGCAGTAACAAGTGGGGTACCACAGGGATCTGTCCTGGGTCCCCAGCTGTTCACAATTTACATTAATGACCTGGATCAGGGAGTCGGATGCAGCATTTCCAAATTTGCAGACGACACTAAACTAGGAGGGGGGGTGGGCTCAGAGGAGGAGACCAGGAAGCTCCAGAGCGATTTGGACAGACTGGGTGATTGGGCGGATAAATGGCAGATGCACTATAATGTGGACAAGTGCGAAGTTATCCACCTTGGGTGCAGGAACGGGAGGGCAAATTATTATTTAAATGGCAATAAATTGGGAGAGGGGGAAGTACAGAGAGACCTGGGTGTTCTTGTACACCAGTCACTGAAGGCGAGCATGCAGGTGCAACAGGCGGTCAAGAAGGCAAACGGTATGCTGGCCTTCATAGCAAAAGGGTTGGAATACAGGAACAGGGATACCTTGCTGCAGCTGTACAGGGCACTGGTGAGACCACACCTCGAGTACTGTGTACAGTTTTGGTCGCCTCATCTGAGGAAAGATGTTCTTGCCATGGAGGGGGTGCAGCGGCGATTCACCAGGCTGATACCAGGAATGGCGGGATTGACCTATGAGGAGAGACTATGTAGTTTAGGGATGTACACACTGGAGTTTAGAAGATTGAGAGGGGACCTCATAGAAGTGTATAAAATTCTGACAGGTCTACACAGACTAGATGCAGAAGGAATGTTTCCCTTGGCGGGTGAGAACAGAACTAGAGGACATAATTTAAGGATAAGGGCTAAACCATTTAGGACAGAAATGAGGGGGAATTTCTTCACTCAGAGGGTGGTGAACCTGTGGAACTCATTGCCACAGAGGGCAGTGTACGCCAGCTCATTAAATATATTTAAGAGGGAATTAGATATATTTCTACAGGCAAAAGGGGTTAAGGGTTACGGAGAGAAGGCGGGGACGGGATACTGAATTGGAGGATCAGCCATGATCTCATTAAATGGCGGAGCAGGCTCGAAGGGCCGGATGGCCTACTCCTGCTCCTATCTTCTATGTATCTATGTATCTATGAAGCGCCTTGGGACGTTTTACTACGTTAAAGGCGCTATATAAATACAAGTTGTTGTTGTTGTTGAATTCTTGGATCACATTGCAGTCTGTTAATTAATTTCCAGGCTGCGCTCCATTTGCATCAGTCTCACCAGTCCAGTTGCTGTGTATTCAATTTACAAGAAATGAAAGAGATGTTCCAGATTAGTGGGAGGAGAGGGGGGAGAAAGTGGATAGCACGCTGCCCTTTCACCTCGGAAACCTTGATTGAAATTCAGCCCAGGCAAATTAGATGAAAGTCTTCCCTGCCGCCTAGCATTAGGGTCCAAGGTGAAATGAGTTTGGGCTATTTCAACCAGATCCGAGTGGACATGGTCCCACAAGACCAAACGACCTCTGATTTGATGCTATTTGGCAATCTTACTCGTACATCATGGGACCCAATGATGTGAAACTTCAAAATGTCACACTGGTGCACGAGGGAATGCTCTTGTGAAGTTGGAAGTCCGGCACGCTGTTGTACCAGAGTAAAACTCTGGGTCTGAGTCATACCAAAGCTGACCTGGACGAGCTTGATTCTGACATGGATGCCCAAAATAGACACCTGTTTCATTTTGCAACACATTCCTCACCTTGATGAGCGCAAAACAATTTACTAAAAAAAAAAGCCATCCAGATGTGGACAAATATATGCTGCAAAATGTGAGATAAGATCGACACACGGATCAGTTTGATGATTGTACTTGGAATAACTGAGCGAGCAGTAATTTCCATCTGCGTGACCCATCTTAGCATTACCATGGGGAAGAGACAAAGATTGTGTTACAAGGATTGTATCACCTTAAATAGAAATGCTTACAAGATCGTTGGTCTGCCACCTGAGAGTCATCTGCTGGAGCTATTGAAAGTTCAGGGATTTCCCGAGAGACGTTTGAGCTGGCAAGGAGGCCTTTCTCTTTTGGCAGCACGCGCACACTCTGCTGGCTGGGTTTTTTTTGCCTCCTGTGTTGACAAACTTTTCTCCTGATAAATGGGCACGAGTTTCCTCCCAGGTTATGCTGCTTTTCACTGTTACTCGGGTCATCGTGTCGTGTCGCTACACCTTCCCTCGCCACTGTTCTACGCAGGCTCGAGAGTTGCAGTCCCTCAGATCTTTAGGTCTGCATAGCTCTGGTAGTAGAGGGCGTTTTAGGAGATGCTCCATTGTTTGAGATGCCTCTCCGCAGTCACAGTCGGTAGTATCGGTTTGGCTGTACTTCTGCAGCGGCCGACACCAGTCCTGAGACGATTGAGACTCGGCCAAGTAGGCCGAGTCTCACTGGCTCCTGTTGGAAGAGATTCCTCTGGATCAAAAGAGAGCTTGTGTGGCTTTGTCTGCAGATCCTTTGACCAAGCATCTAGTCTACAGCTGTGGGGTTGCATTCCAAGGGCTGGACAGCATGTAGGAAACTGCTCCTGGACTTGAGCCCCTTGGTTGCTGGCTTGTGTTGAAAAAGTGGATGAGGGGGATCACTGGTCTGCTTTGACCTTTCCACTCTTGATGAAACTCGCCTTCTTATGAAAGGTGGGGCAACACCAGCCAGCCGGTAAAGATCCTCCGCCTTTGTAGGTTTCAGGCAGCCAGAAATAGGTCTGCAGGCTGCGCTGAGGACTGGGTCCATCTTCTTGGCAGGCGAGGAGCGTTCCCAGACTGGACTCGGGTAAGTGGAGGCATAACATTGGACGGGGATCCCTTTCCGCGGGAGCCCCACATTTGTCAGGATCTTCAGATTTCACGAGTGCCGGAAGCGCCCACCCACGTGTGTTGAAATGAAAGGAGAATCATGGTGGAGACATGGCTCTTGGACGGTCGGACAAAACAGGACCGTAGCGAATTGGCAGCCTGTTTTACACTCCGCTCGAAATCCGGTACTTTATAAAGCGGCCTGCTGATTCACTATTGCCCGTTTTGCGCTACCATCCGAGACTAATTTCACCCCTCATTTCATGTTACCGCCATTGAGGGAAATAAACTTGCAGGGCTACGGGGACAGAGCGGGGGAATGGGACTGACTGGATTGCTCTACAGAGAGCCGGCACGGACTCGATGGGCCAAATGGCCTCCTTCTGTGCCGTTATGACTCTATGACTCTATTGTCATGGGAACGATGCCTGCATTTAGCAGGTGTCCAGCATTGCTTAGGGAGGCAAAAGGCAAGAGAACATTTGCGTGGCCAAAGCCGTCCTGCAGTGATAAATTTGACCACATCATCCACTGCAATTCTTTTCCTCTTCAAGGCCGCCCGCCCCTTTAAGCTGCTGCCGGTCTCCATCACCTGCAGCGGTGGCCATTTCTCACCTGCCTAAATGGTGAGCGCCCAAGCACAGGTGGGCAACCCGCCAGGAGCCGCCCACAAAGAACAGAACTAAGGCTGGCGCCGGAAACCTCACCGGGGTCAGCATTGGGTCAGTCGGGCTGGCGCAAAGGCCACCCTACCACACTGAATGGGGCTTGATTTTGGTGTGGAGCGTATCTTGGGCAGGCAGTGGGCACAGCCCAATGACGGTGGGAGGCCCGAATCATTTTGGTGGTCGGCCCAAATTTAAATTTGAGTCGTGAGCTGCCAGTGGCACCACTTCTAGGCAGCTCGCCATTGAGGAGGGCGGGAAATCTGGCACTTCTTAATGTCACCTCTTAAAGGGGAGGTGGAGGTTTTATTGGTGGCGTGTGCAAACGCGTGTCGCAGTAACAGAATAGGGTGGCACACACAACCAACTTTGGGACTTTTGCTCAACAAAAATATTTGCAATGCTCTCTCTCCAGCCGAGAAGGTAAACAGCCAGCCTGCTTCAAGGCCTCCTCCGCTGTCTCTCTTCAGTCTGCTCAGCGGTGTGCCTTTCTCCCACCCTCCCTCCAAGTGTAGTGCCTGGCCTCCACACCACACGTCCTCTGCCTCATCCAGCCGTGGTGAAGAACTTGCCAAGGCAGAAATCCTGAGGGCAAACTTGAGCCCAAGCCACCTGCTTAACAAATCCGATTGGTCGACTGGTCTTTTATTGATCCTAACCTTGTCATTTGTTCTTTGTGTTGGGCAACACGGTGGCATAGTGGTTAGCACTGGTGCCTCACAGCGCCAGGGACCCGGGTTCGAATCTGGCCTCGGGTGACTGTCTGTGTGGAGTTTGCACATTCTCCCCGTGTCTGCGTGGGTTTCCTCCGGGTGCTCCGGTTTCCTCCCACAGTCCAAAAATGTGTGGGTTAGGTTGATTTGGCTATGATAAATTGACCCTTAGTGTTAGGGGGGATTAAATATGTGGGGTTATGGGGATAGGATGGGATATGTTAGGGGGAATTAAATACGTGGGGTTACGGGGGTAGGGTGGGATATGTGTACTGTGGGGATTAAAGCAGGGACAGGGTACTGGATTTGGATGATCAGCCATGATCGTATTGAATGGCGGAGCAGGCTCAACGGGCCGAATGGCCTACTCCTGCTCCTAGATTCTATGTTTCTATGTGTTATGAGCTCAGTGCATCATGCGAAGTTTAGACAACAATCGAGGTGAATGGCCAACTGCCAGGCCTCGTCAGTGCCACGCTGTAACCAGGCAATAGATGTATTGTGGCATCTCTCTCATTGACTCTCGTTTTCCTTCTCTGTCGGAGAAGCATCTGGCTTTGGATGGCTCTGCGTGCTGTGAGCTGAAGATATTGCCAGCCCAGCGCTGCAGCGAAGTTGGGCATCTGAGAGAATACGAACATAAGAACAAACAAAATTGGCGGGCAGGAAACGACCAGCTGGCCCAGCAAGCCTGCCCCACACCTTGATGGCTGGAACATCATGACTAGACACTTCCCACCGCCCCTCCCCACTCTCTGAACCCCCTCAAGCCCAGGAGATCACAGGAACCAGGTGTTCTCTGTAAAGCCGCTTACCTTCTATATGACAGTCTCTGCCTCGAGTCAAGAATCCGTCCCACTCCCTCTTGAGTTGAGTTGCTGATGACAAAGGAACCAGTGTTCTTACGATTAGCATGTCCGAGCAATGCTCCTCCTAAACACACTCTTTCCCTCCAGATATAGATGGCGGTGTGATTTTTCCCACTGCGTGCTATGCGCATCCGGTGCACTGACTCGATGTTGCTTGCTGTCTTTGCTGGTAGAATTTTGCAGAGACTTCAATCGCTTTACGTTTGAGTCTTGAGTTTTTTGTATTGTGGTTTTTTTTTATTTGTTCCTGGAAGGAGCAGTGTGTTCGGGGGTTCGCCAAAGGCGGTGTTTAAATTCCATGACCGCATTGAATTAGAAAAAATTATTCATTCAAACAGACAAAGCACATTATAGATGGCTAAAAGCAACTTGGCAAAGGCTGGTTTCAGGCGTCCGTTATCGGGGAGATTGTAATGTTCGCGGCCAGCTGAGTCCAGTAGACTGTACGTGCGCTGCAGACACGATGTTGTCATACACTGCACAGTGTGTCTGCAGCAAGATGAAGTGCTTCAATCTTTTGTCTCAATAAGGTTGGGGGGTTCTGGAGGCCCAGCGAGGTGAGAGGCAGCGACTGATGTCAGGAGTTCTTTGTGTGCTTGAGAAATGGAATTTGCATTAATTAGCCTGACGTGGTTTTGCATCTGTGACCCCACAGTAATTGTGATTCTGAATGAAACTTGACAAAGATCATTTGTGTCAATGCCACTCAAAGTCTTACTGCACCCAACAGAAGAGGTAACAGCTGGGAGAGACACTCGACTAACAAAACATTTTCATTAACGTGACTGAATTAACTGAGCCTCACAATATTTCCAGTCAGCTGGGGCGCCCAGACTTCTTAATTCCGTCAAGAATTGTGGGTAAATCATTCAGAAGACCCGATTCATCGTTACTGTGTGAAGGCATCGTCCCCTTTCCCAAACAGCAAGAAAACTCTTGTACTTAAATCGTCTCATGAAAAGTTGACTCTTGCATCGGGCCCAGGCATCTATGGTGCCATCGTTTACCCACAAATCTCAGCAGATAAAAAGTTGGCCGTTGTGTGAATGTTGAAGATCCCCTGTTGATGGTGCGGGCATCCGTGAACTCTCTGGACTGATCAATAGTTTTAGTGGTAGCACTCTTGGCTAAGATGCTCTTTGCTACCTATATGTGCCTTGCTTTATCAGTTATAACTTCAGAAAAACCAAGAAGCAAGCTTAAAGCTTCAAGATAGAAAATGCTTCAATCTTTTACCTCATTAAAGTTGGGTGGGGCGGGGGTGGGTGGAATGGGGCGGGGCTCTGGCGGGGTGGGGGCAGGGCTCTGGCGGGGGTGGGTGGAATGGGGCGGGGCTCTGGCGGGGTGGGGGCCGGGATGAGGCAGGGCTCTGGCGGGGGTGGGTGGAATGGGGCGGGGTGGGGTTGGGTGGGGCTCTGGCGGGGGTGGGTGGGACTCTGGCTTGGGTTGGGTGGGGCTCTGGAGTGGGGTGGGTTGGGTGGGGTTGGGTGGGGCTCTTGCGGGGCTGGGTGCGACTCTGGCGGGGCTGGAGTGGGGTGGGGCTCTGGCGGGGGTGGGTGGGACTCTGGCTTGGGTTGGGTGGGGCTCTTACGGGGCTGGAGTGGGTGGGGTTGGGTGGGGCTCTGGCGGGGTGGGCGTGGGGCTCTGGCCCCTGCGAGATGAGAGGCAACGAGTGATGTCAGGAATCCTTTGTGTAGCTGAAAAATGGAATCTACGTGAATTAGCCCACGTGGTGTTGCATCTGTTGCGTTTTGTTATTGAGTTTGGAGAAGGGGAGGTGGAATTACAGGCATTTCTGATGCAGTCCTCATATTGAGTTTTGCACCATCCGAACAGCAGGAGCACGGACAACATGGGTTCATCTTGATGGGCCCATGAGCTGAGGCAGGGGATATGTGAGGAGAGGGGATAGGCTAGAGTCACACAATAATGAAACAAGTTTGGGGGGGCGGGGGTAAGAGGGGAAACAAAGGAAAATGTAACGAACAGCAGCCATGGTTTCCATTGTTAAAATCCCAATGCCGTGGCCTCGCTTCATTGAGCACGTGAGTCTCTAAAGGTTCACAACCAGTGCTGTGAAGCTCTAGCAGAAGCTAATAGAGTATTAGGATGTATTGCTAGGACATTCCAATATAAAACACAAACCACTCGCATGTCCTTGTAGAAGACCTTGGTTAGGCCTCATCTAGAACACGGTGTCTAGTTTTGGTCCCCTCGCATGGCGGGTCATGTCGAGACTTCGGAAAAGGTGCAGAAGAGGGCAACTAAGTCGATGCCGAGTTTAATAGCCTTTGGTAACCAGGACAGGCTTAGCGAGCGGTGTCTTTGGGGAGATTTGATTGGGGTATTTAAAATAATGAAGGGACCAGACTGTGTCCACGTGGATAGACTGTTTGAATTAGATCGGTTAAGGAAACTCGGGGGACAAGCGTATAAGTTACGTAAATAAAGAGTAAGGGTAGATGTTGGGAGTTCTTTCTTTTGGCAGAGGGTCATTGACCTTGGCAACAGGTTGCAGGCTGGTGCAGCGAGAGTAGATTCATTTCACAGGTTCAGAAGGGAGATGGACCCATTCCTGACTCTGGTTGATAATTGTGTACAGAAGGGGAGGGTATGTCGGATGATGTGCTCTGTAGTCTCCTGGAACTCATTTTGATCGCCATTCGGGATTGGAGAGGAGTTTCCCAGGTCTTCTCTTCCTCCTGATTTGGCCTAGGGTTTCTTTTTATCCTTTTTTTTTTGTGCCTCTCCCAGGAGAATATGCTCCCGGTGGTGGGAGGGGAGCATTGGGGATCATGGTGCTCGGTGCAACATGGGAGCAGGCTCGCTAGACCAGCTGCTCGTTTCCTGTCCATCATTTTCGCACGCTGATAAATGGAAAGAGACACGCTGGAAATTTCCTCCAGGGTTCTCCCGCTCGGCCACGCCATTTGTGCAGAAACCTCGGCCAGACGGGTGCACGCAGTTTCCACTGCGGTTAACGGTGGCCGATCGGGAGAATGCCACTTCCCGAGGAGAATCCCAGTCACAGTCGAAATGGGATCAACGTTTGTTTCTACCGCGCTCAATGGATAGAGTCTGATCTTTCAAGTAAAATGTAACACGTACCCTCTGTCAGCACAGGCAGGATGGGCCGAATGGCTTCCCTCTGTGCTGTTTCGTTCTCTGATTCGATGAAATCATTCCAGTTGTGCAACAAGAGTGCATATCCCATTGATCCTTATTAGAAAGAAAGACTTGCATTTCTATAGCGCCTTTCACGACCACCAGACGTCTCAAAGCACTTTACAGCCAATGAAGTACTTTTGGAGTGTGGTCACTGTTGTAATGTAGGAAACGCGGCAGCCAATTTGCGCACAGCAAGCTCCCACAAACAGCAATGTGAGAATGACCAGATAATGTTTTTGTTATGTTGGTTGAGGAATAAATATTGGCCAGGACACCAGGGATAAACTCCCCAGCTCCTCTTCGAAATAGTGCCATGGGATCTTTTACATCCACCCGAGAGAGCAGACGGGGCCTCGGTTTAACGTCTCATTCGAAAGACGGCACCTCCGACAGTGCAGCACTCCCTCAGCACTGCACAGCCTAGCTTTAGGTGCTCAAGTCCCTGGAGTGGGACCTGAACCCACAACCTTCTATCTCAGAGGTGAGTAGTGCTACCCACTGAGCCACAGCTGATACTATTAGCTCCTTATTGGTGTATCAAAATGTAGCTGGAAAAACAGTCCGGTTCTGGTTGCAGTTAACACCCCGTGTGAGAGGCGTCTATCAGTCAACAAGTACAAAAGGCCTTTTAAAACTGGCCATAAACCAAAAAGATGTTACCCCTCTTATTCGCACAGACTACCTCCAGATGTGGAGAAAGGTTAAAAATTCCCCTTGGATTACTTCTATAGTCATAGCTAGTTTCATAAAATGGTTTCAATCTGCAGAGGGGGCTGCCTGTGATGACAGGAGCAGGACCGTTTACAGATCCACAGAGTCGAGAGTGTTTGAGGTTGCAGTGCTGTTGCTAAGCGTCATGCAGGCATGCTGATGTGTAGGTGCTCTAAAGATATCTCATTAATACAGATGTTTTCATTAGGTTAATTGAACACACTCCACCTTGAGTGCTTGCCAATGTCTGTTGTTGTTAATGGCCGACACGACGAGCAAACAGCCATTTGAGACAGATGGGAAAACCTGTTAACGAATGATGAACGTTGCCTAAATCTGTAACCGAAACATGTCCCACCCCGACTGCTGAACAAGATCACTCATTGGCGGACTGCGGGAAGGATATTTCACCCCAGGGAGTAGGGGGGACGCAGCCTTGCCTGCCAGCTGAGGCAGAGGGGTATCTGCCTTTCGGAATCAAATGGTTTCCGTCAGTCCTGATCCCATTCCCAGTAGGCACCAGTCTGCAATGCACAATGGTATTAATTAGTGCAGAACGTAAATGTATTTTAACCTCTCTGTGGGTTTACAGTCCAGAGCAGGAGGCGGCCAGAATTACTTTCTTCCTCGAGTAAAAGATGGCGTTTTAAATGGGAGGTGGAGAGACGGAGAGGGCGAGATTTTGGAAGTTCTTTATCACAGCATGTTACTGCTCTCTCTTAGTCTCGGTGCATCTCCCCAGATAGCATGTTGTGTATATTTCCTTATCAGCTGTCAATTTAATGCCAAAATGGACTCCAGAATTGTATAGCGGCCTTTGCAGAAAGGTAGTTGAGACTGTCCGCATCCGCCTACAAAACTCGGAAAAGCTGACTGCCATTGAGAAACTGCCCTGAATAAAGGCCAATGACCAAGGCCATGCTTCAGGGTGACTGAATGGTGGGGGGGGACTCCTTTTTATTACTTGGATTTTAGGATTTTTAGTCGTATTTTAGGATCACATAGAATGATACAGCACAGAAGGAGGCCATTCGGCCCATTGTGCCTGTGCCGGCGCATTGGTCAAGCTATCGAATTAATCCCACTCCCCCTGCTCTTTCCCCAGAGACCTGTAATTTTTTTTCCCTTCAAGTATTTATCCAATTCTCTTTTGAAAGTTACTATTGAATCTGCTTCCACCGCCCTTTCAGGCAGCGCGTTCCAGATCACAACAACTCGCTTCCTCATGTCGCCTCTGGTTCTTTTGCCAATCGCCTTAAATCTGTGTCCTCTGGTTACCGACCCTCCTGCCAGTGGAAACAGTTTATCCTTATTTACTCTGTCAAAACTGTCTCCGCATCAAAACTGTTCATGAATTTGAACACCTCCACCAAATCTCCTATTAACCTGAGTTCCAGGATTTTGACCCAGCGCCGATGAAGTAACTGTTGATATATTTCCAAGTCAGGATGGTGTGTGACTTGGAGGGGAACTTGCAGGTGGTGGTGGTCCCATGCGCCTGCTGCCTTTGTCCTTCCAGGTGGTAGAGGTCGCAGGTTTGGAAGGTGCTGCCGAAGAAACATACACCCCCCAGGTCTATATTCTCCAATTCAGTTTGATTTTCTGTGAAATGTTGCATTTTATTCACTCCTGCCCCAACCTATCTCTTACTTTCCCCATGATTACTCCGCTGTAATTAAAGGCTTTACAAAAATAAAAGCTGCCATCTAACAATTCCACTTAACAGTGTCTTTAAGCTGAGACACAGTCAAACATTATTGGCAAGTTCTAAGTAATATAACTGATATTTTTCTCGAACATGTTCCAGCTGCATACATCTGTCCCTCTTAAAATTTGAACTTTTAAAATTAAACATATCAGCCTAAAAAGTACAGTATATAGTCCTTAAATCGTTGGAATACAAAGTTACGGTATTGTAACACTGACTGCAGAATTCCGATATTATTGAAAGCATTACCCTTAACAATTTTAAAATTCTCATTCTTGTTTTCATATCCCTCCATGGCTTCGCCCCCACCCCATCTCCGTAACCTCCTCCAGCCCTACAACCCTCTGAGATCTCTCGGTCCTCCAATTCTGGCCTCTTGCGCATCTCTGAATTTCGTTGCTCTACCATTGGCGGCCGTGCCTTCCGTTGCCTAGGCCCTATGCTCTAATTCCCTCCATAACCTCTCCTCCTCTCTACCTCTCTCTCCTCCTTTAAGACGCTCCTTAAAACCTGCCTCTTTGACCAAGCTTTTGGTCACCTGTCCAAATATCTCTGTGGCTCAATGTCAACTTTAGTCTGATTACGCTCTTGTGAAGCGCCTTGGGGCGTTTTACTACGTTAAAGGCGCTGTATAAATACAAGTTGTTGTTATTGATTAACTTTCTTCTTGTAAGTGCTGTGAAGATTTGGCAGTGCGATCTCTGTAATCTATTTCTAAGCGGCTAAAGCCCTCACCTCCACCTTTGATGCGCTAGTCCCCATTAAAATCATTACTCTCTCTCACCCTGGCCGTTTCCCCGGTAAGACCCTCGTCTCCGCTTCCTTAAGTCCAAGGGACGCAGACTTGAACGGATATGGTGGACAACTGGTTTAGCCATTCACCACTAGATCTGGCTGGACCACTTAAAGCATTATTGGGTCCTACTCTTGTCTGCCAAAACTGCTCACTATTCCAGGGTCATTCTGGAATGCAAAGATAAACCACTGGCTTCTTTTCTTTACTGCAAACTGTCTTCTTAAACCCCTCTCCCCTGTCTCCTCCACCCTCACCTCCAACAACAAGTGTGAGGAGCTCATGGACTTCTTTGTCTCTAAGACAGAGACCATCTGTTCAGTTGCTTCTGCCACTTCCCTCCCTTCCCCTAGCCCACCGGGCCAAACTTCCTCTAAGGTTGCCCCCTGCCCTAGCCCTGAACTTGCATCTTTCTCCAGTTTCTCTCCAATCTCCCCTCGTGCCCTCTCCAAGCTCATCTTGTCCATGAGACCCACTTCCTGCTCCCTTGACTCTATTCCCACAAAACTGCTGACCACCCAACTTCCCTTCCTGGCTCCCATGTTAGCTGACATTGTTAAGGGTTCTCTCTCCTCAGAAACTGTCCCCCACTCCCTCAAATCTGCCACCATCACCCCTCTCCTCAAAAAACCAACCCTTGACCCCCTCTGTCCTTGCAAACTACCCACCGCCCCATCTCCAACCTCCCTTTCCTCTCCAAAGTCCTTGAACATGTTGTCGCCTCCCAAATCCGTGCCCATTTTTCCCGGAACTCCATGTTTGAATCCCTCCAATCAGGTTTCCGCCCCTGCCACAGTACCAAAACGGCTCTCGTCAAAGTCACAAATGACATCCTTTGTGACTGTGACAAAGGTAAACTATCCCTCCTCGTCCTTCTCGGCCAGTCTGTAGCCTTTGACACGGTTGACCACTCCATCCATCTCCAACGCCTCTCCACCGTCGTCCAGCTGGGTGGGACTGCACTCGTCTGGTTCCATTCTTATCTATCTAACAGAGAATCACCTGCAATGGCTTCTCTTCCCGCATCGTTACCTCTGGTGTCCCCCAAGGATCTATCCTTGGCCCACCTCCTATTTCTCATCTACATGTTGCCCCTGGGTGACATCATCCGAAAACACGGCGTCAGTTTCCACATGTACGCTGACGACACCCAGCTCTACCTCACCACCACTTCTCTCGACCCCTCCACGGTCTCTAAATTGTCAGACTGCTTGTCCGACATCCAGTACTCAATGAGCAGAACTAAATGTTGGGAAGACCAAAGCCATTGTCTTCAGTCCCCGCCACAAACTCCGTTCCCTAGCCACTGACTCCATCCCTCTCCCTGGCAACTGTCTGATGCTGAACCACACTGTTCGCAACCTTGGTGTCATATTTGACCCTGAAATGAGCTTCCGACCACATATCCGCAGCATAACTAAGACCGCCTACTTCCACCTCCGGAACATTGCCCGTCTCCGCCCCTGCCTCAGCCCATCTGCTGCTGAAACCCTCATCCATGCATTTGTTACCTCTAGACTTGACTATTCCAACGCACTCCTGGCTGGCCTCCCACATTCTACCCTACGTAAACTTGAGGTCATCCAAAACTCTGCTGCCCGTGTCCTAACTCGCACCAAGTCCCGTTCACCCATCACCCCTGTGCTCACTGACCTACATTGGCCCCCGGTTAAGCAACGCCTCGATTTTAAAATTCTCATCCTTGTTTTCAAATCCCTCCATGGCCTCGGCCCTCCCTATCTCTGTAATCTAGTTCAGCCCCACAACCCCCCGAGATATCTGCGTGCCTCCAATTCTGGCCTTTTGAGCATCCCTGATTATAATCGCTCAACCATTGGTGGCTGTGCCTTCAGCTGCCTAGGCCCGAAGCTCTGGAGTTCCCTGCATAAACCTCACCGCCTCGCTACCTCTCTTTCCTCCTTTAAGACGCTCCTTAAAACCTACCTGTTTGACCAAGCTTTTGGTTATCTGCCCGAATAGCTCCTTATGTGGCTCGGTGTCAAATTTTGTTTGATAATCGCTCCTGTGAACCACCTTAGGACATTTCACTATGTTAAAGACGCAAGTAGTTGTTGTAGTAAAAGTTTGAATCCGTGCTTTACACTCCTGTAAAGTCGAGAGACGGAGTGTCTCGAAATATGTGCCTGAGATGGATAGAAGCGTTCGGCCGAGCATGTCAATAGCACAGGCCTCGGGGACAAGATCATTTTTGAGTTGAGGGATATGAAGTGAAGAGGTTTGGTTTTGTGTTAAAGTTGTTGAAGCATTAAACGTTGAATTAGCTGGTGCAGGTAATGTGAAGCGTGACAGACAAACGGCCAGTAACAAGATCGTTCAGGATATCAGCATGGAAGTCCGTGTCAAACAGTGAAATTACTGTCCCCTTTTGTACACCTGCAGCTAAATGGAAAGAGCCCAATTTGGCAGTGATGTGATTGAAAGCGTTGTAGATGCGATGATATCCAAGTAATTGCATCGCTGCATGGTCGGCAGTTAGATTTACATCGAACTTGCATCCCTCCCCTTTTCTGTTTCTTCTACGATACGTTGAAAGGTCCACTCGCTGTGCTTCATGTAAGGCTGGGCTTGTTTGCCTTTCGACTCACTGGTGTTTCTCACGGATTCTCGTGTGTCCGTCGGAAATGACAAATTGTACTTTTTTGCTGTCGATGCAATCTGTTCGAAATTGCAAATTTTCATCTATTTGGTGAATTTGTCAAACTATTGCATGCCATTCTGTGTTCTATAATACGCCTGTTACTGGGGTATAACACTCTCTCGTGTGCTACATCATACACTCTGTATTGCACTTCTAAGGTATATCATGTCTACAGGGGTATCGTAGAGTTGGCTTTGAAAGCAATTGTGTAACAATCCATTTTGTGGATGTGAAGGTTTGCAGGAACATTTGACATTGTTTTTTGCGGCCCGTGTTTCGAATGTTTCCGTTACACTGCGGCACATCGATACATTATCACCTTTTTGCTGAGTTACAATGGAACTGCTTATTGCTTTTATGTATTCATTGAAAAAGTAATGAATTAAACAAAAGCATAAATGTAATCTGCGGAGACGCACGTGGGAGTGAAGTATTCCCAATTCCCAATCGTCTACTCTGCATGGTTGGGAGTTAGCGTTGAGATATACTGGGATCAGGACTGGTGACGAAGCCGACAGTACCAGATGGCCAGGAGCTGGTCTTTTCAGACTGAAGTTGCTTCTCTTATCCAGTAAGCACTTCCAGTTGCACCTTTGCCTTCAACTAAAACTTGTGTGGCAATGACTGTGTGCAGTGTAATGGATCAATACATTTTGGTCGCAGTCCGTGTTGGGTATCTGTAATATCTGACAGTTTTCCAAAAGAATTAATGTATACGGTTGTTTGAGCCGATAACCTCATAATCTTGCAGCACAGAAGGAGGCCGTTCAGCCCATCGTGCCTGTGCCGGCTCTTTGAAAGAGCTGTCCTATTAGTCCCACTGCCCCGTTCATTCCCCATAGACCTGCAAATTTTTCCCCTTCAAGTATTTATCCAATTCCCTTTTGAAAGTTATGATTCAATCAGCTTCCACCGCCCTTTCAGGCAGCACATTCCAGATCATCATAACTGCACCCATCTGGATTTCATATTCTGCCGGTGACTATTGTGTTTCACCCAGATCACGTTCCGAAAGCGTTCCTTGTGTACATCTCATTCTCTTCCTGTTAACAGATGGAAATCATTACGATCTGCAAAGTGCCGTCTTTCTCTGTTGTATTTGATTCACATTTTAATAGAAATGACATCGAGAGCAAATTACATCATAACGAGTTTCCCTTGTGCTCATTAAGTGGCGTCTGATAAATCCGCCATCTGCACGCGCTGCTTGATGGAGTCACAGAATACCATTAGCCCTTTACTGTTTCTAAATTCTGGAGCACGGGTTGTACTTGATCAGCTGGCTGTCTGATACGCACAGAGACCCACCAGCTCAGAGGTGCTTTGATATTGTGCTGAGAACTGTGCTGGTGCCGCCAGGGCCTGAAGTGTGGGCCTTGAGTATCCAGCTTATCAAACTGTGAGCACTCGTCAGCACTGGCAGTCAGGGAGGCCTGTTTCCTGTGGGACTTTGGGTGTCCCGGCAGGCCACTGAGGAAGGTGGCCTATTTGGGAAGCTGGCAGCACGAGTGTGACATACAAGCACCTTTTAAGAATCTTCAAACCAAACCAGAACTACTGAGGAATCCACACAAGCCGAGCTTCTCGTTGCCTGAGGTGCGATGCACGTTCTCTTCCGCCGCGACACGAACCACTTGGCTCGGCCTGGGCGCAGGTGGGCAAGAGCCAAGGTTTGAGAGCCCCACGTGGGACGTAAGGCTACCAGTTGGTTGAAACCGCACAGCAGTGATGAACTTACTGCTGCTTGTCCACGCCAGCCTCTGCCTCGCAGGCTCATTTGAAGCCAAGTGGGAAGAATTACAAATAACAACAGAAAATGCTGGGCGCACTCAGCAGGCCAGACAGCATCCGTGGAGAGAGAAACAGAGTAAACGTTTCAGGTCTGGGACGCTTCTTCAGACCTGAAACGTTGACTCTCTTTTTCTCTCTCCACAGATGCTGTCTGGCCTGCTGAGTGCTTCCAGCATTTTCTGTTGTTATTTCAGATTTCCAGCATCCGCAGTATTTTGCTATTGGGAAGGATTACAGTTTGCAGTAGCAGATCGACCTCCTCCAGGCCCGTCTAGCATCGATCCAGACTGGCTGGTTAATCAATAGCAAAAGTGACACTGTGTATATCTTGTAGAAATGTTTGGCGTCTACAGCCTGTAGGTATAGCAAGAGGCTCGATCCAACTATAAAATTCATGGTTTAAAATCCATAATGCTCTGTTAGGTAGCTGAATTTTTCCCACACCAGTCATGTAAAGTGACATTTTGAGACGGTAAGTTATCAGTTCAAAGTAGAGCTGTCCAGGTGGTCATCTTACCTGTGAGCACGCTTTCTACTTCTAATCAGAACATGCCTGTGAGCAGCTCCATAGCAGTAGCAAAGGGGATTTTTTTTTAACTTTGTTCATGGGATGTGGGCGTCGCTGGCAAGCCCAGCATTTATTGCCCATCCTTAGTTGCCCTTGTGAAGGTGGTGGTGAGCCACTTTCTTGAACCGCTGCAGTCCGTGTGGTGAAGGTGCTCCCACAGTGCTGTTAGGTAGGGAGTTCCAGGATTTTGACCCAGCGACGATGAAGGATCGGCGATATACTTCTAAGTCAGGATGGTGTGTGACTTGGAGGAGAACTTGGAGGTGGTGGTGTTCCCATGCGCCTGCTGCCCTTGTCCTTCTAGGTGGAAGAGGTCACGTGTTTGGGAGGTGCTGCCGAAGAAGCCTTGGCGAGTTGCTGCAGTGCATCTTGTAGATGGTACACACTGCAGCCACGGTACTCCGGTGGTGGAGGGAGTGAATGTTTAAGGTGGTGGATGGGGTGCCAATCAAGCGGGCTGCTTTGTCCTGGATGGTGTCGAGCTTCATGAGTGTTGTTGGAGCTGCACTCATCCAGGCAAGTGGAGAGTATTCCATCACACTCCTTACTTGTGCCTTGTAGATGGTGGAAAGGCTTTGGGGAGTCAGGAGGTAAGACACTCGTCGCAGAATACCTAGCCTCTGACCTGCTCTTGTTGCCACAGTATTTATGTTGCTGGTCCAGTTAAGTTTCTGGTCAATGGAGATCCCCAGGATGTTGATGGTGGGGGATTCGGCGATGGTAATGCCGTTGAATGTCGAGGGGAGGTGGTTAGACTCTCGCTTGTTGGAGATAGTCATTGCCTATCACATGTGTGGCGCGAATGTTACCTGCCACTTATCAGCCCAAGCCTGAACGTCGTCCAGGTATTGTTGCATGCGGGCATGGACTGCCTCATTATCTGAGGAGTTGTGAATGGTGCTGAGCACTGTGCAGTCATCAGCGAACATCCCCATTTCTGACCTTATGTTGGAGGGAAGGTCATTGATGAAGTAGCTAAAGATGGTTGGGCCGAGGACACTGCCCTGAGGAACTCCTGCAGCGATGGCCTGAGGCTGTGATGATTGACCTTCAACCACCACAACCATCGTCCTTTGTGCTAGGTATGACTCCAGCCAGTGGAGCGTTTTCCCCCTGATTACCATTGACTTCAGTTTTACTAGGGCTCCTCGATGCCATACTCGGTCAAATGCTGCCTTGATGTCAAGGGCAGTCACACCCTCCTCACCTCTGGAATTCAGCTCCTTTGGACATGATTGGACCAAGGCTGTAATGAGGTCTGGAGCCGAGTGGTCCTGGCGGAACCCAAACTGGGCATCAGTGAGCAGGCTATTGGTGAGTAAGTGCCGCTTGATAGCTCTTTTGATGACACCTTTGTAGAATTCGCAAATTATCGCGATTTCAAAATAATGAGAAAGAGACATACAGTTTCGTAAAAACAGCTTTATTTCAGCAAAATGCTGTCAGGTTCAAAAACGGACACAAGAAGCCTGTAAAATGGCCGCCACGCCTCGTGGCAGAAGGTTCCAGATTTCTCAGTAGGCAGACAAGATGGCGTTTCAATAAACATTTCAGCAAGATCGGACAGTGCTCAGCATATTGATATAAGACAAGACGCGATTGTTTTGCATTTCTAACACCTAAGCAAGAAATATAAGTGTTGGAATCGGTTTTCCATACACAAACGGGGGCTATTGTACTGGGCAATCAAGGGCCCATCCAAAGACATTGATACGCAAATTCCCCACGGCTCTACGATGAGAGAGCCGTTCGCGGGTACTCACAACAAGAATTCGGAGGCCCCCAAAACCCCTCCAGGGAGACTCCTAGCCGGTTCCACAATGGGAGAAATATTAACGGGTACTTAGACAGTTTACAAGTATCACCGAAACCCATTAACGACAAGAACCACCCCATACAAGAAGTTTGAGCGCCAAAACATGACAAAAGATGAACATTAAGATTGGGCGGGAGATAATGAATTACAGTACTATAACTGTAGTGTCCAAGCGCCCATCGCTCTCTTATCATTTTCATTCGCTTGGAATCGTCTCTTGGCTATTCTCCCGGACGACCGTTACTCTCTCTTGTTCCGCTGATCCCTTTTGGGGTCGACCTCGTGGCGCGCTGCAAAATCGGGTGCACCATCCCGAAGGTCGGTAAACGGTGTCTGGACCCGAAGGCCCGAGGAGATGAGATGAGAAGAGAAGAGAAGAAGAAGAATCCACGTGCCGCCGCGGTCAGTAAACCCCGACCGCGCCCGAAAATATATAGACCATTTTTGAACTCTATAGGTTACTGCACGAATTGACTCAGGAAGACTTTTTCTTTGAATTCTATCGAACTGGTGTCGATCCAGAAAGACTTTTCTTTGAGTTCTACAGCCGGGCCCGAGCATTGTCGAGTTCTTCATGACAACGGGGAGCCCAGCCTGCTTGCAGCAGCAGAGCGAGTAAACAAGTGGGGTACAGAGACCCCTGATCAACACGTGAATAGTCAGGTGCTGTGGCGAAAACATCCGAGCATCGTTTTAGAATTCTCTGAGTTATCACGAGTGGTGAGCATGGTTCTCGATCCTACAGATCTAGATTAGGACAGGTATTAATAGGGGAGGGTTTTTGTTTTAAGGATAATTATAATGTGTGTCCCCTTTTTTGATGTGTCGTGCGCTCCTCGTTTCCCTAAACCTAGTTGCATAAATGTATGTAAGCTTGTACTGTCATTAATCTGTGCTTATGACATGTATTTCGTAATCTTGAACAATATGCAATAAAGATTTTCCATTTCGTACTATTCAACCGGGTCTACCTGAGTTTTCTCTGCATTACTGCTCTCGCACCTAAGTCCAGTGTCAGAACCGTAAGGGCGAGTGGGTCGAACCACTCACAGGTGTCTAGTGCTACCAGGCTGGCTGGAGACCAGAACAGGCAACAAGGCCTAACCCCGCACTAGCACCCAGGCTAAGCACAGAGCCACGCGAACCCCTTACACCTTCCATCACTTTGCTGCTGATTGAGAGTAGACTGATGGGGCGGTAATTGGCCAGATTGGATTTGTCCTGCTTTTTGTGGACAGGACATACCTGAGCAGTTTTCCACATTGTCGGATAGATGCCAGTGTTGTAGCTGTACTGGAACAGCTTGGCTGGAGGCGTGGAATGAAGCGATGAGTAAATTGTTGGCACTGATCGGATGAATAGTCTTGCATGTATTTATTTAGATTCCTGAGGAAGATGAGGAACGTCAGTCGAGGCCTTGACTGTGTAAATCAGACACCAGAAAAATTGGGCCTGATGGACCAATTGGCCTTGTAAGGGTCACGGACTGGTGCGAGGTGAGGCTTTCGTTGCCTGTACTATTGCTTGCTCTGGTCTCCGGCCAGACTTTTGCAATAAGCACCTGTGAGTGGTTCGACCCACTAGCCCTTGCGGTTCTGACACCTGGACTTAGATGCAAGAGCAGTAATGCAGAGAAAAACTCAAATAGACCTGGTTGAATAGCACGAAATGAATGTCTTTATTGCATGGCGTCTAAAATCATGAAATCACGACAAGAGTGAAGAGTCAAGAGCCAAGAGACCGATGGACATTTGTCCCCTATAGTTATACTGTTTTGTCGGCCTTATCTCCCGCTCAAATCTAAATGTTATCCTTTGTATGATTTTGCCGCCCAAAACTCCCAGCATGGGGCGATTATCTTCTTAACTGGTTTCGGGATCACCTGAAACTGGCCAACTATCCGTTAATGCCTTCTTCATTGTCAAGCCAGCCAGGATGTGTATGAATCGTCTCCTCAACTGGTTTTGGGGCCCCCCGAATACTGGCTTAATCACCCGCCAATGTCTCTCTCATTGTTGAGCCGGTGGGGTATTTGTGTATTGATGTGTCTGGATGGGCTTTCGATGGCCCAGTTCAATGATTCTTACTGTGCGTATGAAACGATTCAAGCACTTATATCATTGCTATTGTCCAAAAATGCAAACGGGTTGCATCCTGCCTTTTCAATTTGTACCGGGTATGATCTCATACTGAATGTATATTCGACGCCATCTTGTCTGCCCACTGTGTCTCTGGAAGCTTCTGCCACGATGCGCGGCGGCCATTTTACAGGCTTCTGTACCCTTTATTTTCAAGACAGCATTCCGTTCAATAAAAATGATCAATTGAACCTGCTTCTCTCATATTATTAGAATCGCGATAATTGTGAAACTCTACAGCCTTTTCACACTGAGTGCTTCCTGATGTTCCGACGTTGAGCTGAAGCAGGAGAAGGTGGTGGTTCAGTCGAGGGAGGGCCAACCATTCAGGTCTACTCTGCGTTGCGGTTAACTTTTCCCAAAACAGACATGGAGAGCATCTGATTCCTCTCACTGAGCGCAAATGGAGCAGAAAGAGTTCTTCACATGTAGGGTGGAAAAAATGAGTGCTTTTCTTTTTATTTTGTATTTGTTTTCTCACCACTTGTTTGGCCTTTTCACTGTGGCAACCAGTCGCAGGTGGGGGGAGGTGCGGAGTCGAAGAGCGGGAACCCTCTCCTGCACCTCTGCCATTGGCATTCTATAAGCAGCTGGGTCCCGGACAACTCTCCTCTTCAATTTTCTGTAACCGGCTTTCCAAAAAATTTCCTCCCCATTACTGAGATCAGTACCTCGCTTATTGGAAAATGATGGCAGCAAACCATTAACCAGCCATTCCATAAAGGCCCCACCCCCTTCTATCTTCGGTAGACCCTTCAAGGCTCTCTATTCCGGTCAGTTTGTTCCCCAATTCCTTCCTTCTGAAGTTATTCAATCCGTGCTGTGAAATAGCCTGGCTGGAGAAGGCCCACTTTAGCCAAGTTTCTGGAGGGCAGCTGCTGCACGACACATGCGCCAAGTGGCTTCCAGTACCTTGCCAAAGTGGACATTCTTCAGCCGTGCTCTTCATATTGCAAAGAGCCTTCTTACCCAAGCTTGATGCCGCTCTCACTCGATGTTGATGTTCGCACACAACCAGCGGGGGTTGCTGGACAGCGATCAAGAGCCGCTTTCCCACTCCTTCCTTAACCTAGGGGTCATTGCAGCAACTGTAGCACCTTGCCACTCGCCTGGAAGCCATCTAGTCAGTGATTGAGTCCTTTTAAAGTAAGCACACCTTCAAACAAGTTCCTTATCAAAAGGAGGAAAGAAAAAAGATCCCAAGTGGGCTAAAATATATTTTCTAGGAGCTGTTGTCTTCTGTCCTTCATCCATTCCTGCAATCAGATATTCCTGCAGTCATTTGGATATAATTCTTTCTGCCGTGTCATTGTGTGGAGATCGGATGGGCCTCCCTTAAGCCATTACCACTCGGAGAACAAATATTGAACCGAGAACATTAACGGTCATGTATTCAAAGCCACTGTAATGATTACATTGCTCTAAAGGGATGATGTGCAGCTTATAACAAGCGACAGCAGAACCACAACCAGGCACTATGGGCATCTCGATAGAGAGGCTTATGTCATTAACTGAAGCAGCACTCTTGGACTGACACACAGGCATCAAGAACTGAGTTCACGTTCCCCAAGAGGGAAACTGATGTTAACAATTTGTTCCGGGGACTTTATTACCTGTTGACGATGTGCACCAGAGCGATGAATGAATGGGCTCGTGGATTGGCAGCACACCACATTTTATTGACTCTGTTCTCTCAAAAACATTATTGTCCACGTGTTCCGAGCTGTGTGCGGTAGTGAATGTGGCTGCAGCTTGTTGTACTTTCTCGGCTGGGAGCAGGGGAAGCAATGCTGCTTTTTTCATGCAGCACATTCTGCAAAGGGCTACATCACTCCAGGGTGCAGTAGTGTTGTGGTTATGTTACTGTACTCGTAATCCAGAGAACGCAAGCTCAAATCCCACCATGGCAATTCGAATTTAGAAAAACTCAGCTGGTTCACAAATGTCCTTGAGGGAAGGAAACCTGCCATCCTTACCCGGTCTGGCCTACACTTTAGGAAGGATGTGAAGGCCCTTGAGAGGGTGCAGAGGAGATTTACCAGAATGGTTCCGGGGATAGCTACAAGGACAGGTTAGAGAAGCTGGATTTGTTTTCATTAGAGCAAAGGAGGTTGAGGGGTGATTTGATGGAGGTGTACAAGATTATGACGGGTTTGAATAGGCTAGACGGGGAAAGGCTGTTCCCACTAGTTGATGCTACAAGGACTAGGGGACACAGATTTAAGGCTTTGGGTAAAAGATACAGGGGGGGGATGTGAGGGAAAAACTTTTTTACGCAGCGAGTGGTGAGGACCTGGAACTCGCTGCTGACGGAGACACTCAATGTTTTCAAGGTGAGACTGGATAGGCACTTGAGGGAAATACACTTGCAGGGCTACGGGGATAGAGCGGGGGAATGGGACTGACTGGATTGCTCTAGAGAGCCGGCATGGACTCGATGGGCCGAATGGCGGCCTCCTGTGCCGTTCTGACTCTGTTTTCTGACTCTATATGTGACTCCAGTCCCACACCAACGTGGTTGAATCTTAACTACCCTCTGAAGTGGCCTAGCAAGCTACTCAGTTACTTCAGGAGAATGCCCACCACCACCTACTCAGTGAAACTGGGGATGGGTAATAAATGCTGGCATTGCCTGCAATGCTCACACCCTAAGAATGAATAAAACAAGAACTGTCACCAGTTAGTACTTGTGCCCGGTATTTTATTTTATTCTTTTGTATTTCTATGCGGCAGGAGCACCAGCAGATGTCTGGCCCGGGGCAGACAATCAATCTCTTGATCTCAATGGTTGTTGGGTGCCTAGGAGCACAGGCTTCGTGCCAACCTCTGGCATTCCAGCAGTAATTCCTCGTTAACTGGCATTGCTCTTTCGCCCAGCGCCCCCGTGTTTCCCAGCACCTACACTGCCAGTGCGCTCACCCATTCGGCCAGTGGGAGCCTCCCTCTGTTGAGCAGCACCAGCTCGTCACCAAAGGTTCCTTAATTACCTGGGGCTGAAATTTCCTCCAGTCGGGCGCTGGTTAACAATTTGCCCCCAAAATCCTTTGTAGTTGGGGCAAAGGTTGAACCTGTCTCCTCATCCGCTCCACAATTCAATTCTCAACCAAAAACAACTGGAAACAATGACCGTATTCTCCCCAAAATAAGCAGCTTTAAATGTGCTGCTTCCTCTTGGCAATGAGGACAACGTGTAAAAGAAAGACTTGCACGCTGACAAGTAATTGTCAACGACTCCTCACAATCGAAGATGAAGACATTTTCGACACTAAATCTTTAGGGGTCGGCCGTGGCTCAGTGGGCGGCACTCTGACCTCTGTGTCAGAAGGTCGTGGGTTCAAGTCTCCATTGCAGAGAGTTGAGCGCACAATCTAGGCTGCTATGCCAGTGCAGGACTGTGAGGGAGTGCTGCACTGTTGGAGGTGCCGTCTTTCGGATGAAAAGTGAAACCGAGGCCCCTCAGGTGAACATTAAAGATCCCAAGGCACTATTGGAAGAAGAGCAGGGGAGTCGTTCCCCTCCCCCCCCCCCCCCCCCACCCGGTGTCTTGGCCAATATTTATCCCTCAATCATCATCACTGAAACAGATGATCTGGTCATTTATCTCATTGCTGTTTGTGGGATCTTGCTGTGTGCAAATTGGCTGCCGCTTTTTCTACATTTAAACACTTGAAAAGTACTTCATAAAGCGCTTTGAGACGTCCGGTGGGTGTGAAAGGCACTATATAAATACAAGTCTGTCTTTCTTTTCAATGTTGTCCTCGTTGCCAAAGTGGCACATTGTGGAAAGCTGTTTATTTTTGGAGAATACTGCCACTGTTTCCAGTTGTTTTGGTTGAGAATAGACGACGAGTGGATGACGAGACTGGTTCAACCTTTGCCCAATTGCTACTTGTAGCTGCGGTTTGTCATAATCCTAATCTGGGCAGAATGACGAGCAAGTTCTAAACGAGCTTTGGCAAATGAGTTCAGCATCGATGAGGATTGAGCTGTGTGTCGGTGTGCACGTCAGTAAAGGTTGGAGGGGAGCAGCAGGAAGGAGGCCTCTGCTCTCAATCTGAGGCGGGATCGTGAGCGAACCTCAGGCTGCTTCGGAGGTTGCACACGGTTGGAACGAAAACCTGCAGGCAATCGATTACAAGCAGTTAGGAGTGTGTGCTGCAGTTACAATTAACACTGCTGAAGAATAAAACAGTGAGCTGGCTGGGATCACAGAAAAAGGAAAGGCTTTTATTTTTTAATAGTGAAGTGTGATTTGGGCTCCTCTAACTCTGCCCTCTTGAGGATCCCTGATTATAATCGCTCGACCATTGGTGGCCGTGCCTTCTGCTGCCTGGGCCCTGAGCTCTGGAATTCCCTGCCTAAACCTCTCCGCCTCACTACCTCTCTTTCCTCCTTTAAGATGCTCCTTAAAACCTACCTCTTTGACCAAGCTTTTGGTCACCTGCCCTAATTTCTCCTTATGTGGCTCGGTGTCAAATATTTTGTCTTAAAATACTCCTGTGAAGCACCTTGGGACATTTTGCTACATTAAAGGCGCTATATAAATACAAGTTGTTGTTGATTTACAAGAGCGCCCTGCAGTGCTCTCTTGTGATCGGCAGATGTGTGGAACTTTACTATCGTGATGTGGACACTGTCCAAATCTTTGCTCAATACACTTGAACCGACATTGCTTCGAATTATATTCTTCCCCTGTGTATTGACCAGCAGGCCAGAGCAGCTTAACTCAAATAAATAAAAGTAAATTCTGTCTTTAATAGTAGTTTCAAAGATTTATATTTCAATTTGTTTTCCGCTCCAATTCTAATCTCTTCAATGTCGGGTTGCCAACTCTGGTTGGACTTGGTCTGGAGGCTTCATCCACGTGGCTTTCCACCTCCAACTGCACCCAAATCAGAATGTTGTCTTTCCCCCCATCGCCAATATTTTTATACCTAATAAACAAAAGCCTTCAGTGAAAATCAAAACAAGACCTGCATTATTTCTTTTAACGCCCCTATCGTTTTTCTCCCGGCCAGCCGTGTCCCAGAGATTAATCTTTCATTCCTGGAGGCTCGAGGCCGATCCTGGAGGATTAGCAACCCCTACTTCAAGCAATGCTGCAGGGGAAGGGTGGGGACAACCTCCTTCCCAGCCCTCGGCCAAAGCTCATCTCAGCCAACCACCAGGAGCCACGGCGATCGCAGCTCGGGGCGATTTGTCTATCGGTTTCTCTTCATCACCTTACGGAGAGTACCAGACCGGTATGTTTGAGCTCATTCAGCTGACTCAGTTACTGAAGCCCACCTTGGACCATTCTGTGGCGCACTGATTTAATAAAGCAGCCTCTGGCTCAATTATCCCACCCCCCCCACCCCCCACAATGACTGTTTTGCTTCAGTTGATGATGTTACACAGTCCGTGCTCTTCACCCTTTGACCTCTGAGGCACCTGGCGTTGGAGCGGTATTTCTGATGTCCGAGTGAGCAGCTCAGTCGATGCAGGTGCTGAAGTTGCTGATGAAGTCTGGTTTAGAAAGAAAGATCTTGCATTTCTAGAGCGCCTTTTACAAACTCAGCGCGTCCCAAAGCGCTTTACAGCCAATGAAGTATGTTTGAGGTGTGGTCACTGTTATAATGTGGGACACCTTACATCATATGTTGCGCAATCAAACTGGTCCAAAAATCCACAATAGAAAGTAGAATCATGGATTCTCACAGCGCAGAAAGAGGCCATTCAGCCCATCGTGTCTGTGCTGGCTCTTTGAAAGAGCTCTCCAATTAGTCCCGCTCCCCCTGCTCTTTCCCCACAGCCTTTTCTTTTTCAAGTATATATCCAATTCCCTTTTGAAAGTTACTATTGAATCTGCTTCCACCGCCCTTTCAGGCAGCGCATTCCAGATCACAACAACTCGCTGCGTAAAATAAATTCTCATCTCTCCTTTTGGTTCTTTTGCCAATTATCTTAAATCTGTGTCCTCTGGTTACCGACCCTCCTGCCACTGGAAACAGTTCTTTATCAAAACCCCTAATTTTGAACACCTCCATCAAATTTCCCCTTAACCATCTCTGCTCTCGGGAGAACAATCCTAGCTTTTCCAGTCTCTCCACGTAACTGCAGTCCCACATCCCTGGTATCTGTGCATGTGGACCAGACAGAATCAACTATTTATCCAACATTGCTAGGTGAAGTTTTTTTTCCTTGATTTCCTTTTCCTTTTAAGTGTCTCCGTTCCACCACCAGTGGCAGGAGGCCCATTCCTCTGCCGAGGCCACTCCCCAGCTGGCAGTAAGGATCTGAGGGAAAGCGGGCCCTGAAATGACCTCCTTACCAGTTTTCCTCCTTTTCTTTTGGGGAAACATCTGGCTGCCTCTTGTGCTCGTTCTGTCTCAACTCCCCCGCACTCTCAACAGTGCCAATAGCGCGACTGAATACAGGAACTCCTCAGGTGGGGAAAATACAAACGTGAACCCAGGTCCTGCCTTTATTTAGCCCTGTACTTCATGCAACATCCGTGCTCTAACTTGAAAGGGCCCCTGAGTGTTGATGGGATTGGCCCACATGCTAACGTTAAAGGGACACTGTTTCCATCAAAAAGTGTTGTGCAGTTTTTAAAATGTACTCACAAACACACAATGCAGGGACATAAAAGTGTCAGCCGTGGCTCAGTGGGTGGCACTCTCACCTCTGAGTCAGAAGGTCGTGGGTTCAAGTCCCCATTCCAGAGTCTTGAGTCCATAATCTAGGCTGACACTCCAGTGCAGTACCGAGGGAGTGCTGCGCTGTCGAAAGTGCCGTCTTTCGGATGACCCCTCGTGGACAAAAGATCCCATGGCATTATGTGAAGAGCAGGGGAGTTATCCCCATGGTCCTGGCCAATATTTATCCCTCAGATTATCTGGTCATTATCACATTGCTGTTTGTGGGAGCTTGCGGTGCACAAATTGGCTGCCATGTTTCCTACATTACAACAGTGACTACACTCAAAGTACTTCATTGGCTGTAGAGTGCTTTGGGACGTCCTGAGGTCGTGAAAGGTGCTCTGTATAGATGCAGGACTCCATTTTATTATTTTATAAACGACATCAAAGTACATTATTGGGTCAGCTGGTCGCTGAGGGATACAGACCAGGGAAGTCCAAGGTTCAATCCTGAGCTACATTATTTGATCTCAGTAAGGGTGGAGGTGGGCAACTGGCAGTTGACCCCAGCTTCGGGAGTGGAAAATCAGCCAGGCATCTGTCTCCTGATCCCTATCCAGCCAGCTTTACTCAGCAGCACTGGGCGCAGCTGTGGTAGCCCTGCAATCGCTGTACCCTAAGGAGTGAAAGCCTTTGGGAGAGAAAGATGATGGGAACAGAAAGAAAAACATCTTTCCATTGCTCTTGCGTCTAACTGTGCTGCCCCACCTCCAATCGCTGTTCCCCTCCAAGTGCATTTTCATGAAGATAATGCTCTTTAATAATAACTGGAATGCTTCCAAGTCGCATTAAGCTGACGGTAAAAGGAAATGACTTTATTTCCATTTGCGCAGTGCCTGCAGGCTGGAGTGTTACCAACAGACAAAGCCGTGGCACGAGATACAATAACAGCATCGCTGACTCTGAGCTTGTAGCTGGTGGACTGGACCTTTTGACAAATGAGAAAAATTGGCACCCATTATAAGTCTGGAAAATGGTTCAATGCCAAGAGGTTAAAGTGATAGTAAAATCCCTGACAGTCACAAACTGGCTGAGCAGTTAGATTCAGGCAAAGGAAAACCCATTTAAAAGTAAACACTCTGACCTCTCTGTCCTCGGCCCCTTACACTCTTCCAACGTAAGCTCAAGGAACAGCACCTCATCTTTCGATTAGGCACTTTACAGCCTGCTGGACTCAACATCGAGTTCAACAATTTCAGACCATAACCTCGGTCCCTATTTTTTCACATGGCAGCTGTTGATGATTCTGCCATCCCCATTTACACCTCTTCTAGACCCATCTTTTGTTTCTTTACTTGTCCCATTACAATCCCCTTCTGCTTTGTACAATCATATATTTTGTCTTTTAATCTCTCCTGCCTTCCACCCTATCACAGACCTTCCCTTTTCTTCTTACCTCCACTCCACCCTTTCCCAGCCCCTGCACTTGCTTAAAATCTGTTACATCTCAAACTTTTTCCAGTTCTGACGAAGGGTCATCGACCTGAAACGTTAACTCTGTCTGTCTCTCCATAGATGCTGCCTGACCTGCTGAGTATTTCCAGCATTTTCTGTTATTTAAAAAAAAAAGTTCCACAAATTGGATGAATGTTTCTGCTGTAGATTGTGTGGAAGTCAAGGACACGGGAGACTAAATCCACTTTGTTGAACCAAATCAGAATATTCTCAGCACCCAAGGGTGCACAAAGCCTCTGGCTTGACGTTGCAGCAACAGGTCCATTCCTTGCCAGACCTGGGATATAAAACCCATGTAAACGTCAATCCAATAATCCAGAACCAATTGGACCAAGACAATCCCTGCGACTAAAGAGCCGTCACTGTGGGGGACTGTTGGAGGACTCAAATTGCTAACATTTTTACTTTGTTTAAAAGCCTACAGTGTATTTAGTACCTTTATGGGGTAAAATTGCTTTCCGTGTTCGGCAGAGTGCAGGCGCTAAGCATGCATTAAGGTGTAGACATTTTGTATGGTCACATTAACAGGTCAGTGGCTAACGTTTGCCCCTGCTGCTTTAATTACTTACAGTGATGTACTGGCCTAGACAGTGGGGGAAAGACACTGGCTGGCCTGGTGAAAAAGGGCTTCACTTGCTGCTATGATCTGCTCTGGTACCGAGGGGATGTGTCACCATATGTGTCAAGCCCAGTTTGTTATGCAATGTATGTTCACATGAGAAGGCCAAATCCAAGAGGCAAAAGGCTCTGAAATCATTCAAGGGGCTCTGTTGAAAAGACCATAGTTTTCTATGGAGTGACAATCTGCATGGGCTGAGTGGCCTGCCCTGTCTGTACTTATTTGTCGTTCAGGGGATGCGGGCAACATTGGCAAGGCAGTATCTATTGCCCAATCCTAGTTGCCTCCAGGGGGCACTATAAGTTGGCCACATAGTGTTGGACTGCAATCACGTGGGGCAGCCTAGATCGGGGTGGTTGGTTCCCTTCGCTGATGGACATGAGTGGACCAGTTGGGTTTTCACAATGATCTGGCAGCTTCGTGCTTGCTGTCCTGGTGCCAGCCCATAAATTGCCTGCTTTATTAAATTCTATTTCGCAAATTACCATGGTCGGATTTGTCTTCATGATCTCCGGGTCACTGGTCCAGTACCGTAAGCACTCGGTTACCGTGCCCACATTATCTTTGTGAAGCATGGCTTTACTCAATTCCCTAAAGAGATTAGCATTATATTGTGAGTGATTATGTACAAAGGATGATCATTCGAGGCAGAACTGCCAACATTTTCTGCACCTGTTGACATTCAAGCTGCTATTAGGGTGGCATGATTGAAGTTTACACTTTTTATAATCCAGATACTCCAAATTGTGCAACCAAAGAAAGATTCCAAACCTCAGATGTATTAATAGGTTGTGATGTGTCTAAATGACCCTTTCTGAACTGAGCTGATGCTGACCCCCCGGTGAAGCATACCTGCATGCTTTGTCACATTTTCACTCGTTAACAGTGCAAAATGGAAGCAAGTTCACAAATACCATGGGTGGTGAAATTGGTCTTGGGTTATAGCACGGAACAGGCGATAACCCGATTTTTGTTTGTGGTCATGGTGTAAAAGCAGCTGCCTATTGGCTGTCGCCTGTTTCGTGCTAAAGTGCAAGACCAATTTCACCCTCCACGACTGTATCTGAGCTTGTAAGACATCCAAGTTTGGCTGCACTACTTTGTTGTTTTTTTAACTACCTCTGACCGTAGAAAAATTGACACTCCTACCACGTGACTCCGTGACCACGTGACTCAGTGACTCCTGTTATGAGTTCACAGATTTGAAAAATAATACTGATCTGTTCCATGAGACAATGGGCATGTAGCTGGCGCTAATCCTTATACGATAGAGAACGAGGGGCAATTTCTTTACGGAGCGAGTTGTTGCCACAGGGAGTGGTTACGGCCGAGATCATCGCATCGCTTGAGGGGAGAATCAATAAACGGTCGAAACAGGAGCAGGTGCAGGGCTGTCTGGAGAGAGCAGGCCAGTGGGATTAGTTTGGGATTTCTCGAGCAAAGAGGCGGCACAGCCACGACGGGCCGAGCGGTCTCCGATGGTTGTGTAGTTGTGCACCGTACACAGCCACGACGGGCCGAGCGGTCTCCAATGGTTGTGTAGTTGTGCTCCGTACACAGCAGCACGGGCCGAACGGTCTCCGATGGTTGTGTAGTTGTGCTCCGTACACAGCAGCACGGGCCAACCTCAGCAGATTTGAACTCATTTGAAGTGTGCACTTTGTCTGTTGGTGCAGGTACACATGGATCAGCTCTTCAGTTGTACCTTAGTGAGAACGGACTCAGTCTTTCAGACAGCGTAAAGTTCTGCCACCTGTCATCTGAAATCCCAAGTTAAATCGGAGCCTTCTGCTACACATGAAGAAAGGGAGATCCACCATGTTTACCCTAACCATTCAATATTGCAGCCGAGTGTACCGCCATCCCCAGTCACTCTGAGGGGGGAGAAAACAGAATTAAAAACCTGTGACCAATTTCAGAAAAAGCTGTGGGAAATTGCTCCCTTATTCCCTAAGCTCCTGGACTCCCGCAATCCCACCATTTTCCCCCGAGGAACACAGGAACAGATACAATTTGAACCGGGTCACTTGGTTCTCTTGCAAACACAGCCTCGCTCCCAAAGAACATGTTGCAGCCGAGTTTTGCTTGTTTGACGGGACCATATGGTGGAGCCGAAGTTATCTTCAGCTAACTATCAGCTGCAAGGTCTTGGAGCCAACAAAAATAGCTGCCTGCGCGAGTCAACCGAATCCCAGTCTGAGGACTGGCTTGTCTGTGCCACAGGAACAAAATGTTCAGGACTTGATAAAGTGCTGGAACAGAAAATGAGATTGAATCCAGCGTGGGCTGGCGTCATCATCTGTGCTTGATACGGGAACGAAGGGCCCCATGTGTGATGGGGTTTGGTAAAGTTTGTCACTTTCGCTCACACCACAAGAACAGGTCAACGCAGGTTAGCACTCCGAGGGGCCTCAAGGATGGTGTGGGAAATTAAACTATCCCACTGTTTTAACGGAGAACACACGCCTGAGGTCAGGACAGGGTAGAAGGAGCTCTACTCTGCCTCTAAAGTACTGGACGGTGCTTCAGTTCTGACACAGGAAGAAAAAGGAGTGCGAGTGTCTGCACTTGAGCACGTTTGTCCCTCGCTTTACTGTGATGAAAACTTCAAGTGAAAGGGGAAAAAAAACTGAAGAGAAAAGAAGAGCCGAAGAATTCTTCAGGAGCAGAAAAGGCCACAAGGTCTCGAATAACTCCACCTTCTGATCATAGTCCTCAGTCCCCCTCTCTCCAGAAACACATCCCATTGTCTCTTGCAACTTTAAAGGGCCTGCCGAGGTAACTTATTCCACAACGCCTATCTTCTGGGGGGGTCACGGTTTCTTCGCTCCTCCCTTGCCCCGATATCCTAACTTTTAACGTGCGTCCCTTCACCTTCGAGTCAGTCCCACCAATGTTCTTCTTCCGTTCACCAATTTTATTCAGCCAGCCCTAGTGACTTTATCTTGCCAGGATGTTGTTTCAATCTTTTTGCCGGATTACAGTGCAAAGTACCAGCTGGAGCCCACCGAACTAGGGCAAGAATTCCAGGCAGAAAACACAAACAGTCGCAGCTCATGGAGCATCGCGAGGGGAAGGAAGAACGTGCAATTATTGCAAATCTCTCCCAAACATTCCAATATTTCACATACAATGAATTACTTCAAGTGCAGTGACTGTTTTGTAGGTAAATGCGGCAGCCAGTTTGCGCACAGCAAGATCCACAAGAGATGGCCGACCAGCATTAGTTGAGGAGCAAGCGCCGTCCGTGAGAAACTCGCCACTCTTCCTCAAAGTGTCACAGAATCTTTAACATTCACTGGACAGGCCCGCAGAGCTCGGGTTTAACGAGCCATAACCCCGCTACTTAAGAAAGGAGCAAGAGAGAAAACGGGGAACTATAGGCCAGTTAACCTGACATCAGTAGTAGGCAAAATGCTAGAATCTATTATTCGGGACGTGGTAACAGGACACTTAGAAAATCATCATATGATTAGGCAGAGTCAGCATGGTTTTATGAAAGGGAAATCGTGTTTAACCAATCTTACAGGTTCTTGAAGATGTAACTAGTAGGCTGGATAAGGGGGAACCAGTGGATGTAGTGTATTTGGATTTTCCAAAAGCATTCGATAAAGTGCCACACAAAATTAGGACTCCTGGGATAGGGTGTAATATATTAGCATGGATTGAGGATTGGTTAATGGACAGAAAGCAGAGAGTAAGAATAAACAGGACTTTTTCAGGTTGGCAGGCTGTAACTAGTGGGGCACGGCAAGGATCAGTGCTTGGGCCTCAGCTATTTACAATCTATATTAATGACTTAGATGAAGGGACCGAGTGTAATGTATCCATGTTTGCTGCTGATACAAAGTTAGGTGGGAAAATAAGCTGTGAGCAGGTCGCAAAGAGGCTGCAGAGAGATATAGACAGATTGACTGAGTGGGCAAGAACATGGCAAATGGAATACAATGTGGGAAATTGTGAAGTTATCCACTTTGGTAGGAAAAACAAAAAAGCAGAATATTTTTGAATGGTGAGAGACTGGGAAATGTTTTCACTCGGAGGGACCTGTGTGTCCTTGTACATGATTCACAGAAAGTTAACATGCAGGTACAGCAAACAATTAGGAAAGCAAATAGTATGTTAGCTTTTGTTACAAAGAGCTTAGTGTATAACAGTAAAGAAGTCTTACTACAATTATACAGGGCATTAGTGAGGCCATACCTGGAGTACTGTGTAAGGTTCTGGTCTCCTTACCTAAGGAAAGACTACTTGGCTTAGAGGGAGTGCAACGAAGATTCACCAGACTGGTTCCTGGGATGAGGGGATTGCCCTATGAGGAGAGATTGAATAGACTAGGCCTATATTCCTTAGAGTTTAGAAGAACGAGAAGTGATCTGATTGAAACATATAAAATTCTTAAGGGGCTTGTGACAGCGTTCATGCTGGCAAAATGTTTCCCCTGGCTGGGGAGTCTAGAACTAGGGGGCATAGTCTCAGGATAATTTTTAATTTAATTAAAGGAGTAGGTCATGGCAGGTGAGATCAGCCCCGTGTTATGCTCCTCTTGCTCCATGTGGGAATTCAGGGACGCTGCCAGTGTCCCTGGGGACCATGTGTGCGAGAAATGCATCCAGCTGCAGCTACTTGTAGACCGCATTGCGGCGCTCGAGCTGCGGGTGGATGAGTTTTGGAGCATACGCGATGCTGAGAGGGTCGTGGATAGCACGTTTAGCGAGTTGGTCACGCCGCAGGGTAGGGCTGCACAGGCAGAAGGGAAATGGGTGACCATCAGGCGGAGCAGCAGAGGCAGGCAGGAAGTACAGGGGACCCCTGCGGTCATCCCCCTTTCAAACAGGTATACTGATTTGGATACTGTTGAGGGGGATGACTCACCAGGGGAGAGCGGCAGCAGCCAACTTCCTGGCACCAGGGTTGCTTCTGCTGCTCAGAAAGGGAGGAAAAAGAGTGGGAGAGCAATAGTGGTAGGGGATTCTATCGTAAGGTGAACAGATAGGCGTTTCTGCGGCCGTAAACGTGACTCCAGGATGGTTTGTTGCCTCCCTGGGGCCAGGGTCATGGATGTCACTGAGCGGCTACAGGACATTCTTAAGGGGGAGGGTGAGCAGGCAGAGGTTGTGGTTCACATTGGGACCAACGACATAGGTAGGAAGGGGGATGAGGTCCTGCATCAAGAATTTAGGGAGCTAGGCAGCAGATTAAAGAGCAGAACCTCAAAGGTTGTAATCTCTGGATTACTCCCAGTGCCACGTGCTAGTGAGTATAGGAATAGGAGGATAGAACAGATGAATGCATGGCTAAAGAGTTGGTGCAGGAGGGAGGGTTTTAGTTTCCTGGATCACTGGGCCTGCTTCTGGGGAAGGTGGGACTTGTACAAGTCGGACGGTTTGCACCTGAACCAGAGCGGGACAAATATCCTTGCGGGGAGGTTTGCTAGCACTGTTGGGGGGGGTTTAAACTAACTTGGCAGGGGGATGGGATACAGAGTGGAGCTACAATAGGGGGTGATGTACAGTCAAATATAGAGAAAAAAACAAGTCAGCTTGGAAGACAGGGCAAACATGTAAGAGCAAGGCTGGAAGGCATCTATTTTAATGCAAGGAGTCTAGCGAATAAGGTGGATGAACTGAAGGTGTTGATAAACACATGGGAGTATGATATTGTTGCTATCACAGAGACATGGTTGAGGGAGGGGCAGGACTGGCAGCTCAATATTCCGGGGTACAGAATCTTCAGGCGAGACGGAGGGGGAGGTATAAGAGGAGGGGGCGTCGCAATATTAATTAAGGAATCAATTACTGCCATAAGGAGGGATGATATATTAGCAGGTTCCTCCAATGAGGCTATATGGGTGGAGCTTAAAAACAAAAAGGGGGCAAGCACTTTGCTGGGAGCGTACTATAGGCCCCCAAACAGTCAGGGGGAGATAGAGGAACAGATATGTAGGCAAATCTCAGAGAAATGTGCAAATAATAGGGTAATAATAATGGGGGATTTCAACTTCCCCAATATTAACTGGGATAGTCAGAGTGTGAAAGGCTTAGAGTGTGCGGAATTCTTAAAGTGCATCCAGGAGAGCTTTTTGAGCCAGCATGTAGAAAGTCCTACAAGAGAGGGGGCGGTACTGGACCTAATTCTAGGGACTGTGGCCGGCCAAGTGGAAGAAGTGCTAGTAGGTGAGCACTTTGGTGACAGTGACCATAATACGGTGAGATTTAAGGTGGTCATGGAAAAGGACAGGGATGGGCCGGAAATAAAGGTTCGAAATTGGGGGAAGGCCGATTTTAATAGGATAAGGCAGGATCTGGCCAAAATGGACTGGGATCAGCAGCTTGTAGGAAAATCCGCATCGGAGCAATGGGATTCTTTCAGAAGGGAGATTGAGATCATACAATGACAGCATGTTCCCGTAAAGGTCAAGGGTGGTTCCAAAAACCCCAGGGAACCTTGGATGTCAGGGGATATACGAGAATGGATCAGGAAAAAAAGGAGGGCTTTTGGCAGATACAAAATGCTAAAGACGGAGGAAGCCCTAGAGGAGTACAAAAAGTGCAGGGGATACTTAAAAAAAGAAATTAGGAGATCAAGGAGGGGCCATGAAATAACACTGGCGAGCAAAATAAAGGAAAATCCTAAGATGTTTTATAAGTATTATAAGGGTAAGAGGATAACTAGGGAAAAAATAGGGCCCATTAGGGACAAAAGTGGCAATCTGTGTGTGGAGCCGGAAGATGTAGGTGGGGTTCTAAATGAATTTTTTGCATCTGTTTTCACTATGGAGAAGGACGATGCAGACATAAAATTAGGGCAGGGGGACTGTGATATACGCGAACATTTTAACATCGAGAGGGAGGAGGTATTGGCGGTTTTAGCAGGTCTAAAAATGGATAAATCCCCAGGTCCGGACGAAATGTATCCCAGGCTGCTGTGTGAGGCAAAGGAGGAGATTGCGGGGGCTCTAACACATATATTCAGAACCTCTCTGGCCACAGGGGATGTGCCAGAGGACTGGAGAACCGCTAATGCAGTACCATTATTCAAGAAAGGGAGTAGGGAAAAACCAGGGAACTACAGGCCAGTGAGCCTAACATCTGTGGTAGGAAAATTATTGGAAAAAATTCTGAGGGACAAAATTAGTCTCCACTTGGAGAGGCAAGGATTAATCAGGGTTAGCCAACATGGCTTTGTCAAGGGAAGATCATGTCTGACTAATTTGATTGAATTTTTTGAGGGGGTGACTAGGTGTGTGGATGAGGGTAACGCAGTGGATGTGGTATACATGGATTTCAGTAAGGCCTTCGATAAAGTCCCGCACAGGAGACTGGTCAAGAAGGTAAGAGCCCATGGAATCTAGGGTGCCTTGGCACATTGGATACAAAACTGGCTCAGTGGCAGAAGGCAGAGGGTGATGGTCGAAGGTTGTTTTTGTGACTGGAAGCCTGTGGCCAGTGGTGTACCGCAGGGATCGGTGCTGGGTCCCTTGCTGTTTGTGGTCTACATTAACGACTTGGATATGAATGTAAAAGGTATTGGCCCAAAAATTCGTGAGGGAGCCTTCGTGCGAGGGTAAGGCCTCCCCGCGATCTCTCACTGCACGCTGGCTTTTTCAGTCCGAGCTCGCACGAACTTGATGTTCTGGACAGCAGCTGTGCAGGGCTTCCGTATCCCACAGGCGTAGTTAATTCGTGCGAGCTGTGGGATCACGTGACTCAGTTAGAGCCAATGGCAGCACACCATCTTTCATTCATAGCTTTCACATAAGTGCTGTGAAAGCTATGAATCTATACCCCCCCAAAAGAACAGCTAAACCTCAATTAAATAAAAAAAAAACCATCACATTAATAAAATAAGTATAGTTAAATAAATTAACCATTTTAAACAAAAAATTAAATTTTTGAAAAAATTTAAAATCTTTTAAAAAGTTATAAAAATAAACTTACCTGTCTTTAAAGTCTCTAAAAAAAGATATACCTGTTAAAAAAAATTCAAAATAATACTTAATTAACTACTTACCTTGTTAAAAGAGGGTCTTACGCCTCCTTTCTTTATGTCTAAAATGTTCCATGCTTACCTGCGCGTTCAAAGCACTAAGTGCACTGCGTGCGCGCAGCCTGTAGCGCGCACGCGGTTCACCTAGGAACCGCCCCCTTTTGAATTCACCAAGTGCCGGTTTTCAGCGCATGCGCAGTGCATGCAGAAAACCGGCAATTGGAGACAGAATACGCGAGAGTACACAGTGCGTACTCTCGCGTAGCGGCACTAATTTTTGGGCCATGATCAGTAAGTTCGCGGATGATACAAAAATTGGTAGGGTGGTAAATAGCGAGGAGGGTAGCCTCAGTCTGCAGGACGATATAGATGGGTTGGTTAGATGGGCAGAACAGTGGCAAATGAAATTTAATCCGGAAAAGTGTGAGGTGATGCACTTTGGAGCGACTAACAAGGCAAGGGAATACACAATGAATGGTAAGACCCTAGGCAAGACGGAGGGTCAGAGGGATCTTGGTGTGCAAGTACACAGATCCCTGAAGGCGGCGGAACAGGTGGATAAGGTGGTAAAAAATGCATATGGGATACTTGCATTCATTAGCCGAGGCATAGAATATAAGAGCAAGGAGGTTATGATGGAGCTGTATAAAACACTGGTTAGGCCACATCTGGAATACTGTGTGCAGTTCTGGTCGCCACACTACAGGAAGGATGTGATCGCTTTGGAGAGGGTGCAGAGGAGATTCACCAGAATGTTACCCGGGCTGGAGTGCTTCAGCTATGAAGAGAGACTGGGCAGATTGGGTTTGTTTTCCTTGGAGCAGAGGAGGCTGAGGGGGGACATGATTGAGGTGTACAAAATTATGAGGGGCATAGATAGGATGGATACTAAGGAGCTTTTTCCCTTAGTAGAGGGGTCTATAACAAGGGGGCATAGATTCAAGGTAAAGGGCGGGAGGTTTAGAAGGGATTTGAGAAAGAACTTTTTCACCCAGAGGGTGGTTGGAGTCTGGAACTCACTGCCTGAAAGGGTTGTGGAGGCAGGAACCCTCACAACATTCAAGAAGCATTTGGATGAGCACTTGAAATGCCATAGCATACAAGGCTACGGACCAAATGCTGGAATATGGGATTAGATTAGACAGGGCTTGATGGCCGGCGCGGACACGATGGGCCGAAGGGCCTCTATCTGTGCTGTATGACTCTATCACTCTATGATAAGGGGCAGGCCATTTAGGACTGAAATGAGGAGAAATTTCTTCACTCAGAGGGTGGTGAATCTTTGGAATTCTCTACCCCAGAGAGCTGTGGATGCCCAGTCATTGAGTATATTCAAGACAGAGGTCGATAAATTTTTGGGTAAGAAGGGAATTAAGGGATATGTGGATCGTGCGGGGAAAGTGGAGTTGAGGTAGAAGATCAGCCATGATCTTATTGAATGGCGGAGCAGGCTCGAAGGGCCAAATGGCCTAATCCTGCTCCTATTTCTTATGTTCTTATGTTAACCATCTGGAATTCAGCACCTCTGGTAATGTAGCACTCCCTCGGTACTGCACTGAAGTGTCAGCCTGGATCATGTGCTCAAGTCCTGGAATGGGGTTTGAACCCATGACCTCCTGACTCGGGGATGTTTAGCTCTGCCTGAACCCTTCATGCTGAGGTTTCTTGTAAAGTAAAGAATCCAATGTTTTCCGCAGTGATCTAACGATCTTAAAACACATCCAGCGCGAGTGTTCTGTAATTGTAGTGTTGTGTGCATTAAAGCTGCAACCAATCAAGATCATTCGCCGTAATTCTCGCACGCTTTTATGGTACATTTCATCTCCATTTACAGTGCACTGCACAAAGGCTCTTATTGCTGTATATATCCGGCCCCTGTTTCACAGGAGACACACCCCATTTATATAGGAGACCTTGGACATAGAAGCATAGAAGATAGGAGCAGGAGTAGGCCATTCGGCCCCTCAAGCCTGCTCCGCCATTTAATGAGATCATGGCTGATCATCCAAACTCAGTACCCTGTCCCTGCCTTCTCCCCATATCCCTTGATCCCTTTAGCCTTAAGAAATATATCTAACTCATTCTTGAATATATTTAATGACTTGGCCTCAACTACCTTCTGTGGTAGAGAATTCCATAGGTTCACCACTCTCTGGGTGAAGAAATTCCTCCTCATCTCAGTCCTCAATGGCTTCCCCCTTATCCTTAGACTGTGACCCCTGGTTCTGGACTCCCCCGCCATCGGGAACATCCTTCCTGCATCCAGTCTGTCTGGTCCTGATAGAATTTTATAAGTTTCAATGAGATCCCCTCTCATTCTTCTAAACTCCAGCGAATATAAGCCCAATCGACCCAATCTCTCCTCATACGTCATTCCTGCCATCCCAGGTATCAGTCTGGTGAATCTTTGCTGCACTCCCTCCATGGCAAGAACATCCTTCCTCAGATAAGGCGACCAAAACTGCACACAATACTCAAGGTGTGGTCTCACCAAGGCCTTGTACAACTGCAGCAAGACATCCTTGCTCCTGTACTCGAATCCTCTCGCTATGAAGGCCAACATACCAATGGACATTTCATAAAGCCGCTGCAGCCAGACAGTTTAATACTGGCTCCTCCGTCACCAATGTAGCACACCTGGTGATCGAATGTGGCCTCTGCGGCAGGAAGAATCCATCATACCATCTTTGCTGCAAACATAAGCAGGAATTAGTGCAGAGACACACACGTGTGTATACACACACACGCGCACACACAGTTCCAGCTGTGACTGACTAGTAATGTTTTGGCTGGTTGTAAATGGACTACACAAGCATCAAAACATGAACCCAAGTGACCCCAATTGATTGCAGCATTGATTGACCCAATAAGACAACACTGAATTATGAATGGGCCACACTGCAATATACAGGAGTGACTTGTTATCTTTCACTTGCTGTGTACTTTGTATGTACAGGAGTTGACAGAAAAAAACATGAATGACTTGTACATTCCAAGCATGGGGAGCTCTCTGGTCTTCAGTGTATGGGAAAGGCTGCAGCACTTCTCATTTAAGGGAGAGTACCTGTGCGGTATCTGCGCAGTCGCACAGACTAATAGACAATCCTAATCATTCAATGTACAGGAAACTCTCGTTTAAACGGCAACTAAATATCCGGAATTCTCTAATAACCGGCAGAATTCATACTCCGAAAACTACAGTATACAGTCGTTTATAAGTTTTGTTTTACTGTTAAGTAATTAAAGAGTTATGGATTACCCTCAACTGGCATTACTGTACTTAATCAAGCATCTTCCACCATCCATTTAACACAACATTCTGTAGGGGAGTACCCAATTATACTGCACATTTCTTGATTTTTTGATTTTTGTTTGTTAAAAATAGCCTCGGTGGATATACCTCTCCGTTATCCGGAATTTTTAATCAACCGGCACCATCCCGGTCCCGTCGGTGCCGGATACCAAAGAATTTCCTGTACATGGTGCGAAGTATGAAACAGTGTTAGCACTAGGCTACGTTCCATCGTGCGGAGGTTCCGATAGAGTGTTGAGAATGCGATGCCTTAGCTGATGTGCTTCAGTGTTGTCCTTAATCCAACACCCCAAATTTCTTTGAGACATCTTGAAGTTAGTGTGGACACATTTGTTAAATCTGTTAGTTTTTGAAGCGAAACTGTAAAAAAAGAATGAAGACACCCAGGGGAGAGTTTTAACCCCGCAGGGTGGGTGCAGGAGGGGTTAAAAATTCAAATATCAGAAACCCCACCGCAGCCCGCCTCCAATGCGCCCACTTCCAGTTTTAGCGGGGGCGGGCGACTAACCTGCTCTCCAGAGGCACGTCCCTAATTTAAATATGATAATGAGGCTGTGTGGCTCAAATTTTAGCAGTTTCACTTTTCACCCCAGTGAGCCAGGTTTCCCAGGGCTCGGGAAACCCGGCAGCTGAAGGGAGGCGAGAACGGCCGGATCCAACAGGTAAGTACCTTGGCAGCACTGCTTGTGGACCAGGAGGAGCAGGAGTGTATCCCCCGGCCCCTCAGGTTAACTTGTTTCCCACTCCCCACGATCGGACTCCCGCCATCCATCCACGGACCCCCCAATCTCTCTGCCCCCCCCCCCCCACCCCTGATCTCCACGGCCTTTTGGACCAGCCTAAAGTGGTCTAATCAAAGAAGAGCCTTTGTTTCATTTAGTTACTGTCATGGATTTAAATAAAACCTAGTTCCATTTCCCCCTCTGTTTAGGAAGCAATTGGGCTGGGCGAAGATGCTTGTTCAGGATCCCAGGCTTTTTAGCCCCTTTTATTTACTTTCAAGATTCCAGTAGATTTTTAGTACTGACTTTTGTTACTCATTTTTCTTGGCATTTTTCTGAATTTTTTGCTCTTTCTCTGAACCAGCTGTAATGGTTATGCAGAACCTAAAATAGCTGAATATTCCTACATTGCAACAGTGCCTACACTCCGAAAGTGCTTCATTGGCTGTGAAACGCTTTGGGACAACCTGAGGTTGTGAACGGCGCTGTAAAAATACAAGTCTTCCTTTTTTTTTACTATTGTCTGCTAATTAACCAGAGAGCTGACTGCAATTGAAGCATTTCCAAGACTACAGCAGACCACAAAGAGCTGGAAAAAGGCATTAGGATGAAGCAACTTACAATATCAATTTTCACAGGCGTGCGCTCAGCGACAAGACTTGTAAATGTAGATCCTCACTCGGCAGGTCAAGTTAAAATTGATGGGGTCTGGTTTCTCAGTAACAGAAATATGAGGGCCAATTTTAACCTCGGAAGGATGTCTGTGGTGAGCCGACATCCATTACTTCTCCCCACTCTCTCTTCTACCTCCACATTTATTTTGCAAGCCACTGTTTTTCCCCCTGCACTGCCTTTGGAAAGGTTTGCAATTATTGCGAAGGCTGCTAAGAATTGTTACTGCCCCACACAGTCATGTACCTTTAAATTCAGTTAAATAAATTAAAATCTAGACTAAAAAGCTTGTATCAGTAATGGTGACTATGAAACGCCTGGATTGTCGTAAAAACCCATCTGGTTCACCAATGTCCTTTAGGGAAGGAAATCTGCCGTCCTTACCCGGTCTGGCCAATATGTGACTCCAGACCCACAGCAATGTGGTTGACTCTTAACGGCCCTCTGAAATGGCCCAGCAAGACACTCAAGGGCAATTAGGGATGGGCAATAAATGCTGGCCTTGCCAGCGACGCCCACATCCCTTGAACGAATAAAATAATAATGGCTGCACCCTTTAATTTTTTAACCACATGATTTCCCACTCCTCCTCCCTGCCGTCCCCCCCACCATGGCACACTCAAATTGCCATGCTCAATAGAGGCTGGGAGGTCACCATGGGGATTGATTTCAGACCAGTCCCAGACAATCCTGGGAGTTGAGGGGTGAGAATTATGTCGGCCACACTCAGGCGCTGGGGTTCAAGTATTGGAGCTGGGTGAGAAAAATCTCTCGAGGTAATGAGAACATGAGCCATGAAAACATGAAAGATTAATGAGCAGCTGGAACAAGGCTGGGCTGAGCTTGAAGCTGAGAGATTCTTAATGTCCATTGCACTGCAGGAGAAGGTAGGGCGAGGGGGGGGGGAAAGCCCAGTTAACAGGCCGGGCTCTCTGCTTTGTAAACATGCTGCATGCCGTGTCTGCTTAAAGACTGGCCGTCAATTATTTTACCTGCTGCTCAATGACCTTTTCCTGAAATAAAAGACAGAAGGATCTTTAAAGGTAACAGAATTGCGATGATTGATATTACTTGTGGCAGTGAGCACAGGACCAACATCTTGCCTATTTTATGCGTCAGCCTCTCCGGCCAGAATCTAAGTGAAACATGTTAGAAATCCAGAGGGATGGGGGTTTGTGAAGTATTTAGCATTTTTTTCCTCCTTATTTCTGCTCTCTTAAGCCTCCCTCGGCCAAAGCCTAAATCCCAGATGACCAGTGTGCAGGCAACGTATTCTGAGAATTGCACCGCTGCTGGTCTCTAAGCAGAGGCTCACCAGGGGCCGATTCTTCCTGATTTGCTTTTTCCTCCCTGTGTCCCTTGACCTCTGTCCAGCACCTCCCTTCTGATGCAGCTTGGAGCTCACTGTGTGGGCACAGATTCATGTCCAACCACTGTGCCCACCATATTGGTGTTTTATGTCAAAATATCATCTTTTCTCAAAAAAAAGTAATGTATTTGGGGAAACGTTGCCTTGGAGGGGGTGCAGTGCCGATTCACCAGAATGATACCGGGGCTAAAAGGGTTAAATTATGAGAACAGGTTCCAGAGACTAGGCTTGTATTCCCTCGAGTATAGAAGATCTGATTGAGATGTTTAAGATGATTAAAGGATTTGATCGGGTCAGTAGAGAGAAACTATTTCCTCTGGGGTGGGGGGGGGTGGGGGGGGGGAGTCCAGAACAAGGGGGCAAAACCTTAAAATTAGAGCTAAGCTGTTCAGGGGTGATGTCAGGAAGCACTTCCACACACACAGAGTAGTGGAAATCTGGAAATCTCTCCCCCAGACAGGTGTTGAGGCTGGAGGTCAATTGTAAATTTAAAAACTTTCTTGGGTAAGAGTATTTGGAGATATGGAACAAAGGGGGGGGGCGGTGGTAAATGGAGTTAAGGGACAGATCAGCCATGCTGTAACTGGATGGCAGAACAGGCTCGAGGGGCTGAATGGCCTCCTCCTGTTCCTATGTAACTTCTAGTGATGATAGTTGAGATATTGTTGACCTTGAGAGGGTGTAGATGCAAACAACTGACATTAGTCTGGGTGCTATGTATCTAAGTTCTGAGGAAAGATTGAGGAGGTTGGGCTAGTTCTCTTTGCAGGAGAGCAGACTGACTCAAGTTTTTAAGATTAGGAAGGGGATTTTCAAAGTTGGTCCAAGCACATTGTTCATTACAGTGAAGTGCTCAAATACCAGAGGACGCAACTTCAGTCTTGTGACAGAGGGAGTAGAAGGATGTCACGTGGATCTTTTTTACACAAGAAGTAGTGGACTTGTGGAATCGGTTACCAGGGATGGCCATTGATGTATAAATACGTTCAAGAGGCAACTGGACATGTCTCTGGAGTGAAGGACATAGTGAGAAGGCAGTTTGAGATCAGTCAAATAAGGGGAGATAATAATGCCTTCTTCCTGCACCCAAACATTCTTGTGTTCTTATCTAAAAGGAAAAGAAAGAACTTGCATTCAAACGGCGCCTTTCTCAACCTCAGGACGTCCCAAAGCGCTACATAAAAAATAGGAGCAGGAGTCGGCCATAGGGCCCCTCGAGCCTGCTCTGCCATTCAATAAGATCATGGCTGATCAGTGACCTCAACTCCACTTTCCCGCCCGATCTCCATAGCACTTGATTCCCCTAGAGTCCAAAAATCTATCGCTCTCAGCCTTGAATATACTCAATGACTCAGCATTCACAGCCCTCTGGGGCAGAGAATTCCAAAGATTCACAACCCTCTAAGTGAAGAAATTCCTCCTCATCTCAGTCTTAAATGACCTACCCCTTATCCTGAGACTCTGCCCCCTAGTTCTAGACACTCCAGCCAGGGGAAACAACCTCTTATCATCTACCCTGTCAACCCCCTTCAGAATCTTGTATGTTTCAATAAGATCACCTCTCATTCTTCTAAACTCCAGAGAGTATAGGCCCATTCTACACAATCTCTCATCATAGGACAGCCCTCTCACCCCAGGAATCAATCTAGTGAACCTTCATTGCACCGCCTCCAAGGCAATTATATCCTTCCTTAGATAAGGAGAACAAAACTGTGCACAGTACTCCAGGTGTGATCTCACCAAGGCCCTGTACAATTGTAGCAAGACTTCCTTACTCTTATACTCCAACCCCCTTGCAATAAAGGCCAACATGCCATTTGCCTTCCTTATTGCTTGCTGTACCTGCATGCCAGCTTTCTGTGTTTCTTGCACGAGGACACCCAAATCTCTCTGAATACCAACATTTGAAAGTTTCTCACCATTTAAAAAATATTCTGTTTTTCTATTCTTCCTACCAAAGTGAATAACCTCACTCTTTCCCTACATTATACTGCATCTGCCACCTTACTGCCCTCTCATTAGTCTATCTATATCCCTTTGCAGACTCATTGTGTTCTCCTCACAGCGTACTGTCCCACCTAGCTTTGTATCATCAGCAAACTTGGATACATTACACTCGGTCCCTTCATCTAGGTCATTAATATAGATTGTGAATAGCTGAGGCCCCAACACTGATCCTTGCGGCACCCCACTAGTTACAGCCTGCCAACCTGAAAAAGACCCGTTTATCCCTACTCTCTGTTTTCTGTCCATTAACCAATCCTCCATCCATGCTACTATATTAACCCCAACCCCATGAGCCCTAATCTTGTGTAATAACCTTTTATGTGGCACCTTATCGATTGCCTTTTGGAAATACTTCACAGCCAATGAAGTACTTTTGACGTATAGTCACCGTTGTAATGTCGGCATCTAAAGAAATAACCAGGCTAGACAATGGAACAATAGTTCCAGTTGACACACACTGTGCGCTTGAAGAACCTTATGATTTATTTTGACCTGTCCCACAAAGGTTTCTCGTGAATCAGCAGATGAAGGCATTAAGGGATGTGGCCATTGGCAACACCCAGTGAAAAACATGTGACATATTTAGCAAACGCCACCACCCAATGTGGACCAGGACTTGTACTTGCACTTCCTTCACAAGCAAATGCTGATGTTGTTTTGTCTTTGATCCTGGGGCCCAGTACCAGTAACAATTTGCAACTGAACCCCTTCATGTACAGACTGAACTCAGTTTGAAGAGAAGTGACGTCGGGTCCCTTGCCATTTCTGCAATAACACCGCCTTTGCAGCAACAGGGTGGAGCCGAACGTTTCACCGATCTTTCCCCAGTAACATGTTTTGCAATGATCTGCGATGTTGTCACTGGATTTCACAATGTAATCATTGGTAGCTTGTGCCAGAGGGCTTCTGTTTGTTGATTGGGGAATAAGAAAGAGAGAGAGAAGGAAATGAAGAAAGGAAGGAAGGAGAAAGAAGGAAAGACCAGTGACCAGTTGCAGTAAAAGGTAACTAATCTGGGTAGAGATCTCTGGGCAGGCAGTATTTTCTTGTAAGAGGAAACGGGGCATGAGTGGAGAGGATGTTGAGCTGCCATTTTTAAAATTCTGAACTTTATGGAGTAATTTTTATGAAACAAATGTTGCAGCAGTGAGGTAAGTGTGCGCAGAGAGCTGTCTGTGCCAGTGAATGAAACTCTTCTCCATTTTCTTTTCCAAGGGATTGGGTTGAGCCAGCCCAAACTCATTCCTATTAAAGAGGGGCCTTCTCTCTTCAGAGTGAGCTGCATTCAAATCCAAGTCCCAGACGTAAAAAGACAATGGGACTAAAATTGCTCTTTGCTAGTTAACAACAACAACTTGCATTTATATAGCGCCTTTAGCATAGTAAAACGTCCCAAGGCCCTGCACAGGAGCGATTATCAAACCGAATTTAACACCGAGCCACATAAAGAGATTAGGACAGGTGACCCAAAGATTGGTTTTAAGGAGTGTCTTAAACAGGGAGAGAGAAACAGAGGTGTTTAGGGAGGGAATTCCCGAGCTTTAGGGCCTAGGCAGCTGATGGATGTGCAAGAGACTACAATTGGACGACAGCAGAGATCTCGGAGGGTTGTAGGCTGGATGAGGTTGCAAAGATAGGGGGGCGAGGTCCTGGATTTGAACACAAGGATGAGAATTTAAAAATTGAGGCGTTGCTTAACCGGGAGCCAATGTAGGTCAGCGAGCACAGGGGGTGCTGGGTGAACTCGACTTGGTGCGAGTTAGGACAGGGGCAGCAGAGTTTTGATGAGCTGAAGTTTACAGAGGGTGGAAGATGGGAGTCCAGCCAGGAGAGCGTTGCAATAGTCGAGTCTAGAGGTAACAAAGGCATGGATGAGGGTTTCAGCAGCGGGATGAGCTGAGGCAAGGGCGGAGACAGGCAATGTTACGGAGGTGGAAATAGGCGGTTGGTGATGAAGAGGATGCGGGGTCGGAAGCTCAGCTCAGGGTGCACATTTACTGCATGGACTGCTGAGCAGGTGCAGACAGTGACGCTGCCACTGCCGCACTCTCTCCAGTTGATAGACACAGTAAGGTTTGTAGAAACGGAAGGCTGGTTGCCCCCCTTAATCCTGCCTCATTTCTTTTGCTCAGTTACAGAGCGCAGTGTATCCCCATATAGACATCACAATACATTGTTGACGTACACATTGACCAGTTTGATGAGTAATGGTCGATGATCGGTGCTGCTTCAATGAGGATTAATGTGCTTGCTGGTGGGCGAGAGGAGAAAAGTTCTGCATGGGTTATATAATTCAAGACCACCTCACTGGGTCCCTGTTTTCTTCCTTCATTTTACGGTGTTACAGTATGCCTTATCAACCTCCTGGTGTGATCTTGCAGCAAATGTTGTTCCTTGCTATTGACCTTCAAAGACTCTTCACTATATTATGGTTGGCTCCATGTTTGAACATCAGTTTTGTGTATTTATGCTTGTTTATTTCTGTTTTCTTGTTTAGGTGAAAACGATTACACCTCCCTGTTGTAGAAAGATCATTGAAGGTAAGTGAAAAATGGCTCCATGTCTCAACTGTGAAAATGACCTCCGGAGCATCTGGCTTTGGTGGTGGGAGGAACATTGTTAGGAATCTTAGGAAGAGGAGGAGGCCATTCAGACCCTTGGGCCTGCTCCGCCATTTAATCAGATCATGGCTAACCTGTACCTCCACTCCATTTCCCCACCTTTGCTCAATGTCCCTTGATACCCTTACCCAACAAAATCTATCAATCTCAGTCCTGCAGCATCCACAGCCTTGTGGAGAGAGTTCCAAATGATGAAGCATAAAGACTTTTTTTTTAAAAAGCACCAAGTTGGAATACAGGACTCTCCACAACTCACGAGCTGTTGGAGGTTAGATTTTACCTGCCCCATTTTATTCTTTTATTCCTCCCCATACCTTGGGTGAGAGTTGGCTGGTGACGTGTTGGGGAAGGGACGTTGGAGGTTAAAGTTAGGTTCGTCTGATTCAAAAATATTCCGTAAAGAAACTAGGATTTATGTTCCACTCATTTGATATATAATGGAACGATTCGTACAGTGGACTATGTACTGACCTGCCACCCCTGGTTCAATGCTTCTGATTGCTGGCTGCGTGGTTCATGTGTGAGTTCAGACACTCTTAACCCAGCTTCTAACGGGCAGGGGCCCACACTACAAAATTGCCCCAGATTCAGCGGCATTTACAAATGTACTTGGCAGGTCACAGGGTGGCTGGTGTGGGAACTAGAAAGATGTCCCAGTGCTGCAGTAAGCTGTGGCTGAGACCGGTGGTTGGGGCAGAGGAGAAGGAGTTTCAATAATCTGATGAGAGAGATTCTTCAATGCACTTGGCGGCAGGTTACAAGAGTAAGTTCAACCCCTCTGGAAGAGAGGCTTGGGGGTAATATTAACCCAACCCAACCCACCAGGTGGGTTTGGGACGGCTGCCAGTTTCACACCCCACCCAACTTTACTGTCAGCCCGAACCAGCCCGTTTCCCGCCCGGCAGGCACAGTTGAAATGACCCTTCAGACATTTCTATTAATAATCAACTTATTGATTGCTTGTTTGCCTTCTAATTTTAATAATCAACTTATTGATTTCTTGTTTGCCTTCTAATTTCTGCTGTCCCCTGCTGAAGCTGCTGACTCACTGAGGTACCATCCACCAGGAGATGGTGGTCCTCCTGTACCTCACCCAGGTGGACCATCCTTCAAGTGTGAGCCTAGAGACAGTGAGCGTCGCCAGCTACATGACTTGGGGGAGGAGCGTCGCAGCCCAGTTCGGTCCTGTCACTACACAGGTACAGTTCTAGATAGCAAACAAGAGCATGAATCCTAACTGATTTTCTTCCCTCCCTGGTCCAGGGACGCTGTAACCAGTTGTAGCTCTTGACAGTTTTCAAGATAGTGTCAGCTGTGGCTCAGTGGGTAGCACGCTCGCCTCTGAGTCAGAAGGTTGTGGGGTCGAGCCTCACTCCCGGGACTTGAGCACCTAAACCTAGGCTGACACTCCCAGTGCAGTGCTGAGGGAGTGCTGCACTGTCGGAGGTGCCGTCTTTCGGATGAGACGTTAAACCGTCTGCTCTCTCAGGTGGACGTAAAAGATCCCATGGCACTATTTTGAAGTAGAGCTGGGGAGTTCTCCCCGGTGTCCTGGGTCAATATTTCTCCCTCAGCCAACATCACTAAAACAGATTATCTGGGCATTTTCACATTGCTGTTTGTGGGAGCTTGCTGTGCGCAAATGGCTGCCGCGTTTCCTACATTACAACAGTGACTACACTTCAAAAAGTACTTCATTGGCTGTAAAGTGCTTTGAGACGTCCGGTGGTCGTGAAAGGCGCTATATAAATGCAAGTCTTCCTTCCTTCCTTTTCCTAGCTGAGATCAGATAACAGGAACCAAGGATCAAACCTGGGCCTGTCCTGATTTGTACAGCGGAGGAAATGTCTCATTTTCAGAAGCGTATTTGTCTGGAGCTGCCACTACGACCTCACAATGTAGCGCTCACCTTTGCAGCCAGCTTCAATGATAATTCAAAGTATAAGTTACCAATTTTTTCAGAATATTGTTTGATTTGGACTTGGGCGAGAGGAGCATGCTTCGAGCCCAGAGGAAGAACAGAAGACATCGTTTGAACTGACATTTCTCCCTCTGGTGCCAGTCTTTCGACAGATTCTCAGAATGTACCCAGCTGGGACAGAGGGCAGTTCAGAAACTTGTCATCCACAATATTCTGGATCTCTACTCACTGATTGCCCAGCCTCTGGCTCTGTGATCAAGTCCTCATTGTTACCCTTTTGAGAACCATGGCAGCATTTTCCCACCTCAAAAGTTGGAACAATATTCTCTATCTCAGGGAGTTTTCAATACAAGGAACTAACGAGTTTCATGGCGCTCTCTGACTTGAGCACTTATTTGTTGCAAAGTACTCTCTCAAACCTTTTAAGCTGAAGAAACTTTTATGAGGTGAAACATAGAAGATAGGAGCAGGAGTAGGCCATTCGGCCCCTCGAGCCTGCTCCGCCATTCGATGAGATCATGGCTGATCATCCAAATTCAGTACCCTGTCCCTGCCTTCTCCCCATATCCCTTGATACCTTTAGCTTTAGCCTCGGACAATTGCTTAAGAAAGAAAGACTTGCATTTCTCCAGCACCTTTCACTGATTCAGGTCATCCCAAAGTGCTTTACAGTCAATGAAGTACTTTTTGAAAAGTCGTCACTGTTGTAATGTAGGAAACGCGGCAGCCAATTTGCGCACAGCAAGTTCCCACAAACAGCAATGTGATAATGACCAGATTATCTGTTTTAGTGATGTTGGCTGAGGGATTAATATTGGCCAGGACACCAGGGGAGAACTCCCCTGCTCTTCTTCAAAATAGTGGCATGGGATCTCTTGCATCCACCAGAGAGGGCAGACGGGACCTCGGTTTAACATCTCAGCCGACAGTGGAATCAGTTACTTTATACTTAGCGAGGTTGAGGATGAAGGATGTTGTGAGAGGGGGAAGAGGCCTAGAGGGCGTAAAAAGGGGCATTTTATCTTAGAGGGGGAGGAACCAAATGGATGTGTGGCAAAAGGCTCTGTATCCTGAAGCAAGATTGTTCACATGTTGAGTTAATGATCTCACCCTTCCTGCGGTGTGGCTGGTCTTGTAGAATGCCACATTCTTCCTCACCATCGGGAAGATAAAGTGACCGATCCCTCCGACAGTGCAGTGCTCCCTCAATGGAGTCTCAGTCTGGATTGTGTGCTGAAGTCTCTGTAGTGGGACTTGAACCCACGACCCTCTAACTCGGGCAAGAGTGCGACCCACGGAGCCACGGCTGACCAACACTAAAGCAACCAAGTTGGCTGGGAGTTTCGGATTCTGAAGTCTTTGGCTGTTACAGACTTTTAATTTATTCTTAGTGATACAAAGTATACGTAAACTAAGTTTGTTAATAAGAATTGTGAGTGAGGGTTTGGTAATTCAGGTGTTGAGGGTGCAGTGGAAAGGCTGCCTTCTGCGGTCTCCCCGGTATCCTGCCCGCGATAGATTTTACCCTCTAACTAGCTGCTCAGAAGCTACTTGACTTAGGGGAGGGGACGATTCTTCCACTGACTTTCCTTCCCGATGGTGAGGAAGAATGTGGCATCCTACAAGCCCAGCCACACCGCAGGAAGGGTGAGATCATCAACTCAACACGTGAACAATCTTGCCTCAAGATACAGAGCCTTTTGCCACACATCCATTTTGCTCCTCCCTCTCTAAGAGAAAATGCCCCTTTTTATGCCGTCTCGACCTCTCCCCCTCTCACAACATCCTTCATCCTCAACCTCGCTCAGTATACAGTAACTGATACCAGTGAGTTATCAGTTCACACACTCCAATCATGTGTGGCTTTGCCTTGTTACCTGCCACCCAGCATCACACCTCACTGTATATTTGTATTGTTGATTTCTGCTCTGGCCGTACTGAGCAGCAAGTGGTCTTGCTGCATTATTGGGTTAATAATACAAGATTCTATCACATCCCCGACAAACGTTGGCCCAGAAATTGCTGGAAAAATAATGGCGAGATCACGCTGCTCGCCATTATTAGTGCATTAAAAAAAAACAGCAATTTGTGGCGAGGAAGAGAGATGCCACTGAGCCACATTATTGAAGTGAACCATTCCCTTTTGTAGGGTTTGTGTGATTCTATATATATCCAGTCCAGCTAACAGTAGCAAATCCTTAACACCAAACTCCTTGAAATATTAATTTAATAGATGACCACGCAAATACTAACCTGAGAGTGCAGGCACATTTAACTAGAGTCTCCAAGTCCCCCAATCCCCTGTATTCCATGCAACTACTTTTACCTGTAGGTGTTGAATAGACACTACATGAGCAACAGCCCTGCTGTAATCAACAGCCCCCACCGCCCACCCATCCACCCTACCCACAGGAAGACACTGAGCTGAGCTGGTCCCACATCAGCTGAAGCTGGTTGCATGTCCAAAGGGAGTTTCCTCCCCGCATCATCAGCGAGGCAGCGAGGTCTAACTGGGCACTGGCAGCAACAAAAAACAGAAAGAAAATAGAAGAGTTTCTGATGTTGAGGCTGGAGCAGAGGGTTGGATCGATACAGTGATGGGATGCAAGATTCAGGCTGTAATCCAGTCAAGAGAAGTCAGATTGACCTCATCCCCCTCATTGGTAACGATTTGTGACTGTCCCATGGGTGGCTGGGCCCCTCTCCGGAGAGCAGCCCCCTCCACTCAGTGCCTGTGGGTGGAATCGAGCACACTACAGCTGTGTATTCCCACCCACTTGCTGTCTGACCCAGTTTTCTCGGCTGCCATAGGGACGCTGACTGTTCTGCTTGATGCAGCGCACGGAGAGAGACATTTTCTCCAGAAGCAGTAGCCAGGCTTATAAGCCAATGAAGACACAACATAAATGTGACCAGGTTAATGTGTTTCTCTATTTAAATACTGAAGGTAAACAGCTATCCAGCACAGTGAATGCTGAGTCAGAGGAATGATTCACCAAGGACAGTTAGCAGGAATCGAGGGATATGGGATGAGTGGTGAGTTAGGAGGGATGTGAAGAGTGACCATCATGGCCTTTGCTCATTCATATGTTTTTGTAAAGCCCTGTTACGATGACAGTAAGAATAACAACGCGCTGCTCCGATCATCTCAAGTTAATCCAACTGGTCAAGGATTTCTGGACACAACGACGGTAACTTTACAGAATTTATCATCTCTGAAATTTGCCAAGAAAAGGCCGGCTTGTCGAGGGAAGGCGACTGTAACATCTCGCATCTCACGCAGGAGATCGTGACTTGCTTCAAAGTGAGCTATTCTTGAATAGACTGCAGAAGTATCGAAAGTGTGACTGTTAATCCGGCCAACAGAACTGGAAGACTCTAAGCAGTAGGAGTTGAAGTCTCTCTGTATTTTCAGTGCGTTGGATAACACTTTTTTGCTTCAAACTCCTGCCGGTGCTGTTTTAACAAAGGCACTCACCGTTTTAAAATGGGTGAAACTACTTTGTTAAAGTGATGCACACAGGGTTCGATACGAACTGAAAATAATGACGAGTTCTGCTTGGAGTGTACAACAACAACAACTTGTACTTATATAGCGCCGTTAACGTAGTAAAACGTCCCAAGGCGCTGCACAGGAGTATGAAAAGACAAAAAATTTGACACCGAGCCACATAAGGTGAAATTAGGACAGATGACCAAAAGCTTGGTCAAAGAGGTAGGTTTTAAGGAGCGTCTTAAAGGAGGAAAGAGAGGTAGCGAGGCGGAGAGGTTTAGGCAGGGAATTCCAGAGCTTAGGGCCCAGGCAACAGAAGGCACGGCCGCCAATGGTGAGCGATTATAATCAGGGATACTCAAGAGGGCAGAATTAGAGGAGCGCAGATATCTCGGGGGGCTTTGGGGCTGAAGGAGATTACAGAGATAGGGAGGGGCGAGGTCATGGAGGGATTTGAAAACAAGGATGAGAATTTTGAAATCGAGGCGTTGCTTAACCGGGAGCCAATGTAGGTCAGCGAGCACAGGGGTGATGGGTGAACGGGACTTGGTGCGAGTTAGGACACGGGCAGCCGAGTTTTGGATCACCTCAAGTTTACGTAGGGTAGAATGTGGGAGGCCAGCCAGGAGAGCGTTGCAATAGTCAAGTCTAGAGGTAACAAAGGCATTGATGAGGGTTTCAGCAGCGGATGAGCTGAGGCAAGGGCGGAGACGGGCGATGTTACGGAGGTGTGGTTGGAAGCTAATTTCAGGGTCAAATATGACACCAAGGTTGCGAACAGTGTGGTTCAGCCTCAGACAGATGTTAGGGAGAGGGATGGAGTCAGTGTCTAGGGAACGGAGTTTGTGGCGGGGACCGAAAACAATGGCTTCGGTCTTCCCAATATTTAATTGCAGAAAATGTCTGCTCATCCAGAACTGGATGTCGGACAAGCAGTCTGACAATTTAGAGACCGTGGAGGGGTTGAGAGAAGTGGTGGTGAGGTAGAGCTGGGTGTCGTCAGCGTACATGTGCAAACTACAAGTAGAAAATTGGCAAAGTTCCAGGAAAATTAGCGATTTTTCATTCGGACATCCTGCGTACACTAGGAATTTAATCGTTTGTTGGGTTCCAGGGAAATCGCACGTTAACGACACACAATCTTGAGCCTGAATGACGAAGGGCTGTTTAATTTATTCACAGCCGCACCTGACCTTCTCCTCACTGTGATGTCTACACACACATGTAGTTTTCAGCAGGAGTCACTGGATGGCAGTCAGCCCTGCGAACTGTGGTGATTTAGAAATGTCCTTTACTTCAGTCAGTGTCATGGTTCATATCGCGGAGATGCTGGTGTTGGACTGGGGTGGACAAAAGTGAGAAGTCGCACAACACCAGGTTATAGTCCAACAGTTTTATTTGAAATCACAAGCTTTCCGAGCGGCTGCTCCTTCGTCATTTCTTCACTTCACCTGACGAAGGAGCAGCCGCTCCGAAAGCTTGTGATTTCAAATAAAACTGTTGGACTATAACCTGGTGTTGTGCGTCTTCTCACTATGGTTCATATCAGTTGAGTGCATTACTCAGAGGCATTATTTTAACATTCATTATCCGACAGCATACCAATTGGACAACAGGTTAGAAGCCAGAAGACTGAAGATAGAGTTCTGTTAGTGGAAGCAGAGCTGCTGCTGGATACAATGTTGGTTTTAAACCTTGATCAACTTATTCATTCTCATTCAATCTTGGATTGCAAAGAGTCGTACAATAAGTTCAAAATGGGACCTTTACTGAGGCCAATTGTCGTCATCGCACTGCCGACTCAAACACGCTCAACAAGCTCAATAAGACCAAGGGTCAAACCTGGCCTGAGTATCGACAAAAACACACGACTTTTAATTGGCATCATTTTTTAGTTGAAGAATTGTACCAGTAATGGTTCTAAGCCAATTAAACAGTAGTACTTCTTCAATTGAACATAAAAGGAAATTCTACAATCTGGAACTCGCAGCAGGGAAGCAGCACTCAAAGGGAGTGCAGGTAGGACAAGCATATTGTGGCCCCAGTGCTGCCTGCCTTCAGGGCTCCCCACGGGGAGATCAGAATCACCTAACACCCAGGAGAGACTTTGCTGCTGCTTTGTGAATCATTCTGACTCACATTCATCCCTCAGCTGCACTATTGACGTGAAGGGCATGGACCGCAGATCCAGCGTGATGCAAGTCTCAACTTCGAAGTGCTTTAATACTGTCACGTAAATATGTCTGAAGCAATCTTTCAGCTACCACCTCTTTCAGCAAGCAGGCGTGCTTACACTGCACGGCTCAAAGACATGCCTCAGAGGTATGGCTGATCATTCAAACAGATTTTGCTTTAAAATTTTCATCAGTTGAACTTCAGTGGAAAGCTTATGGCCACAGCAGTGTCATCTATCCCATCATTTACTGCATTTGATATTTACCACCTTCTCCTACCCCTCTTCATAGAATCATAGAATGATACAGCACAGAAGGAGGCCATTCGGCCCATCGTGCCTGTGCCGGCTCTTTGGTGGAACTATCCAATTAATCCCACTCCCTGCTCTTTCCCCAGAGCCTTGCAATTTTTTCCCCTTCAAGTATTTATCCAATTCCCTTTTCAAAGTTATTATTGAATCTGCCTCCACCACTTTTGCCAATGACCGTAAATCTGTGTCCTCTGGTTATCGACTCTTCTGCCACTGGAAACAGTTTCTCCTTATTTACTCTGTCAAAACCCTTCATGATTTTGAACACCTCTATCAAATCTCCTCTTAACCTTCTGTGCTCTAAGGAGAACAACCCCAGCTTCTCCACAAAACTGAAGTCCCTCATCCCTGGAACCATTCTAGTAAATCTCCTCTGCACCCTCTCCAAGGCCTTGACATCCTTCCTAAAGTGTGGTGTCCAGAATTGGACACAATCTCCAGCTGAGGCCTAACCAGTGATTTATAAAGGTTTAGCAATAACTTCCTCACTTTTGCAGTCTACTCCTCTATTGATAAAGCCAGGGATCCCATATGCTTTTTAACAGGCTTCTCAACTTGTCCTGCCACCTTCAATGATTTGTGTACAGACACCCCCAGGTCTCTCTGTTCCTTCACCCCCTTTAAAATTATACCATTTAGTTTTTATTGCCTCTCCACATTCTTCCAACCAAAATGAATCATTTCACACTTCTCTGCGTTAAATGTCACCTGCCCTGTGTCTGCCCATTTCACCAGTCTGTCTCTGTCCATCTGAACTCTATCCTCCTCACTGTTGACTACATTTCCGAGTTTCGTATCATCTGCAAAATTTGCAATGATGCCCTGTGGACGCAAGTCCAGGTCATTAATATATATCAACGAGAGCAGTGGTCCCAACCAATGTTGCCTATACGCCCGGCTTTTGTAATGTTAAAGTTCGTGCATGCGCGAAACTGTGACTGGGCCATGTAACCCCTTAAAGGGGCCGCGCACCCAAAAAAAAATTACGGGGAACATTTGTCCCAACACCGACCCCTGGGGGACACCACTGTATACTTCCATCGCTTCCCACTTCTAGATCTCCCTGCACTGTGTAGCATCCCCCAGCTCAAAGAGCAGGGCGGATGTTATATTCCCAGGCCTCTGACAGCAACAATAGTCATTGGAGGTACTTGAGGTGAGCTGCAGCTGTTTGCTCTCCCCCTGTGGGGGTATGTTGAGCCTACACTTCACTTTCCAGTGGGCCAGTGGTACTTCTGATGGTCTGAAGATGGGTTTGGGATGTTTCTGGAAGTGGGTCAGAGAAGCAAAGGCTAATCAACGGCAATTAATCCACAAATGGATTTCACTGCGTTTAAGAACAGGCCGGACTGTTGCCAAATTTCCTTTTAGAGGAGAGATTCAAGAACATATCTAGGTGGCAGGAAGAAATAGAGATATTGATCCGGCATCAAAACCTTTTAAAGCTGCTAAAAGGCTATTGATACCGGGTGTCAAGAAAATAAATAGTTCCTTTACTAAATGCTAATGGACAGCTCAAAACAAGCCTTGAGTTCCACTAAGAACAGCTCGAAACTGGCTCTCATTCATAAGGGCTTCAGTTTGTGGTAGAAAGATGTTGCTTTGCCTCAACAATGTAATGGATGATGCCTCTGGGTCGATTTCTTTGGCCTCCCTCTGCTTTATCTCCATGTGTCTGCCCTACTGCAAATCCTGGATAATCTGGGAATGGTGGGAGAACCTAACGCCTCAGAGCTGAAATATCGTGGCACAAAGCAGACGTATAAAGTACTTTAGAACATAAGAAATAGGAGCAGGAGTCGGCCACTCGGCCCCTCGAGCCTGCTCCGCCATTCAATAAGATCATGTCTGATCTTCTACCTCATCTCCACCTTCCTGCACTATCCCCATATCCCTCGATTCCCCTAGAGTCCAAAAATCTATCGATCTCTGTCTTGAATATACTCAACCCTCTGGGGTAGAGAATTCCAAAGATTCACAACCCTCTGAGTGAAGAAATTTCTCCTCAGCTCAGTCCTAAATGGCCGACCCCTTATCCTGAGACTATGCCCCCTAGTTCTAGACTCTCCAGCCAGGGAAAACAACCTCTCAGCATCTACCCTGTCAAGCCCTCTCGGAATTTTATAACTTTCAATGAGATCGCCTCTCATTCTTCTAAATTCCAGAGAATATAGGCCCATTCTACACAATCTCTCCTCCTAGGACAACCTTCTCATCCCAGGAATCAGTCTGGTGAACCTTCAATCACCCCCTCGAAGGCAAGTATATCCTTCCTTAGGTAAGGAGAACAAAACTGTGCACAGTACTCCAGGTGTGGTCTTACCAAGGCCCTATATAATTGTGGCAAGACTTCTTTACTCTTATACTGCAACCCCCTTGCAATAAAGGCCAACATACCATTTGCCGCCTTAATTGCTTGCTGTATCTGCATGTTAACTTTCTGTGATTCGTGTACAAGGGCATCCAAATCCCCCCGAATACCAATATTTACTAGTCTCTCACCTTTTTAAAAAAAAAAAATTCTGCTTTTCCTACCAAAGTGGATAATGTCACATTTCCCCAAATTAGGCTCCATCTGCCATTTTCTTGCCCAATCACTTAACCGGTCTAAAGCCCCGTGCAGCCTCTTTACGTCCTCTTCACAGCTTACTTTCCCACCGAGCTTGGTATCGTCAGAAAACTTGGATATATTACACTCTGTCCCCTCTTTTTTTTATTCGTTCATGGGATCTGAGCATCGCTGGCAAGGCCAGCATTTATTGCCCATCCCTAATTGCCCTTGAGAAGGTGGTGGTGAGCTGCCGCCTTGAACCGCTGCAGTCCGTGTGGTGAAGGTACTCCCACAGTGCTGTTAGGGAGGGAGTTCCAGGATTTTGACCCAGCGACGATGAAGGAACGGCGATATATTTCCAAGTCAGGATGGTGTGTGACTTGGAGGGGAACTTGGAGGTGGTGGTGTTCCCATGCGCCTGCTGCCCTTGTCCTTCTAGGTGGTAGAGGTCACGTGTTTAGGAGGTGCTGTCGAAGAAGCCTTGGTGAGTTGCTGCAGTGCATCTTGTAGATGGTACACACTGCAGCCACGGTACGCCGGTGGTGGAGAGAGTTTATGTTTAAGGTGGGGGATGGGGTGCCAATCAAGCGGGCTGCTTTGTCCTGGATGGTGTCGAGCTTCTTGAGTGTTGTTGGAGCTGCACTCATCCAGGCAAGTGGAGAGTATTCCATCACACTCCTTACTTGTGCCTTGTAGATGGTGGAAAGGCTTTGGGGAGTCAGGAGGTGAGACACTCGCCGCAGAATACCCAGCCTCTGACCTGCTCTTGTTGCCACAGTATTTATGTGGCTGGTCCAGTTGAGTTTCTGGTCAATGGTGACCCCCAGGATGTTGATGGTAGAGGATTCGGCGATGGTAATACCGTTGAATGTCAAGGGGAGGTGGTTAGACTCTCGCTTGTTGGGGATAGTCATTGCCTGGCAGTTCTGTGGCACGAACGTTACCTGCCACTTATCAGCCCAAGCCTGAATGTCGTCCAGGACTTGCTGCATGTGGGCATGGACTGCCTCATTATCTGAGGAGTTGCAAATGGCGCTGAACACTGCAGTCATCAGCGAACATCCCCATTTCTGACCTTATGATGGAGGGAAGGTCATTGATGAAGCAGCTGAAGATGGTTGGGCCTAGGACACTGCCCTGAGGAACTCCGGCAGCGATGTCCTGGGGCTGAGATGATTGGCCTCCAAACCAGCACAACCATCTTCCTTTGTGCTTGGTATGACTCCAGCCAGTGGAGAGTTTTTCCCCTGATTCCCATTGACTTCAATTTTACTAGGGCTCCTTGATGCCACACTCGGTCAAATGCTGCCTTGATGTCAAGGGCAGTCACTCTCGCCTCACCTCTGGAATCCAGCTCTTTTGTCCACGTTTTGGACCAAGTCTGTAATGAGGTCAGGAGCCGAGTGGTTTTGGCGGAACCCAAACTGGGCATCAGTGAGCAGGTTATTGGTGAGTAAGTGCTGCTTGATAGCACTGTCAATGACACCTTCCATCACTTTGCTGATGATTGAGAGTACACTGATGGGGCGGTAATTGGATTTGTCCTGCTTTTTGTGGACAGGTCATACCTGGGAAATTTTCCATATTGTTGGGTCGTCATCTCAGTCATTGATATGTGGAACGTGCCCACTAACAGCCCTGGGACATCACGGGTTTCGGGCAGGTGTTGGTGAACAGAAGAACAGAAGATGTCACATCAGCTGCAACTCCAACCTCTCCATATTGGTGCCTCCAGTAATGGGGTTCTTGGAGCTGTCCGTCTCAAGGGGTCAAGGTGTTTGGAGAGGCCACAAAACGACAACTTGAATTTATAAAGGGCCTTTAACATAGAAAAAAATCCCAGTGCAAATCACAAAGACATCGGGAAGAAATGGGCACTGAGTCAAAGGAGATAAAAGGCCCACAACGCCCCTCCAGGGAGTAGGAGATGTGACTCATGGTATGAAAGGGATTCTGATAGACAAGTTTTGAATCTCCTTAGACCCAGAGTATATCTTCCTTTGTTCACTAATGATTGGGGAACGGTTAGCCTGGGTATGATGTAGGCGTCTCCCCTTTATACGGAGGCTGACTTTAGTAAATGGAGTACGTACCGCCATGGGTTGACTTTTATCACGATGTTGTAAAATTTTCAGCTGAAGGTGAGTGCTGGAGGTGGGATATTGTCCATACTTTGCCCGAGCATGTGCACGGCCAGTCTGGAGACAGCATGGATCGGATGCAGAAAGGGACTCTGCTTCCATTGTCCCAACTTCCAATGTCAGAAGGGGTCTCGTTACTTTATCACGGTGCTGTTCTGACACCTTCCATCATTTTGCTAATGATTGAGAGTAGACTGATGGGGTTCAGCTCTGAGCCCAGCCATCCTTATTGTATTGCCATTGGTCAGCACTAGGTTTGCAGTGGACTTTGCCGCCTTGTTCCCCCTGCGGAATGGTGATTTTAGACTGGCTTCAGTCTTAGTGTGGCGGGGATATGGTGGCTTTGTTTCCCGATCCTTGTTTCACGCTTCAAACCACATCAAAGATTGACGGGGACCAATTTGGCATTGAGTTTGTCAAAGACCGGAATTAGGAGCCAGTTTCCTTCCCCCGGAGATTCCACCCGGTTTCGTGCTGTGGTAGCGTTTCCATGGGTACTGGCTCCCTCCGGCACCTCACCCAAGTGGCAGGCTATTCGACTGCATGGAGCATCACTGCCAGGCCAATCCCATCACCATCTGATGCCTGCACGAATGCCCCTTCCAGCAAAGTCACTGGCCAGCCAGCAGGAGCAAGGTGAGCGGGGGGGGTCGCAGGGGGGTCTGTTTGTTCGGGCGCCCCACCCGCCGATGCCGCCTGGTACTGTGCTGCTCAGTAGCACAGCACGCAGTGCATTTCCCCCAGCTGGGCTTGTATTGCTGAAACCGACAAATCCTGCTACCTTACTGTGGGCTAATGAGTGCTCTTCTGAGCAAACAGACCTTTCAATTGTAGCTATTTAACAATTTGTGTTTATGACGTTTGACTTTGGTCAGTAAGCCTCGCGTATCGACACCGGCAAGTTATGGTCTGTTTATTCCCCCCCCCCCCCCGGCCCTTCGCTCCCTGAGGTCGAAGATAGAAGCCGTATTTATGGCGAGTGAGCTGAATAACTTCTATCAAGTCACCAGCAGCTGGTAAATGGGAAGTGGGATTCTCCCTGAGGCCCCGCTGTCGATTGCAAAAACCTTCAGCTGCGATTATCTGATTGGCAGGTGCCTGCAGGGCTGGGCTCGAGTCGACCGTCCGTGCAGCACTGAGTGTTTGTGGAGAAGTCATTCAACTGCAAAGAGGGGACAGAGCGGCCGAGAGCATTCAGATGCAGCCGGTGCACAGGTAGGAAGAAGCGCGCACGGCCAAATGAACGTTTTGTGAAGCTGAAGGTGCTGCCCTGGTTTTCCAAACGTCATTCTGCTTTTTGAAAGTTGTGAAGTGTGTTTGTTGAAGAGGAATTATCGTAGAAACACTCGGAGAGAAAGTTGCATTGTTGAGAGGAAACTGATGAAAAATGCCGAATAAGTTTGTGTAAACACGACTGTGCAGTTGTTGGTAGTGATGGTGAAAGGGAGACTTTGTTGCTGGGAGATTGTAAGGTGGGGGGCTGGGGTGGGGAGTTGGGTTGAATTTAATTTTGAACAGGGAACAAAATAATGGCAGTCCGAATTAGTGGGATTGAGAGGATTTGACTGAACGTATAGAGGGTGGGATAATGACCAAAGGGTCAGTTACCAGGTGGGGGAGGGCGAGCGGGGTGGGGGGGTGAGAGTGGGGGGAGGGCGAGAGTGGGGGGGAGGGCGAGAGTGGGGGGAGGCGAGAGGGGGGGAGGGCGAGAGGGGGGGAGGGCGAGAGGGGGGGAGGGCGAGAGTGGGGGAGGGCGAGAGTGGGGAGGGCATGAGAGGGGGGGGGAGGGCGAGAGTGGGAGGTGGGAGTGAGTGGGGGAGGGCATGAGCGGGGGGGGGGGCGGGGGGGAGGGGGCGAGAGCGGGGGGGGAGGGCGAGCGTGGGGTGGGGTGGGGTGCGAGAGTGGGGGGAGGAAGGGCGAGAGTGGGGGAGCAGGAGAGTGGGGGGGGGGGGGAGAGAGTGGGGGGGGGAGGGCGAGAGTGGGGGGGGAGGGCGAGAGTGGGGGGGGGAGGGAGAGAGTGGGGGGGGAGGGCGAGAGTGGGGGGGGAGGGGGAGTGGGGGGGGGAGGGCGAGAGTGGGGGGGGAGGGCGAGAGTGGGGGGGGAGGGCGAGAGTGGGGGGGGAGGGCGAGAGTGGGGGGGGAGGGGAGGGGCGAGAGTGGGGGGGGAGGGCGAGAGTGGGGGGGGGGAGGGGCGAGAGTGGGGGGGGAGGGCGAGAGTGGGGGGGGAGGGCGAGATGGGGGGGGGGAAGGGCGAGCGTGGGAGGTGGGGTGAGCGGGGAGGCATGATCGGAGGTGAGGAGTGCGAGAGTGGGGGGGGAAGGGCGTAGAGTGGGGCGGCGAGGGCCAAGAGTTGGGGGGGAGGGCGAGAGTGGAGGTGGGAGTGAGCGGGGGAGGGCATGATCGGGGTGTGGGATGCGATAGTGGGGGGGGCGAGGGCATCGTGGGGGGGGAAGGTCGAGAGTGGGGGGGGGGGAAGGGCGAGAGTGGGGGGGCGAGGGCGAGAGAGGGGGGCGAGCGGGTGTGGGTGGTGCGAGAGTGCGAGAGGGCGAGAGTTGGGGGGGGGAGGGCAAGAGTGAGGGGGGGGGAGGGCGAGTGGGGGGTGGGGGGTGCGAGAGTGGGGGGGGAGGGCGAGAGTGGGGGGGGGGAGGGCGAGTGGGGGGGGAGGCGAGAGTGGTGGGAGGGCGAGAGTGGGGGGGGGGAGGGGCGAGTGGGGGGGGGGAGGGCGAGAGTGGGGGGGGAGGGCGAGAGTGGGGGGGAGGGCGAGAGTGGGGGCGGAGGGCGAGAGTGGGGGAGGGCGAGAGTGGGGGTGGTGAGCGGGGGGTGGGCGGTGCGAGAGTGGGGGGGGAGGAGGGGGGAAGGTTCACGGTTTTGGAGCATCATTGGTGACCGGGTCACCTGCCTATCTCCTTGACTGAATGTCAGCTCGTGTAGCATCACAGAAAGACTCTGAGAAGAGGGCATGGGGACAGAGTAAGGACAGACCACAGTTGAAGGCTGTTGAAGACCTTTTGAGTTACAAAAACAATCCTATTTTAAGTATTTTATTCAGAGAACACTGCAGACACAGAGCTGATCCCGCCCGCTGCCATTGAATTTACAGTACTCCGCTTTCAATACAACCAGTCTCATTGATGTCTTTTAGTTCGAAACTTCAAGCACGCTTTTAAAGTTATGTGATCCAATTTCCCTTTGCTCCCTGTTTCCTGTTCTTTTCCCGTCCAGCAACAAGTGCTGAATTCCAGTTGCCGTTTTCTCAGGAATAGACAGATGCAGCCTCTGCCAAGGGGACAATCTGTCGATTTCGAATGCTGATCATCGTGCGGTGGAATTTGAGGTATTTCACCCCAGGACAAGTCTTCATTCGCTGCGAGTTTTGCAAAGGTTTTGTTTTGTTGAAAATATTACTGCCAAGATGTGAGTTAGCCCTCACATGTTGGATGGACCACATTATAATCCATGGGACAACGTGTCTTCACCTTTCTGGGCACCAGATTCCTCATGAGGGACTTGAGTGAGTTTGCTTTTATTAGTTGGGGGTATTTGGGTGAATTTCTCCCGTTATGTCTTTGCCCTTTTATCGCATTTTCTTTGTTCGTCTCGCTCAACAATGGCGACACTTCAGAGCTCTTCATTGTATATAAAGCACTTTGGGAAGGGCTGAGGTCGTGAGAGGGACAATATAAATTGCAAGTCTTTTTCTTTTTTAATGACTGTGCCTGAGAGGTTGGGCTTTCAGTCTGTTCCCCCCAGCCGCTGCTGGTATCTCCCGTCACCCAGCACCAACAGGCAGCAAAGACCCACCTGCGTGCGGCCCGCCCCCTCCTATTTCCCCACCTCCCTGCTGGGACAGGCAACCAGCTCGGCGCCTCTCGGATGGGGACCGGGCGTGGCAGGACTTCACCTCGTGCTCGTTGTGGCGCGGAGGCATGAGGATTAATTCACTTTGTCTCAACGTCGATTGGTTGAAAGGTTCAACTGTAAAAGCCACTGAAGTTTCTTCACCGAGGAGCTCATTCTGTTCTGCTGAGTAACGTGCCCCTCCTTTTAATTTAAGTTCTGCCCTGTAAGGGATATGGATCGAAGGCGGATAAATGGAGTTGAGGTGCAGAGCAGCCGTGCTTTAATTGAATGGCGGAGCAGGCCCGAGGGGCGGAATGGCCTCCTCCTCTTCCTATGCACCATTGAACATAAGAACATAAGAAATAGGAGCAGGAGTAGGCCAATCGGCCTCTCGAGCCTGCTCCGCCATTCAATAAGATCATGGCTCATCTGATCCTAACCTCAAATCTAAAGAACACAAGAAGTAGGAGCAGGACCCGGCCACTCAGCCCCTGGGCCCGCTCCGCCACCCACAGGGCCTTGACCGATCCGAACTCAGCCTCATGTCCAATTTCCTGCCCGCTCCCCGTAACCCCTAATTCCCTTTACTTCTAGGAAACCGTCTATTTCTGTTTTAAATTTATTTAATGATGTAGCTTCCACAGCTTCCTGGGGCAGCAAATTCCACAGACCTACTACCCTCTGAGTGAAGAAGTTTCTCCTCATCTCAGTTTTGAAAGAGCAGCCCCTTATTCTAAGATTATGCCCCCTAGTTCTAGTTTCACCCATCCTTGGGAACATCCTTACCGCATCCACCCGATCAAGCCCCTTCACAATCTTATATGTTTCAATAAGATCGCCTCTCATTCTTCTGAACTCCAATGAGTAGAGTCCCAATCTACTCAACCTCTCCTCATATGTCCACCCCCTCATCCCCGGAATTAACCGAGTGAACCTTCTTTGTACTGCCTCGAGAGCAAGTACGTCTTTTCTTAAGTATGGACCAGTGAGATGACAAGCCAGTTATTGCTAGGCCTTCACCAATGTCAGTCTGGAAACAAAGCACTTGGAGCAGCTCAGGTGACTCTGCTCCCCCCACCCGTGGAGAGGAGCTGGGCCCAGGCTCAGTCACCTTTGGACAATGGGTGTGATCGGATCGGACGCCCGCTGTACACCTCTCCCTATTTCCATTCTATTGAAACCAACGGGAGTGAAGATGGGGAGAGGTTTACTACGGGCGTCCGATCCGATATCACCCATTTTACACAATCGCCCAAAGTTACCTCCAGACTTGACTATTCCAACACACTGCTGGCTGGCCTCCCACATTCTACCCTCCGTAAACTTGAGGTGATCCAAAACTCTGCTGCCCGTGTCCTAACTCGCACCAAGTCCTGTTCACCCATCACCCCTGTGCTCGCTGACCTACATTGGCTCCTCGTTAAGCAGCGCCTCGATTTTAAAATTCTCATCCGTGTTTTCAAATCCCTCCATGGCCCTCGCCCCTCCCTATCTCTGTAACCTCCTCCAGTCCCACAACCACCTGAGATATCTGCGCTCCGCCAATTCTGCCCTCTTGAGCATCCCTGATTCTAATCGCTCACCATTGGTGGCCGTGCCTTCAGCTGCTGAGGCTCTAAGCTCTGGAATTCCCTGCCTAAACCTCTCCGCCTCTCTACCTCTCTTTCCTCCTTTTAAGACGCTCCTTAAAACCTACCTCTTTGACCAAGCTTTTGGTCACCTGCCCTAATTAATCCTTATGTGGATCGGTGTCAAATTTGGTATGATAACACTCCTGTGAAGCGCCTTGGGACGTTTTAATGTTAAAAGCGCTATATAAATACAAGTTGTTGTCGTTGTTTACAGCCAATGAAGTGCAGTCACTTTTGTAATGTAGGAAACGTAGCAGTCAATTCGCGCACAGCAAGCTCCCACAAACAGCAATGTGATAATGACCAGATAATCTGTTTTCAGTAATGTTGGTTGAGGGATAAATATTGACCAGGACACTGGGGATAACTCCCCTGCTCTTGTTCGAAATAGTGCCATGGGATCTTTTACCTCCACCTGAGAGAGCAGACGGGGCTCACAAAGGCGCATTCCTACATTCCGATGTGATGTGCTGGCCTGTTCTTTCTGAACTTCGAAGTGCGTTCCAGTCGAATAATCCGTTGGAGCCGATGGTGGAGAAGCAAGGCAGAGAGATGAGTATCCGGGAAGGGGGAGACACACGGATAGCTGACGGGATCAGAGTAAGAGAGAGGCAGAAGCTGAGCAAGTGGGACCAGTGTGGAGTAATGGGAGCTGGTCGCTCAAGGGTGTGGGATCTGGGCTCGCTGGGAAAGCACAGGTAAAGCTTTGGCCCCTGGAAGGACACTTACTGAAACGTTTCCAGTGTCATTGCTACTCAGACGGCCAACACTCGAAGCACGCGTGCTTTATTTGTGAGTTTCTGTGTAACGCCGCAGATACACTATTTAAAATCGTAGTCTTCAAACAGAGAACGGAGGTATTTTTAATGACCAAAAACATGTTTGTCTTGTAGTAACAGCTCAGAGGAAACTGAATACTCGGGGGTGGGTGGAGTTGGTCAGCTGTCGCAGCTGCGGTCGGCGAGAAGGGTGGAGTCGATCTGTTTTATCTCCTGCAAACAGATAAATGCAGCTCTTCCTCCTCCTCCCGCCCAGTAAACCACATGGCCCCAGCCCCGCCTCCCCCGGCAGTCTGACCAGCAAAGTCACTTTGGCAGCTGACAACAGAATCCAGACAAGCCTCCCTCAGCCGCCTTGTCAACGGAGATTTCCAAATTGCAGCATTTACCAGAAGCCATTGAAGTTGCGAAGTGTCCTGAACAGCAAGAACTGGTCGCTCATAAAGCAGCAGAAGAGAAATACTTGGGAATAGATCTTGATTTACGCGATCGTGTGAAACGGGCGATGGGGAGTCGGCAGCCCGCCGACTTCAATAGGTCTAAAAACGGGGGGAGATGTCAAACGGGCTGCGATTCACTGTCGCCCGCTTTACACGATCGCACAGATCGAGCTCTTGCTCTTTGAATAAAGTTTGTTCTGGCCATTAAAGACAGATTTTTGAACGGTAAGGGAGACGAGGGTTCTGGGGAGCGGGCAGGGAAGTGGAGTTGAGGCCAAGATCAGATCAGCCATGATCTTATTGAATGGCGGAGCAGGCTCGAGGGGTTGATTGGCCTACTACTGCTCCTATGTCTTAAACATTAAGGGGTAGATTTTCAACATGACGCCCGGGTGTAAAACTAGTGCCAATCAGCCGCCCGTTCTAGAAACCGCCCGATGTTCATATCGATTGATTTCAGTGTTAATGAAAACCAGGCACTTTCCATAACAGGCAGTCAGTCAGCATCGTCCATTTTACAGTCCAGCCAGCAAGTGGACAACCTACCCCGAAATCACCAGACTTGAAAGATTGGCCAGATTCCGGGGACTCCGTGGCACAGTTCCCAGTTGCCCTTTCACCTCTGGAGCCAGGGTCAAACCATCCTGAGAGAGTAAAAGTCTCTTGTGTGGCAGGTATTACAGCCATCAGTAACAACTTGCATTTATATAGCGCCTTTAACGTCGTAAAACGCCCCAAGGCCACAGGAGCGTCATCAAACAGAATCTGACACCGAGCCATGTAAGGAGATATTAGGACAGGTCGGTCAAAGAGGTCGGTTTTAAGGAGCCTCTTCAAGGAGGAGAGAGAGGCGGAGAGGGAATTCCAGAGCTCGGGGCCCCGGCAGCTGAAGGCACGGCCGCCGGTGGTGAAATGAAATGGTCCGACGGAAAATGACTTTGAACATTCTCAGCCCAGTTCCTAACGGGGAGATGTTCATTGCACAAAAATGAGTCAATAATCTAACACTAAGTAACATGAAATTATCGCTCTTCCTCAGAGTGTGGCTGTTGTGAGATTCAGCAATGTCACACTTGCTGCAGTACGGGACGTTCTTCAGTCAGGAGTTAAGGTAGATTGTCGGAGTTGTGTGGAGGCGTGTTTCCTTGCAATTGACGAGTACTATTCCTACTTGGGAGTGCTCCATACCACTGTGTGCAAAATGTACATCAGTTTCATTGCCAAGCACTGACACGCCTCAGCGCAGAATAAGCAAAGAAAAATTATACACGCAAATTGGCGGCCACATTTTCTACGTTACAACAGTGACTACACTTCAAAAGTACTTCATTGGCTGTAAAGCGCTTTGGGACATCCTGAGGTCATGAAAGGCACTATGGAAATGCAAGTCTTTCTTCCTTTCTCTTTTCTGTGTTGTTATAGCGGGGTTTTTAACCTTTATTGCTCCAGTTTCTTTGGTTTATACTTTATTTTGACTCCCCAAAGCCTTTCCACCATCTACAAGGCACAAGTCAGGAATGTGATGGAATACTCTTCACTTGCCTGGGTGAGTTGCAGCTCCAACAACACTCAAGAAGCTCGACACCATTCAGGGCAAAGCAGCCCGCTTGATTGGCACCCCATCTACCACCTTAAACATTCACTCCCTGCACCACCGGTGCACCATGACTGCAGTGTGTACCATCTACAAGATGCACTGCAGCAACTCGCCAAGGCTTCTTCGGCAGCCCCTCCCAAACCCACGAACTCTACCACCTAGAAGGACAAGGGCAGCAGGCGCATGGGAACACCATGGGGTGTCGCAATATTAATCAAGCAGTCAATTACTGCTGTAAGGAGGGATGATATCTTAGCAGGTTCCTCTAATGAGGCCATATGGGTAGAACTTAAAAACAAAAAGGGGGCAAGCGCTTTGCTGGGAGTGTACTATAGGCCCCCAAACAGTCAGGGGGAGATAGAGGAACAGATATGTAGGCAAATCTCAGAGAAGTGTAGAAATAATAGGGTAATAATAGGGGATTTCAACTTCCCCAATATTAACTGGGATAGTCAGAGTGTGAAAGGCTTAGAGGGTGCAGAATTCTTAAAGTGCATCCAGGAGAGCTTTTTGAGCCAGCATGTAGAAAGTCCTACAAGAGAGGGGGCGGTACTGGACCTAATTCTAGGGAATGTAGCCGGGCAAGTGGTAGAAGTGTTAGTAGGAGAGCATTTTGGTGACCGTGACCATAATTCGGTGAGATTTAAGGTAGTCATGGAAAAGGACAAAGATGGACCGGAAATAAAGGTTCTAAATTGGGAGAAGGCCGATTTTAATATGATAAGGCAGGATCTGGCCAAAGTGGACTGGGATCAGCTACTTGTAGGAAAATCCACATCAGAGCAGTGGGAGTCTTTCAGAAAGGAAATAGAGAGAGTACAACGCCAACATGTTCCCGTAAAGGTCAAGGGTGGGACCAACAAGCCCAGGGAACCCTGGATGTCAAGGGATATACAAGAATGGATTAGGAAAAAAAGGGAGGCTTTTGGCAGATACAAAGGACTAAAAACAATGGAAGCCCTAGAGGAATATAGAAAGTGCAGGAGGGTACTTAAAAAAGAAATTAGGAGAGCGAAGAGGGGGCATGAAAAAACACTGGCGGGCAAAATAAAGGAAAATCCCAAGGTGTTTTATAAGTATATTAAGGGCAAAAGGATAACCAGGGAAAGAGTAGGGCCCATTCGGGACCAAAGTGGCAATCAGTGTGTAGGGCCGGAAGATGTGGGTGAGGTTTTAAATGAATATTTTGCATCTGTGTTCACTATGGAGAAGGACGATGTAGGCATAGAAATCAGGCAGGGGGATTGTGATATACTTGAACAAATTAGTATTGAGAGGGAGGAGGTGCTAGCGGTTTTAGCTGGCTTAAAAGTGGATAAATCCCCAGGCCCAGACGAGATGTATCCCAGGCTGCTGTGTGAGGCAAGGGAGGAGATTGCAGGGGCTCTGACACAAATTTTCAGAACCTCTCTGGCCACAGGGGAGGTCAAAATTGAGAGGTCGCACAACACCAGGTTATAGTCCAACAGTTTTATTTGAAATCACAAGCTTTCGGAGCTATCACTCCTTCCTCAGGTGAAGGTGCCAGAGGACTGGAGAATAGCTAACGTAGTACCATTATTCAACAATGGTAGTAGGGATAAACCAGGGAATTACAGGCCAGTGAGCCTAACATCAGTGGTAGGGAAATTATTGGAAAAAATTCTGAGGGACAGAATTAGTCTCCACTTGGAGAGGCAGGGATTAATCAAGGATAGTCAGCATGGCTTTGTCAGGGGGAGATCATGTCTGACCAATTTGATTGAATTTTTCGAGGGGATGACTAGGTGTGTGGATGAGGGTAGTGCAGTTGATGTAGTCTACATGGACTTCAGTAAGGCTTTTGACAAAGTCCCACATGGGCGACTGGTCAAGAAGGTAAGAGCCCATGGGATCCAGGGCAATTTGACACATTGGATCCAAAATTGGCTTAGTGGCAGGAGGCAGAGGGTGATGGTCGAAGGTTGTTTTTGTGACTGGAAACCTGTGTCCAGTGGTGTACCGCAGGGATCGGTGCTGGGTCCTTTGCTGTTTGTAGTGTACATTAATGATTCAGATATGAATGTAGGAGGTATAATCAGTAAGTTCGCAGATAACACGAAAATTGGTGGAGTGGTAAATAGCGAGGAGGGAAGCCTCAGGCTACAGGACGATATAGACAGGTTGGTCAGATGGGCAGAACAGTGGCAAATGGAATTTAACCCTGAAAAGTGTGAGGTGATGCATTTTGGGAGGACAAACAAGGCAAGGGAATACACAATGAATGGTAGGATCCTAGGAAGGACAGAGGATCAGAGGGACCTTTGGTGTGCATGTACATAGATCCTTGAAGGCAGCAGGACAGGTAGATAAGGTGGTTAAAAAGGCATATGGGATACTTGCCTTCATTAGCCGAGGCATAGAATATAAGAGCAGGGAGGTTATGATGGAGCTGTACAAAACGCTAGTTAGGCCACAGCTGGAATACTGTGTGCAGTTCTGGTCGCCACACTTTCGGAGGGATGTGATTGCATTGGAGAGGGTGCAGAGGAGATTCACCAGGATGTTACCTGGGCTGGAGCGCTTCAGCTATGAAGAGAGACTGGACAGGCTGGGGTTGTTTTCCTTCGAGCAGAGAAGGCTGAGGGGGGACCTGATTGAGGTGTACAAAATTATGAGGGGCATAGATAGGGTAGATAGAAAGGAACTTTTCCCCTTAGTAGAGGGGTCAATAACCAGGGGGCATAGTTTCAAGGTAAGGGGCAGGAGGTTTAGAGGGGATTTGAGGAAAAACTTTTTCACCCAGAAGGTGGTTGGAATCTGGAACTCACTGCCTGAAAGGGTGGTAGAGGCAGGAGCCCTCACAACATTCAAGAAGCATTTAGATGAGCACTTGAAATGCCATGGCATACAAGGCTACGGACCAAGTGCTGGAAAATGGGATTAGAATAGACAGGGCTTGATGGCCGGCGTGGACACGATGGGCCGAAGGGCCTCTTTCTGTGCTGTATGACTCTGACTCCAAGTTCCCCTCCGAGTCACACACCATCCTGACTTGGAAATATATCGCCGATCCTTCATCGTCACTGGGTCAAAATCCTGAAACTCTCTCCCTAATAGCACTGTGGGAGTACCTTCACCGCACGGACTGCAGCGGTTCAAGAAGGCGGCTCACCACCAGCTTCTCAAGGGCATCTAGGGATGGGCAATAAATGCTGGCCTTGCCAGCGACGCCCACATCCCAGGAACAAATAAAAAAGTCTCCTGCCCGCTAGATAGGTTTTAGGTTTGCCTTACTGGGCCGGCCCATGGCTGGTGAAATCCCCTAGTTCTCATTCACTTGATGGACTTGGGTGATTGTTTATGCCATGAACCCACATGTAAGCTGTTTGTAGTAATATTTTGCTGAATTCCAAAGGCCAGATGCCTATTACTTCAGAAACCAAAAACATGTGTCATGCTCTCAAGTCCAGTCACACACAGGAGGCCAGATATAACAAAATTCCAAAGCTGTTATTAATGTCTGATTTTATATCGCATTTTCCAGAGTGTTTCTTTTTAATAAACCAAATGGAATGAAAACACAGCAGTTCTCGAGCCACTTACATGATTTCAGCTTTTAGAAAGCTGTGATAGGCGGTGAGGGTGCCAGGGTGATTCCAGCGATGGAGCACAGAGCTCCCATTCTCAGAGCCAGAAGTTAAATCCCAGATAAAGTTTAGATGTTTTCCTCCCCGCCCCAGGTGAATTCTGCCAGCGCGCAGCCAAGGCTGTTGGAGAGGCTGCTTTTCCCACGGCAGGACCTCCGATCTCACCGTGGTTTCTGTACCAGTTCCATCTGTCGCAAAAGGTGCCAGAGTCTGCATGACAGCTTTCTCTATCAGAAGAAATGAAAGACTTGCATTTATATAGCACCTTTCATGACCACCGGACACCCCAAAGCACTTTACAGCCAATTAAGTACTTTTGGAGTGTAGTCACTGTTGCAATGTGGGAAACGCGGCGGCCAATTAACGCACAGCAAGCTCCCACAAACAGCCATGTGATAATGACCAGATAATCTGTTTTAGTGAATGTTGATTGAGGGATAAATACTGACCCGGACACCGGGGATAACTCCCCTGCTCTTCATCGAAATAGTGCCATGGGATCTTTTACATCCACCTGAGAGAGCAGACAGGGCCTCAGTTTAACGTCTCATCTGAAAGTCGGCACCTCCGACAGTGCAGCACTCCCTCAGCACTGCACTGGAGTGTCAGCCTAGATTTTGTGCTCAGGTCTCTGGAGTGGGACTGTGAACCCACAACCTCCTGACTCAGGCGAGAGTGCTCAACAACAACAACTTGTATTTATGTAGCGCCTTTAACGTAGTAAAATGTCCCACGGCGCTGCACAGGAGTATTATACGAGAAGAAATTTGACACGATCCACATGAGGAGAAATTAGGGCAGGTGACCAAAAGCTTGCTCAAAGAGGTAGGTTTTAAGGAGCGTCTTAAAGGAGGAAAGAGAGGGAGCGAGGCGGAGAGTTTAGGCAGAGAATTCCAGAGCTTAGGGCCCAGGCAACAGAAGGCACGACCACCAATGGTGAGCGATTACAAACAGGGATACTCAAGAGGGCAGAATTAGAGGAGTGCAGAAATCTCGGGGGTTTGTGGGGATGGTGGAGATTACAGAGATGGGAAGGGCTGAGGCCATGGAGGGATTTGAAACAAGGATGACAATTTTGAAATCGTTGCGTTGCTTAACCGGGAGCCAATGTAGGTCAGCGAGCACAGGGGTGATGGGCGAACGGGACTTGGTGCGAGTTAGGACACGGGCAGCCGAGTTTTGGATGACCTCAAGTTTACGTAGGGTAGAATGTGGGAGGCCAGCCAGGAATGTGTTGGAATAGTCAAGTCTAGAGGTAACAAAAATCTCGAGGTAAACTCACTGAGGCACGGCTGACACGTTCGAGATGTAACCCAGAGTATTCCGGAGATGCAGCAAGAAAAGTAAGATTTACCAGGGCAGCGGATTAAAGGGACAGGTCAGGTTAAACACGACGCCAGCTTAGCAACAACCACAACTGCGCTCCAGAACCCGATGACACGCGAGCCACGCCGCTCGGGCTCAGCCAGTCACGGAACCAGAAAGTGTTTGCGAGTCTGCACGGCTCTCTTGGGGCTCAGATGATAGCGTAAAGTGTTTGACATCATCCTAACCCTTTGCCGTGTGCTCCCAGGTGCCAATTATTCCCTATTTAACAGACTTGCAATGTTTTCAGTGAGCGTAACCTGATCTGAGCATTCACAACAACAGCTGTACCCTGCAGGCCTGCTCTTCGAGTACTTGGGACGACTGGAATTAAGGAGGAAAAACAATTCTGTCACGGTTACTCAGTGTCTATAAGACAAGAAAGAGTGGATGGAGAGATGCTTTTTTTTAATAAAAAGATTTTGGGAAGAAGACCATAAATGATAGATTGAGAAGTCAAACCGAATGGTGTAATGGGGCGGAGGAGTGGCGCAGCTCTGGGTATTCAGGGCACACACGGGGGAAAGGGCTCCCTTCAAGGTACTGTACAAGCATTTCTTGTGCATGAAGCTTCACCCCAGAAATCTGTTGAATTTGACACCAGCTGATGCAGCCAAAGCTCTTCCCCTTTTTCTTCTTCAAAGCCTCACTTCTTGTTCCTCAACTACCAGTTTGTACAAACTCAACACCACCGAAACCCTGGTTACCGACCCTTGATATGTCCTCGACAAGCTAATAATATGATCAAGTGACAAACTATTTTGGGTTAGGACCATTGGGGGGTGAAATCAGACTTGGGTGGGGACTCGAATTGGGCGAAATCGCATCTGCCGCCAGTTATACAATGGAACTGAGTATCAGGCGGACTGTTTAACTGGTGGCAGGTGAGGCAATGCACGTTTTGGGTCAGTGCCCAAGTCTAATTTCACCCCTAAAGTGTCAACTGCACACAAGAGTGGACAATGTGCAACATGGTGGGAACGTACCGCTGCAGGTTTTGTGCCTGAACTGAAGTCAGAGCTGGAATGTTGACTCTTTTTCTAACATTAGGATCCAGAATCCACCATGATGGAGGCCACCTAACCTCTGCCTTCACCTGGTGGGTAATGGAAATTAGCGGATGACATAGAGCCCCCAAATCTTGGTCTGTAGCAACACCCTAGGCTTAGGAATAAATCCTAGAATAATCCAAATAACACCCACTGAATTGAAATTTTCCTGGGCTGTCAGGTTGACAGGAGTCGGACACGAGGAGATTGATGGGGTGGGGTGTGCAATGAGGTGAAGTCTCTTGCAAGGCTGTGAAATACCGTCCGATGATCAGTCAGGTGATAATTGGAGCATCAGCGATGTAGATTCCACTGTACTGTGTGATTACACCAAATGCAAAAGGAAATAGCCCAGCTGTTTGGAATTCTGATTATGGGATGGGTTACTTCGGAAAGATAAAAAGACTTGCATTTATTTAGCGCCTTTCACGACATCAGGGCATCCAAAAGCGTTTTACAGCCAATGCTGTATTTTTGAAGTGTAGTCACTGTTATAATGTAGAAAACACAGTGGCAGCCAATTTGCGCACAGCAAGCTCCCACTAACAGCAATCTGATAATGACCAGATCATCTGGTTTTTTTTTTTAAGTGGTGTTGATTGAGGGATAAATATTGGCCAGGACACCGGGGATAACTCCCCTGCTCTTCGAAATAGTGCCACGGGATCTTTTACGTCTACCCAAGAGAGCAGACGGGGCTTCGATTTAATGTCTCATCCGAAAGACGGCACCTCTGACAGTGCAGCACTGCCTCAGCACTGCACTGGAGTGTCAGCCTAGATTACGTGCTGAAAGTCTCTGTAGTGGGTCTTGAACCCACGACCTTCTGACTTAGAGGCCAGAGTGCCACCCACTGAGCCACGGATGAGGAGCAAAGCTTTCTGCTTGTCATGTAAATGACCCGCTGAGTATGCCTTGTGTCTACAGTTTGGGACATAAATTGCAGCAGTTTCAATAGTTTCTGACCGTGGTACCTAATTCCTTTATAAGTGGTGGTCACTGCTGCCCATAATAATATGGAGCTGGTTCAGAGAGTGAAAGGATCATCGTTAGCTTACTTGTGCTGTGTACGCTTGCACAAGAACCAAAGGTCATAGTATTTAATTGATAATCATGGATATCTTAACGCACACAGGCAGCTCGTGTGTGGCCCCTCTGGTTTCCTTCTCCATGATCAGAGGTCATCGTGCAGCCCAAGGCAGAGGAGAAAGGGAGGGAGAACATTGTGGGTCAGGTTTCCTCAGAGAGGTTCTGTGACCAGTTGTGTGTCTCTCTTGCATGTTTTCGGACATCATCACACACTGCAACTAGAGCGTGACAACACCGACAGAGCCACAGAGAGGAAACGGCAGCTTCCTGCATTTGTCTCCCATCTGCTCCAGAACTAAGCTTCTCTTGACCCCAGCAGACCTGGTTTCCAGACTTAGTGCGGGGAGGGAATGAAATCCATCCAATATTTCTGGTGTTCTCAAAAACATAACAAAAGAAACATCTAGCAACGTAAAGTGTCACTTCCTCAAAAGTTGCAAAACTTGTGATCTGAAGGGCAGATTGTTCCATTTCAGAAAACCTTCCTCAAAGGGGAAATCAACCAGTTTTAAGAACTGGAAACTGTAACAGTTCACTTGGAGCTTCACATACCTCTTCTGCTGCTATATAAATGGAAGTCTTTCTTTTCCTGTTCCATCTCCTGAAGACCGCTCAGTAATACTCGCGGTGACCACGCTAGTGACCTATGCCTCCACCAGAATTAATTTTGTTTTTAAAAAAGTGACTGCGTCTGTGTCTTTAAATCTTAATATTTTCTGTTTTAATGTTTCCTTCTTTGCATCACCACCCAACCCCCAGCCAAGGACAGGCAACCTTCTACCCAGCCTTCAGTGCTGCTCTCCTCACAGTCCAGCCGGGGATTGTCCCTGTGTGGCTCTGTCTTCCTTCAGTCCAGCCCTGCCTCAGTGGGCAGCACCCTCGCCTCTGAGTCAGAAGGTTGTGGGTTCAAGTCCCACTCCAGGGCCTTGAGCACAAAAATCTAGGCTGACACTCCAGTGCAGTGCTGAGGGAGCGCGGCACTGTCGGAGGTGCCGTCTCTCGGATGAGACGTTAAACTGAGGCCCCGTCTGCTCTCTCAGGTGGATGTAAAAGATCCCATGGCATTATTTTGAAGAAGAGCAGGGGAGTTATCCCCGGTGTCCGGGCCAATATTTATCCCTCAATCAACATCACTAAAAAAAACAGATTATCTGGTCATTTATCACATCGCTGTTTGTGGCAGCTTGCTGTGCGCAGATTGTCTGCCACGTTTCCCACATCACAACAGTGACTGCACTTCAAAAAGTACTTCATTGGCTGTAAAGCGCTTTGGGACGTCCGGTGGTTGTGAAAGGTGCTATATAAATGCAAGTCTTTTTTCTTTCTTCAGTTCCACTTGGCCCCTCCTATACCGACAGAGTTGTAATTGTTAAGTCATTGTTTTAGAGCCTCTCGGATATAGACCCAAATCCCAGCACTCTGTCATGCAGCAGAATATCGTAACCCCTTCCTTCCCCAGCATGTCATTGCTATTCCCCTGACCAGCTATTCTGGATTGCTGCAAGTCTCGGTTAGCAGTACCCTTTAGGGAGTCATGTACTCTGGACTTGTTTTCACTTGCAACTCAGTTGAGGGGGGCCAGTTACATTTCACTTAATATCCCAAAATGCTATCAACAATCTGTACATTTTCTGTTAATTTTTTGATGTCTCAGTTAACATTTGGTTTTCCTGTTGTTTTGCTTCAGAACTCCTGCTTAGAGACTGTCAGGGAATAGTGTCAAGAACGCCCCCTGATGTGGCATTGAATCTGTTTCAGTGCCAGGAGGGGAATGGCTGGTTCTGTGCTACGAGCTGTAACGTGGGGACAATGAGCAATTCAGCACAATGCACCAACCCTTTGACCAAACTACAGCCCCTAAACCCTGGTGATCGAAGCCCAGGCAACTCGACATCAGTTGGTGCTCCTACAGTGCTTCTTATTTGCTGGTTTGCACTGTTTGAGTTTATGGCTTGGAAAGGGCTGCTCAGAACACGAAGATGTGTCAGTATTAGCAGCTTGACATATATGGAAGTTAATGAGATCATGGATTTCACTTTTCTCCACGGCCCTTCCAGACTCCATGGCACACACCTACGTAGCCTACAAAGACAATAAACTCGGACAACCGTGATTAATCTCTTGAGTCTGAGTCAGATCTGTACTAAGCCGAAGAGAGGAATGGGTTGGGTAGATACAAGGATGGGCAAGCAATCTGTGGAAAGAATCGACTTGAAAGGCCTATGACTTTTGCTCATTTTGCATTGTCTTCTATTCTTGCGTGAAAGGATAGAGTTCATAAAATGATACAGCACAGAAGGAGGCCATTTGGCCCATCGTGCCTGTGCCGGCTCTTTGAAAGAGCTCTCCAATTAGTCCCACTCCCCTGCTCTTTCCCCATAGCCCTGCAGAAGTATTTATCCAATTCCCTTTTGAAAGTTATTATTGAATCTTCTTCCACCGCCCTTTCAGGCAGCGCGTTCCAGATCACAACAACTCACTGCATAATTTTCTTTTCTTCATGTCGCCTCTTGTTCTGATTTGTTGAACTGCCTAACCCTCTGGGATGGATTAAACCCAAGTGAAACGGCATCACCCAGTCCCGAGAGGAAAGAGACCTGTCGTCTAACGTCTGTTTTGGGGCAGGTTACTGGAATCTATCATTAAGGACAGAGTCACTGAGCACTTGGAGAAATTTGAGCTGATTAGAGAGAGCCAACATGGAGCTGTAAAGGGTAGGCCATGTCTGACGAACCTAATTGACTTTTTTTGAGGAAGTAAATAAAGTAGTGGACAGGGGACTGTTTATGGATGTAGTTTATATGGACTTCCAGAAGGCATTCGATAAGGTTCCACATAAGACTGTTAGCTAAAATTAAAGCTCATGGAATTGAAGGCAAATTACTGACCTGGTGAGGAGATTGGTTCTGCGGTGGAAGACGGGGAGTAGGGATAATGGGCGTGTACTCGAGTTGGAAGGAAGTGACTAGTGGTGTCCCACAAGGATCTGTGCTGGGGCCTCAACTATTCACGATATTTATTAATGACTTAGATGACACAATAGAGAGCCGTATATCCAAGTTTGCCACTGACACAGATTGGTGGTATAGGAAGTTGTGTAGACGGGAGCATAAAATTGCAAAGAGACATTGAGAGATTCAGTGAGTGGGCAAAACCCTGGCAGATGGATTTCAACACAGGTCAGTGTGAGGCCATCCATTTTGGACCAAGAAAGGATGGATCCGAGTATTCTCTAAATGGTGAAAAGCTGGGAACAGTGGAGGTCCCAAGAGATTTAGGGCTCCGTGTACACAGATCACTAAAATGTAGTCAGGTACAAAAAACAATCAAAAGGCTAATGGAATGTTAACCTTTATATCGAGAGGGGTAGAATATAAAGGGGAGGAAGTTTTGCTGCAGCTATACAAAGCCCTGGTTAGACCACCTCTAGAGCACTGTGAACATTTCTGGGCACCGCACCTCAAAGATTTTTTTAATTATTTGTTCATGGGATGTGGACGTCGCTGGTAAGGCCAGCATTTATTGCTCATCCCTAGTTGCCCTTGAGAAGGTGGTGGTGAGCTGCCTTCTTGAACCGCTGCAGCCCGTGTGGTGAAGGTGCTCCCACAGTGCTGTTAGGGAGGGAGTTCCAGGATTTTGACCCAGCGACGATGAAGGATCGGCGATGTACTTCTAAGTCAGGATGGTGTGTGACTTGGAGGTGGTGGTGTTCTCATGCGCCTGCTGCCTGTTGTCCTTCTTGGTGGTTGAGGTCACGGGTTTGGGAGGTGCTGCTGAAGAAGCCTTGGCGAGTTGCTGCAGTGCATCTTGTAGATGGTACACACTGCAGCCACAGTACGCCGGTGGTGGAGGGAGTGAATGTTTAAGGTGGTGGATGGGGTGCCAATCAAGCGGGCTGCTTTGTCCTGGATGGTGTCAAGCTTCTTGAGTGTTGTTGGAGCTGCACTCATCCAGGCAAGTGGACAGTATTCCATCACACTCCTTACTGTGTCTTGTAGATGGTGGAAAAGCTTTGGAGAGTCGGGAGGTGAGACACTCGCCTGCAGAATACCTAGCCTCTGACCTGCTCTTGTTGCCACAGTATTTATGTGGCTGGTCCAGTTAAGTTTCTGGTAAATGGTGACCCCAAGGATGTTGATGGTGGAGGATTCAGCGATGGTAATGCCGTTGAATGTCATGGGGCAGTGGTTAGACGCTCGCTTGTTGGAGATAGTCATTGCCTGGCACTTGTGTGGCGCGAATGTTACCTGCCACTTATCAGCCCAAGCCTGAATGTCCTCCAGGTCTTGTTGCATGCGGGCATGGACTGCTTCATTATCTGAGGAGTTGCGAATGGCACTGAACACTGTGCAGTCATCAGCGAACATCCCCATTTTTTACCTTATGTTGGAGGGAAGGTCATTGATGAAGCAGCTGAAGATGGTTGGGCCCAGGACACTGCTCTGAGGAACTCCTGCAGCGATGTCCTGGAGCTGTGATGATTGACCTTCAACCATCACAGCCATCTTCCTTTATGCTAGGTATGACTCCAGCCAGTGGAGAGTTTTTCTCCTGATTCCCATTGACTTCAGTTTTACTAGGGCTCCTTGATGCCACATTCGGTCAAAAGCTGCCTTGATGTCAAGGGCAGTCACTCTCACCTCACCTCTGGAATTCAGCTCCTTTGTCCATGTTTGGACCAAGGCTGTAATGACGTCTGGAGCCGAGTGGTCCTGGCAGAACCCAAACTGGGCATCAGTGAGCAGGTTATTGGTGAGTAAGTGCCGCTTGATAGCACTGTCGACGACACCTTCCATCACTTTGCTGATGATTGAGAGTAGACTGCTGGGGCGATAATTGGCCGGGTTGGATTTGTCCTGCTTTTTGTGGACAGGACATACCTGGGCAGTTTTCCACATTGTTGGATAGATGCCAGTGTTGTAGCTGTACTGGAACAGCTTGGCTAGAGGCGCGGCTAGTTCTGGAGGTCAAATCTTCAGCACGACAGCCGGGATGTTGTCGGGGCCCATAGCCTTTACTGTATCCAGTGCGCTCAGCCGTTTCTTGATACCACATGGAGTGAATCGAATTGGCTGAAGACTGGTTTCTGTGATGGTGAGGAACTCAGGAGGAGGCCGATATGAATCATCTACTTGGCACTTCTGGCTAAAGATGGTTGCAAATTGGCCTTGGAGGGAGAGCAGCGCAGATTCACCAGAATGTTACCAGGATTCCAAAGGTTAGATTATGAGGAGAGATTACATAAACTAGGCTTGTATTCCCTGGAATATAGAAGGTTAGGGGTTGATTTGATTGGGGTTTTTAGGATTTTGAAAGGAATTGATGGGGTAGATAGAGAGAAACTTTTTCCGCTGGTGGGGGAGTCGAGGACAAGGGGACATAACCTTAAAATCAGAGCCAGGCCATTCAGCAGAGAAGTTAGGAAACACTTCTTCACACAAAGGGTGGTAGAAGTGTGGAACTCGCTCCCACAAAAAGCAGTAGATGCTGGGTCAACATTTTTCAGTTGGCAGTGCACGTGTTTTATTTGCCCATCCACACCCTTTCATTTATTCCCCTTTTGCTCCTGAATGTGCAGACTCATGTGAGAGTGCACTTACAGCCACTGATCCTTGTCCCAGTGGCCCTTCCTCACACGTGAGTCTCTGCAGTGAGTGCCGGAGGGCTATTCGACTATGGAGTGCATTACTGCTGTTGCACATCTGCACCTTCCTGCAGGCGCCGCTGGATAATGACTGGCAACTGATGTTTTCACCTCCTTCCTAATCTCGGGTCACTGAAACAAATAACAGCACTTGTAACCGCGCCCCCGCGCACCTCCCTGAGATCAGCAAACTTGGCACTGAGTGCAAGCCCTCCCGAGCAGAGCTGTCGCCCTGGAACACTGACGAGGGTTGCCCTGCAGTATCACTTGAGACCAGAAGTGGTAACAACTAACTATTTCCAACGGCAGGAGCTTTTACATCGGATTTACAGCAACAGGTCCACGCTGGTGTTTATGCTCCACAAGAGCCTCCTCAACATATCCTGTGAACATATCCTTCTATTCCTTTCTCCCTCATGTGTTTATCTAGCTTCCCCTTAAATGCATCTATATTCGCCTCACCCACTCCCTGTGGTCGCGAGTTCCACATTCTCACCACTCTCTAGGCAAAGAAGTTTCTCCTGAATTCGCGACTGGATTTATTCTATTGATGATCCCTAGATTTTGAGCACCCACAAGTGGAAACATCTTCTCTACATCTACCCTATCAAAGCCTTTCATGATCTTAAAGACCTCTATCAGGTCACCCCTCCGTCTTCTCTTTTCTAGGGAAATGAGCCCAGATCTTCACTTTTAAAGCCAAATGGATTAAAAGCTGAGAAGGGAGTATGTCAATGGCAACTCAGGAGAGCGAGGTCCCCCCCACTCCAGTACATGTGCCCAACACCAGCCCTTCACAAGAGAGGCTGCCAGTAAGTGATGGTGTAATTGTTATAATCAGACAGTAGAATGACTATCAGCTGTAATGAGCTATAATCATTATGTAAGCCTGTCACTGTGGGCTAATTACAGTGACTGGGAGCCCGCACTCACCCCGAGCACTCTGTGCAAAGCAAGCACCAAATATTTTCGAAATTTAATTCTTTTTAAAATTCATTAACATTTCAATGTAAGGGCCAATGTTTTCGAAATGTGTGCAACGAGCTCATTTGCCTAATTTGGACCCCAGCGCTTTGTGAGTTTTCTTCCAAAGGAAACAGTTCACAGCGCAACAATTTTCAGCTTTTGTTTCAGCAAACTTGACAAATTGTGGAAAGCGTTAGACATGGGTTCAGCCCCCGCCCCACAATGTAGGAATAGCATCACACGTGCAAAGTTGATCAAACCAAGCCACTACTGGCCGAGTGCCTTTATACACACTGACTTCTACTTCATCGCGGCTTTATGTTTATATTGTAGCTCTGTGGTAAGAAACAGATTCTGCTGTAATCGTCTCCATACTCTCCCTTTTCACACACTATGGTCTCAAACTGGCTTTGTTTTTCAGCCTGCTTTCTCCATCCTCCCCCCCCCCCCACCCCATTCTTATACCCAGCTCCATTCACATGCTGCAGTCCCACCCTCATTGGGGGAATGCTTTCCTCTCTGCGCTGTGTGTTTGTGACACTGAATACAGTGAGAGTGTTTCCAGTGGGAGCTGTGTTTGTGACACTGAATACAGTGAGAGGGTTTCCAGTGGGAACTGTGTTCGTGACACTGTGAATACAGTGAGAGGGTTTCCAGTGGGAACTCTGCTGGTGACACTGTGGATACAGTGAGAGGGTTTCCAGTGGGAACTGTGTTTGTGACACTGTGAATACAGTGAGAGGGTTTCCAGTGGGAACTCTGCTGGTGACACTGTGGATACAGTGAGAGGGTTTCCAGTGGTTACTCTGCTGGTGACACTGTGGATACAGTGAGAGGGTTTCCAGTGGATATCCATTTTCTATTGAGGTCACCTCCAAACGTCCTTCTGCTGACCCGTTAAAGATTGGGAAATCACTGCCTGGGGAGCCTGAAACAGAAGCTGGAATCTTCTATGCTCCAGAAATGGCTGCCCCTTCAGCCTGGTGTCTGCCAGCCTGGCTCAGTGTTAGCACTCCTGTCTCTGAGGCTGAAGATTGTAGGTTCCAGTAATCTAGGCTGATACTTCGGTGCAGTGCGTTGGCAGTGCTACAGTATCAGAGGTGCTGTCTTTCGCATGAAATGCTAATCCAAGGCCCTGTCTGTTCTCCCAGCATGATCTGAAAGATCCTGCAGCACTATTGGAAGAGGACCAAGGGAGTCCTGGCCAACATTTACCCCTCAACCACCCACCATAAAAAGCAGGTTAATTGGTTATCCTATTGCTGTTTGTGTGACTTTGCTACTTGCACATTGCCTGCTGCATTTGCCTAAAAAAAAATCAGTGACAACACTTCAAGAGTAATTCCCTGGCTATGAGGCGCTTTGGGACATGAAAGGCAGACTATCAATGGCAGTTCTCTTCTCTTTATCCCTTCAGTATTTGCCCCAACCTTCAACTGCGCGATGTCGAGCTGTACCAAGAGCTGTGCGACTATTTGAGAAAGCAATGAGTGCCTCAGTGGAATTCCTATTTAGGTGCAAGAGTATTACACACAACTGCCCAGAATTTATCACAGATTACCACTGAATTGTAACGGTAAAGATGGCTGGTGTGGAGATTCAGAAATGTCACTCTGGTACAGTACAGGGAGCTCTGCCGAGCTTGGCTTTTAAGGCTGTTTACTGGGTGTGTGATGTCTGATACGGGAGTGCATGATGCTGACACGAAAGATAAAAAATGACGGGAGTATTCTGTTTGATTGCAATGACACCCCTCACCCAATAAGCAAGAAAATTTACTTGAAAATGATTGTTTTTGAAAGAAAGTGTGAATTATTCGAATTGTTACTCACCGTCAATGGCCTCTTCACTCCCAACCCTTGGCAAGTGTCACCGAACAATTCGATTTTCAGCCAATTGATTTCTTCCAACTGTCTCCCTCATTCGATGATTCATGGTGGCCATCTGATTTTAATTAGCACAGCGCAGTGTTCTATCAGAAATAGAATATAACCGCCAGTGCAACTCCAGACCTCCCGAGAGGGCAGATGGTCCATCTGACAAAACAACATATGCTGAAGAAGACTCCACTTCTCGCTTTCTTTCTCTAATTCAAGGCATCTCTGATCCAGCTAACACTCCACATAGTGAATGTCATAGAACCGTTCTGTGCCGTGAAAGGATAGGAAGGAGTTCCAGTAACAGCGGGGCCGCGTTTTGGGTTGTGAAAGGATGAAAGAGATTCCTAGTAAGCAAAGGACGAAGTTGGGTTATTGTATTGTCCTTCAATAATGATTGAAGGACATCAGTTCTACATCTCTCCATCAAACGTGAGCTTACCTTACATTGGATGAACAAAATGATATGTTCCTGAAACAAAGATAGAAAACGTTGCTGCAAATGCTTTATTAGTTTTATTTTACTTGCTTCCCCTGTGTTACTTACCTGATCTGATTAGTCATAGAGTTATACAGCACAGAAAGAGGCCCTTCGGCCCATCGTGTCCGTGCCAGCCATCAAGCCCTGTCTATTCTAATCCCATTTCCCAGCACTTGGTCTGTAGCCTTGTATGCTATGGCATTTCAAGTGCTCATCTAAATGCTTCTTGAATGTTGTGAGGGTTCCTGCCTCTACCACCCTTTCAGGCAGTGAGTTCCAGATTCCAACCACACTCTGGGTGAAAAAGGTTTTCCTCAAATCCCCTCTAAACCTCCTGCCCCTTACCTTGAAACTATGCCCCTGGTTATTGACCCCTCTACTAAGGGGAAAAGTTCCTTTCTATCTACCCTATCTATGCCCCTCATAATTTTGTACACCTCAATCAGGTCCCCCCTCAGCCTTCTCTGCTCTAAGGAAAACAACCCCAGCCTGTCCAGTCTCTCTTCATAGCTGAAGCGCTGCAGCCCAGGATTAGAAAGCTCTCCCTCTGAAGGCTCCACAAGTATAGGTCTAGGGCTGGTTGGTTGGAGCCAGGGAAGGACAGGGCCGAGTGATTTCCCCTCCCTCTTAGGAAGCGTGGTGTCTCCTCGGCAACCGGTGTCTCGCCTTCTTACTTGTCATGTAAGATCAATTGGCGATCAATTTAACGTAAGTTGCCCCCCATTTAAAGGGGCACAATCAATAGACCCAAATTTATACTTAAACCTAAAAGAAAAACGTACCAAATTAAATCAAAATGCCGAAACGGCTCTTATCAAGGTCACAAATGACATCCTTTGTGACTGTGACAAAGGTAAACTATCCCTCCTCATCCTTCTTGACTTGTCTGTAGCCTTTGACACGGTTGACCACTCCATCCTCCTCCAACGCCTCTCCACCGTCGTCCAGCTGGGTGGGACTGCACTCGCCTGGTTCCATTTTTATCTATCTAACAGAGAATCACCTGCAATAGCTTCTCTTCCTGCTCCCACATGGTTACCTCTGGTGCCCCCAAGGATCTATCCTTGGCCCACCTCCTATTTCTCATCTACTTGCTGCCCCTGGGTGACATCATCCGAAAACACAGCGTCAGTTTCCACATGTACGCTGACGACACCCAGCTCTACCTCACCACCTCTTCTCTCGACCCCTCCACGGTCTCTAAATTGCTTGTCCGACATCCAGTTCTGGATGAGCAGAAATTTTCTCCAATTAAATATTGGGAAGACCGAAGCCATTGTTTTCAGTCCCTGCCACAAACTCCGTTCCCTAGCCACTGACTCCATCCCTCTCCCTAACATCTGTCTGAGGCTGAACCACACTGTTCGCAACCTTGGTGTCATATTTGACCCTGAAATGAGCTTCCGACCACATATCCGCGGCATAACTAAGACCGCCTATTTCCACCTCTGTAACATCGCCCGTCTCCCCCCTTGCCTCAGCTCATCCGCTGCTGAAACCCTCATCCATGCCTTTGTTACCTCTAGACTTGACTATTCCAACGCACTCCTGGCTGGCCTCCCACATTCTACCCTACGTAAACTTGAGGTCATCGAAAACTCTGCTGCCCGTGTCCTAACTCGCACCAAGTCCTGTTCACCCATCACCCCTGTGCTCGCTGACCTACATTGGCTCCTGGTTAAGCAACGCCTCGATTTCAAAATTCTCATCCTTGTTTCAAATTTCTCCATGGCCTCGCCCCTCCCTATCTCTGTAATCTCCTTCAGTCCCACAAACCCCCGAGATAGCTGCGCTCCTCTAATTCTGCCCTTTTGAGCATCCCTGCTTATAATTACTCAACCTTTGGTGGCCGTGCCTTCTGTTGCCTCAGCCCTAAGCTCTGGAATTCCCTGCCTAAACCTCTCCGCCTCGCAACCTCTCTTTCCTCCTTTAAGACGCTCCTTAAAACCTACCTCATTGACCAAGCTTTTGGTCACCTGCCCTAATTTATCCTTATGTGGACCGTATAATACTCCTGTGCAGCCCCTTGGGACGTTTTACTACGTTAAAGGCGCTATATAAATACAAATTGTTGTTATTGTTGGCCGTATCCACTACACACACCAGTCCTGTGGTGCCCACCGGTCGCAGGAAGGCCTCAAGGGTACCACCAGACACCGCAGGCTCCTTCTCCAGGGACACCCAATACGGACATAGCCGTGAAAGAGAGGCAGGCAGCCGGAGCGAACAACCCCACCAGCCGCGACCAGCTGGCACCTGTTAATGACCACCTTGGTCAGGCCCAGGAGCAGACCCACGAGGAGGTCCTCCGACTTGCCCGCTCCCCTCCGCACCAGGTGGCCAATGTAAGGAGCGTGGGACTGAAGTGCAGCCAGAGCTTGAGGAGCAGCTCCTTCAAATAATGGAACAGGGACTGCAGCCTCTAACACTCGGTGTATACGTGGAACACAGACTCATCCAGGCCGCAGAACTTACAGGCAGCCTGGGAGTCCGTGGACTGACTTCAAAATCTATTGGACGGGACTGCTCCGTGCATCACTCTGCACGCCAGATCCCCAATGGAACAGGAGAGGACTCCGTGTAGAGAGCCCTCTACCGGGAACGCCCACCCCTACCTGCGGCAAGATGGCATGCCAGGGCATATCCGGAGGAAAGATGAGGGCGATGGAGTGGAGAGTGTGCAGGAACAGTCCATACAGGAAATCCTCTGCGCAGAGTGCAATGGCACGGTGGGGATTTAGAAGAGACGGCTCAAGTTGTGAGGCGAAGACTCCCGAGGGAGGTTTCGGGGCCTGATGACGATGAGGAATTCCGTCCGAACGGGAGTCAGCTCAGATGGGATCGCTCCACCCACTTGAGCCTCCTCGACACACCTAGTGGAGTCAGGACCAAGTGCGGCTTTTAGTCCCTCAGCCCCCGGTCTCCCCTCGGCCCCCCCCCCGGTCTCCCCTCGGCCCCCCATCTCCCCCCAGTACTCAGTGACTCCACTGCACCCTAGAAAAAAGGAATTTGGTGACTGTTGCATGAATGAACTTTCCGAAGGGGTTTGATAAGATGCCACACAGTGGCTTGTGATGAAAATTAATGTACGTGTTATTAAAGGGAATATAGCCTAATGGGCAGAGAGATGGCTAAGGGACAAAAAGCAAATCGGGATGAAGAGGTTTTATACTCGGGAATTGAATATAAAAGCAAGGGAATGATGTTGAAGTTGTACAAGGCAGTGGTGAAGCCGCGGCTGGAGTTGTGCACATCCCATTGTTGGAAGGATATCGGACCGTGGAGAGGGGGGCGGTGACGATGAAAGGTTACGGTTATGAAGAAAGGCTTGACAAATCAGGGCTTTTCTCACTGAAAGGGAGATGGCTAAAAGGGAATCTCTTCAAGGCTTTCAGGACTACGAAAGGTTTGGAGGGTAAACACCGAAAAGATTGTTGCCATTGCTTAGCCAATCGGTAACCAGGAGACATGGACTGAAGGTTTGCACTAGAAGAACAAGGGGGAAGGAAGTTAGAGGTCATATTTTCACACTGAAGGTTTTTGGAACAAGGAATGTTTACCACATATGGCGATTGAAACAGAGACTAGAACACCATTTAAAACAGAATTGAATAAGTATCTGAAAATGAAGAATATAAAGGGATATGGGGAAAGGGCATGGCGATGGGATTACAGTAGACGGCGCCAGTTGAAGCGCACTAGTACAGATGTGATGGGCTGATCGGCCTCCTTCTGTGCTGTAATTTTTATAATTCTGTAAGTTCCACTCCAGAATCTGAGCACATACTTCAGTGCTGTGAGGCCACAGGAGCCGTCCTTCAGATGAGAAGTTTAGAAAGAAAGACTTGCATTTCTACAGCGCCTTTCACGACCTCAGGACATCCCAAAGCGCTTTACAGCCAATGAAGTTCTTTTTGAAGTGTGGTCGCTGTTGTAATGTGGGAAACGCGGCAGCCAATTTGCGCACAGCAAGCTCCCACAAAGTGCAACGTGATAATGACCAGATCATCTGTTTTTGTGATGTTGATTGAGGGATAAATATTGGCCCCAGGACACCGGGGATAACTCCCCTACTCTTCTTCGAAATAGTGCCACGGGATCATTTACGTCCACCTGAGAGAGCAGACGGGGCCTCGGTTTAACGTCTCATCTGAAAGACGGCACCTCCGACAGTGCAGCACTCCCTCAGCACTGCACTGGAGTGTCAGCCTAGATTTTTGTGCTCAAGTCCCTGGAGTGGGACTCGACCCCGCAACCTTCTGACTCAGAGGTGAGGCTGCTGCCCACTGAGGCACGGCTAACGCCGAACACAGGCGGCTAATGACTTGCTTGCCTGTCTCAGTGGATGTTATTTGAGGAGCAGGGAGTTCTCCTGATGTCCCAGCCAACATTTGGGTATTCACTCAATCCTGGTGTGGGAAGGTTGCTACAGTTTGAAGCACTTTGAGAAGTTCCAGTGATGTGATAAGTTCAAGAATTTGCGATGGGATGCCTCCCGCGGGTGGCTGCCTCCGACCTGTTAAAAAATCTCTGCATTTACCGGGTGGCCCGGGAGGTGTGGAGGCTCGCGATCCTGGGCTTCTCCGGGTCCGCGCGGGCAGAGGTCCCCGTATCCCCGGGGCGGACACGGTTCGCAAACGCCCCTGGGATCACATGGGCCAGCTCAACCAATAAAAGAAGGGAATCCCCATTCATACTTACGGGAGTTCCGTACGTACAGAAACCCCATAAGTATGAGTGGGGATCACTTTCAAAATACACCAACACATGAAATAATTTAATTTTTTAATTACATATTTAAAATTAATTAAAATTCCATTTAATTAAACATTTTAATCAAAAATGTAAATTATGTTTTAATGGGGCTAAAAATAAACTTATTGGACAGTGTTTTTAATGTATAAATGAGTGATAACATTTTATTTTGCTATTTTTAAAACTCTTATGCTGGTAACAGCGGCCTTAGGCCTGCAATTACCAGGCATCAGAATTTCACAGGCATTCAGCAGGCGTAAGTTGGGCAAATAGCGCAACTCTCCACCCGCAGAGGCCCATCTCCCTGGGATGCGGAGGATCTGTCAAGAAGATTCACATTCCTAAACCCGGAACTAGCGCGGCCCCTACGGTCACGTACACACCCGTAGGGATCGAAAAATACAGCCCACAATGTTTTTAACATTTTAACATCAGTTGGGTAGGAGTATAATCTGTGAGCACCAGCGTCTGTAAATCCAAAGGCTGTTGAGAAAGGGATTGCTCGCGATCTGATTCCTTTCTAGAAGATGATTCACTGTTTGGTTTTATTCTCCCCCCCCCCCCCCCCCCCCCACCCCCCGTGCAGGAACGTGGATCAGTAGCAGAACAGAATCTAACGATGAGTAGCGAGGCCGCCCAGGAGGAGGTGGTGTCCATGCCCCCACCACCAAGCTCCACCCGAAAGGAGTGCTACTTCGACCGGGTCTCTGAGAATGATCCGGAATACCTTCGACTGAGGAACATGGCTCCAACCCTGAGGCAAGACTTTAACCTGATGGAGCAGAAGAAGCGAGTGACCATGATCCTGCAAAGCCCAGTGAGTCACAGTGGAGTTAATGTGGTGGGAGCTGTCGCCTCTGCCCTGGAGGCACCAATCCTGTATGTAGGGTGGGGTTGAGCATTGACTGAATATACAAGGGTCAATGTTCTGCTTCTACGCTCCTGGCACACAGCCTCCCCTCAGGAGAGTGTGGATCAGAAAATCACTCGGCCGCAGCCCATGATATCTGTCTATAGAAAAATGAAGCGCCCGAGCCAGAAGGAACCGTGAGACCTTCGGCTCGTTTGGGTGACTGAAGCTGGGCTGAACGGCCGCCTTCACCTGGAATCTTGATCCAGCGTTTGTGATCGCGGTAAACACGAGCGTCAGTGGTTTTGGGTGTAACTCGCGTTCTAAATTCGCCGATTGGTTCGGTCGATTCCGCCCAGATTGCGTGGGAATCTGGGTACAAAACTAGCGGAAGCTTCACCCCAACATGTTAAGAACAGCAGCGCGGTGATGCTTAGAAGACAGCAGCTTTGATCGATGAAGCATGCTGCTATGATACCAAGCATGGCCTTTGAAATTTATCTGAAAGAAGAGGACTTTGTCCCTAATAATCTTTGAATACATCTGGGCCAAAGGAGCCGGCACCCACACGATGGGCCGATGGCCTCCTTCTGTGCTGTATGAATCCAGCTCCAACTAATGGAATGAAAGTCTCCACTCGCTGGTGGCTGGTTGGGTCTGAAGTGAACTGATTTTGGGCAGTGTCAACCCAGGTGTCAGCTGGTGCCTGGTGACAAACAAAAGAGACCCATCGTTTGCAGGGCATCGGAATCTCATTCCGAGATGCCACAAGGATGGTTGTGTCACAACGGTGCAGTGAGGCGGGGGCGGGGTCTTCAGGCTGGAGTTATGGCGCATTCTGGGTAAGAATAAAGAGAGATCACCCGGTATCTGATCCTGAAAGTGTCGGCGCTGATCCCAGGCATCAGGCCACTCCATGATAAACCCCATCGCTAGACCATGAGCTGCACTGTAAAGGATTCTTTCAAACAGGCCAATGCCTCCAATAAAACAACAGAGAAATTTGATACAAACATCTTAAATTCTAACATCGGTGACTGTAATAAGAACATAAGAAATAGGAGCAGGAGTCGGCCATTCGGCCCCTCGAGCCTGCTCCGCCATTCAATAAGATCATGGCTGATCTTCGACTTCAACTCCACTTTCCTGAACTATCCCCATATCCCTTGATTCCCTTAATATCCAAAAATCTATCGATCTCTGTCTTGAATATACTCAACGACTGAGCCTCCACAGCAGGTTACTGTGCTGGTACCAGTAACAAGGTCTGTTGTTTATTCTCTAGGCTTTTAGAGATGAGCTGGAAAGTCTGATCCAGGAACAGATGAAGAAAGGAAATGACTCGACCAACCTCTGGGCACTGCGCCAGATTGTGGATTTTATGACGAGCGCGCCATTGGCTCTCCCCACCTCGCCACCCGGTAGGGCCGTATTCAGCAATCTATTCAGTGTTGGAGATTCAGTTCATGTGTCAGCCTTTCCTCCATCAGCACCTAACATTTCGGGTTCGAGGATATGGTGTCCCCTTAGACGTACAGTGTTAATTCTCCATCACACACACACATGTGCCCCACCTTGCGCCCACACTGATCAATCTCAAGATCGGTCAGTCCTCTTGACTGAACAACTCTGAGTGTCACCTCCAACTGGTTTCTTTCAGAATAAATAACATGCTTGTCGCCAGTTCTGTTGAGACAAGTACTTAGACCTGTCCTGCACCTGGTCAACCTTGTCAGTAACGGTGCTGCATGACCATGTCCAGTTGATACACTCGAGTGTATCGTACAGTGAAAGTTTCGGGCGGTCGTAACATAAGCGTAGCATTGCGAAGCAATGGGCTCCTGATACTTGAGGTGTGAAGGAACACAAACTCCAGGCAAAAGGATGCATCACTCGTGCCAACTGAGAGGGTGTGCGCACTAGGAACTTTACAATAAGCTTTGCGTCTTCACGTCTCGGGTTTAATATTAATTTGCAAGCACTGGGCTTGCTGATAACCGAGCAGATCAGTAATCTTTCAATTCTTTCTGTCAAAAAGGAGTGACAATGGTGGCACCAATCAATGACCTCCGAGCAACTGAATCTTTGGCCTTTGTCAAGGGAGAGCGACTAATGCGCTGCAAGATTGCCAGCATTCATCGTCTGTTGGACCTCTTCGGCTGGGCGCAGCTTGCTCATACATACATCACAGTGAGTAGGGTTGGCGAGACCGCGTGCTCAACGATGTGTCCCTTATTAAAACAAGAAAGGTTCACTCGAATGAGAGAGGATGAATTCTGCTTGTGGCCAATTCTGAAGCTTTCTCACCTGTAGTTACATAGCTATTTGAAAGTGGAAATACAGGGAAGAAAGGTCAGGGAAGAAGGGAATGGGATGCTGTGCTTTATTCCATGACTTTGGTTTTACTTCCAGTGTCTTCAATTTGGGTAAGGCGCTGATGAGACAGAGAGACGTACCTGCTCAAGGTGAGGAGGTATTGGCTTTCAACTGTCGGTGAAGTCAGGAACTGTAAGACATTCCTTACTGGGCATGTTTGTAAAAGTGTATCTGCATTGAAAATGGTTTCCTCACTACCCCACCCATGTCAGTATTTGTCCAATCAAGAGGACAAACCCTCTATTCACTCTCTCTCTCTGTGTCACTCTCTCTCTCTGTGTCACTCTCTCTCTCGCTCTCTGTCTCGCGCTCTCTCTCGCTCGCTCTCTCTCGCTCTCTCTCGGTCTCTCTCGCTCTCTCCGGTCTCTCTCGCTCTCTCTCTCGCTGTCTCTCTCGGTCTCTCTCGCTCGCTGTCTCTCGCTGTCTCTCGCTGTCACTCGCGGTCTCTCTCGCGGTCTCTCTCGCGGTCTCTCTCGCTGTCTCTCTCGCTGTCTCTCGCGCTCTCTCTCTCGCGCGCTCTCTCTCTCGCGCTCTCTCTCTCTCTCTCGCGCTCTCTCTCGCGGTTTCTCTCGCTCTCGCTCTCTCTCGCTCTCTCTCGCTCGCTGTCTCTCGCTCTCTCTCTCGCTGTCTCTCGCTCGCTCTCGCTCGCGGTCTCGCTCGCTCGCTCTCTCTCTATCGCTGTCTCTCTCTCTCGCTCGCTCTCTCTCTCGCTCGCTCTCTCTCGCTGTCTCTCTCTCTCTCGCTCGCTCTCTCTCTCGCTGTCTCTCGCTCGCTCTCTCTCTCGCTGTCTTGCTCTCTCGCTGTCTCGCTCTCGCTCTCTCTCTGTCTCGCTCGCTCTCTCGCTCGCTCTCTCTCGCTCTCTCTCGCGCACTCTCGCTCGCTCTCTCTCTTGCGCGCGCTCTCTCTCTCGCGGTTTCTCTCGCTCTCTCTCGCTCTCTCGTGGTCTCTCTCTCGCTCTCTCGCTCTCGCCGTCTCTCTCGCTCTCGCCGTCTCGCTCTCTCGCTCTCTCTCGCGCTCTCTCTCTCGCTGTCTCGCTCGCTCTCTCTCGCTGTCTCTCTCTCCTCGCTCTCGCTCGCGGTCTCGCTCTCGCTCGCTCTCTCTCTCTATCGCTGTCGCTCGCTCTCTCTCTCGCTCGCTGTCTCGCTCGCGGTCTCTCTCGCTCTCTCGCTCGCTCTCTCTCGCTCTCTCTCGCTGTCTCTCTCTCCTAGCTCGCTCGCTCTCTCTCTCGCTCGCGGTCTCGCTCTCGCTCGCTCTCTCTCTCTCTCGCTGTCTCTCTCTCTCTCTTGCTCGCTCTCTCTCTCGCTGTCTCTCTCTCTCTCGCTGTCTCTCTCTCTCTCTCTCTCTCTCGCTGTCTCTCTCGCTGTCTCTCTCTCGCTCGCTCGCTGTCTCGCTCTCTCTCTCGCTGTCTCGCTCTCGCTCGCTCTCTCTCGCTGTCTCGCTCTCTCTCGCTGTCTCGCTCTCTCTCGCTGTCTCGCTCTCTCTCGCTGTCTCGCTCTCTCTCGCTCTCGCTCTCGCTCTGTCTCTGTCGCTCTCTCTCGCTCTCGCTCTCGCTCGCGCGCGCTCTCGCTCTCTCTCGCGTGCGCTCTCTCGCGCGCGCTCTCTCGCTCTCTCGCACGCGCTCTCTCGCTCTCTCACGCGTGCTCTCTCGCGCGCGCTCTCTCTCTCGCTCTCTCGCGCGCGCTCTCTCTCTCGCTCTCTCGCGCGCGCTCTCTCGCGCGCTCGCTCTCTCGCGCGCTCTCTCTCGCGCTCTCTCTCTCGCGCTCTCTCTCTCGCGCTCTCTCTCTCTCGTGCTCTCTCTCGCTCGCTCTCGCGCTCTCGCGCTCTCTCGCTCTCTCGCTCTCTCTCTCGCTCTCGCTCTCTCTCTCTCTCTCTCGTGTCTCTCTTGCTCTCTTTCGTGGTTTCTCTCTCGCTCTCGCTCTCTCTCTGCGGGCTCTCTCGCTCTCGCGCTCTCTCGCTCTCGCTCTCTCTCTCTCTCTCTCTCGTGGTCTCTCTTGCTCTCTTTCGCGGTTTCTCTCTCGCTCTCTCTCTGCGGGCTCTCTCGCTCTCTCTCGCGCGGGCTCTCTCGCTTTCTCTCTCCGGTCTCTCTCGCTCTCTCTCCGGTCTCTCTCGCTCTCTCTCCGGTC